>CM029642.1:16344840-16596514 GCA_017311315.1 Dendrocalamus latiflorus | reverse complement strand
CGAATCGATCAGGGCAAGCGCAATACTCTCTCATCCCGTAATATAAATAAAGTTTATCATACACGTAGACCAAGGAGACCTTCTCCCATACATGAATCTCCTTTTATTGTCCCCAACAACCACTAAACCAACCAAAGCATTATACTTTCTCTCCATCATACATACGGACCAAGGAGATATCAAATTTAATAAAAAAAATTAATATCATTGGACTGTGCATACTTCTATTAAGTGGTATACTATTTTTAGTATTAAAGTATAGATATACGATGAAAATATTGAAATAACTATACTTTTAATCTTTGTAATGGATTTATAACGTGGAACAACACTTTTCAATTATAAATATTATGTTGTGTGATGGTCTGATGGAGGTAGTAGAAAAGTGACCGCTTTCCCGTCTTTTCTTCTCCCCTGCAGTTTCCTTCCCCAGAGCGCCAGAGCAAGAATCCTTCGCCGCGAAGCCCCATTAGTTAGTTCCAACACCTAGCAACTCCTGTAGCAACACGGCGACTGACTGGGACTTGGGAGAGCTCTACGAACATTTGCCAGGGAACAGCAGTGTTTAATTTGCTTTCTTGATTTCTGATGAACATTTGACACATCTGGGTTTTTGCATTCTTCAGAAATCTGAGCCTGCAGTATCTATGTTGCAGTTGAGAGCTGTACTGTGTAAATGGTGAAGATCCTTGGCATCAAACAAGGGCGTTGCTGTGTTACAAAGTTTGAAGGATATATACTACTACTGCTTTCAATAAAAAATTGTCTTATTGTGGGAAGACTACGGTCAAATTTTTTTTTATTTTGGCGAGCTGTAGGATAGGCTAGCGGTGAGGCACCTCGTCTTTCGGTCACAAATTTCAACACTGTTATTTTGATTCTCTAAGAGATTCCTTTATTTTGTTCTTCATACCATATAAACTCGTACCATATCTTTAATATCTAATTCAATTCACAGGCTTTTGCGCAATAGGAAGGGTATTACAGATTTGATGTGACGACAACATATCAGAAAACTCAAACTGTAATATGATCTCGGGTACTAGCTTCAAAGTTTTATTTAATCAGTTTCCTTTCATCCAGGCCCGGCTCTGGGGTAGACCGGGGGGCTCCGGCCTAGGGCCCCGGGCCAGGGAGGGCCCCCCCCCCCCCGCGCAAGCCTCAACGGCCCAACGCCCCACGCCAGAAGGCAGAAAGCGCGACGCTTCGACTACTATCGGCCGAACGTGCGCGGCACAGCTTCGACGTGAATACGTGATCGACCGACGACCGCATCAAGGGCTCAAGGCCGCCGTCAACGTCGCGTGCAGGGGGCAGGGGCAACGTCGTCTACTCGTCTCCTGCGCCGACATCGTGGGCTCGTGGCCGTCCGCCGTGGCGCCATCGCAGCCCGATCACTCGCCGTTCTGCCGCCGAGATGCCGACTCGCCATCGTACGTCGTACCACGTACCGCCGACTTGCCGTTCTGCTCTGCTGCCTCGCGCCCGACCACTTGGCTGTCTCTCGATTGAATGGCTTGGCTATGTGCTGCATTGAGAAAAATATCTTGAACGACATTGATCTCGATGTTATTATTAATGATTTTGCATCAAGAAGTGCTAGAAGAAGTTCCTTTTTATGAAAGACATTGGATATTTGTCGCTCCTATTTAAGGTAAATTAATTCTTACTAGTTACATTTGGTTTATAAACTAATTAGTACCTAATTAGTTTATCATGTTAGAACTATTGATTTGTGTCACTTTAGACAATATAAAAGTTTAAACTGCATATTTTATAAGTAGAAAAAAATTTATAGTAAAGGGCCCATAGAGCCGAATTCGCCCTAGGGCCCTTGAAAACGTTGAGCCGACCCTGCTTTCATCAGTATGCATGTAAGTGACATTATTAGCGACAGTCTTGTAGCATTCATTCAGAACATGGGCTTGTAGTATTCTTTTCTTCTCTCTTTCGGCTCGGCCGAAGTTGACTGGGCTATCTGCGATAGGCTCGGCAGGCATGCAAGGCTCGAGCTCTTAAGGCCCTGATCAATATGACTTCAGTTTCTGGCTTCAGCTTATTTTTGCACTATTCATAAATTTTGTCTTTTTCTGAACTTTTGACTTTTTTTGACTTTTTTTACCGGTTCTTTTTTTCCTCATATTTGTTTACATTATACGTGATGGGCTAATATGTTTTTTCTATTTTTAAAATTTTTTAAATTTAATTATGGTAAATAAGCCTCTGTCACTACAGTGTTTTTTTCAGCCAGCTACAGTGTTTTCAGCCATAAGCCATGAGGCTTTCAGCCGAACCGATCACCACCTAAGCTGGCCCATTCACTGGCTTCCACTCTTCCTTGTGTTGTCGTCTATGATTCTACACCAGGCAAATACCAGGCGCAAACCATCTTTTTCATGTAAACTCCATAAAGACACATGTAAAATTTTAAAAACAAATCTCAGAAAATAAGGTAGGGTAGATGATGTTATATAACACTGTAAAATTTTAAGGTTAACCTCAATCGCATTTGCGACATATAAAACTGACAAGCATATACAGTGATGAACAATGAAACCACTATTCGTGCTGAAATTGTCTTTTTCATATATTGCAAACGTGATTTAGTTTAATCATGAAATTTTATAGGGCCATAAAATATCATCTTCCTCACTTATGATATTTTTCAAAATTTTATACGTGGTTTCCAATTTTTCATGGAATTTACATGAAAATAGTGGTTTCTTCCAGGTATTTACCCAAAGCCCCCACTTCTGGCGACGCACCACGAGAGAGCAGAAACAGGACATGCGAGCGCTATATATAGTACCTGACCCTATGACTAGTCACTACATTTGTCGGACAGACTGAATTGTGTTCACAATGGCCGGCGGGCGACCATCAGACGACGGTACAACTGTAGAAGTACCAGGACAATGCTAACGTCGAACCATGGGACAAGCAAAATAAGAGGTACTAACTTACCATGGGACCATCAGAGCTCTTGCCTGTGGGTTATGACTTAAGAGCATAGGTCTAGTACTGGTTTCTGATTCGTGTTCATTCTTGCCCGCAAGCTGCTCGGTATTTTCCTGACCCAAACAAAGTTGGTGTGTATGCACTGTAACCAGTGCATGTCATTTGCCAGACCAGTGGGAGTCGCCATCATGCATGCAGCGTTGGAAAGGTGACCAGCTGAGTCAGATTAGCAGCGACTCCTTTGGCAGGAAGGCGCGCTATTGATCAAACATGGCCTACTCAAACAAATGTTGCTGTACAGTATTAAGCGTATGTATGAGTGAGATGGAGCTCGTAGTTCTTTCCTGATGCTCTACCTTCTTGTTGCGAAGCAACAAACTCGATACCTAACATGTCCTTATGGCCAATCTGCAGCCAACTTACTGACGTCCGGTGTGTTGCACAAGTACGGTCGTTCTGAAGAGAGGTGAAGACAAGTATGAAAAAAAACTAGCACTGGCGTCCGGTGTCAGTTTTGATTCACCTTCCAGCTTTCAGATTGGCTTTGATACGCTTGCTTGTCTTTTGCGCTCCAATCCATTTTCAGATTGGCAGCATGTCGGTCAGTGGCCAACCACATCGCCAAAGTTAGCTTGGCTCGAATATTACTTTAGTTGCGGCCGAAAGTATGGGCATTAGCAAATTCGCGGGCCATATCATACAGGGAAACTTTCTCGGAAATTTTTTTTGTCCCCTACCGATAAATCTGAATTTGGAATTTTCAGAAAAAAAAAAATTGTTCGAAATTGTAACTTTCAAATCTGATTTTTTTTAGGGAAAAATAGAAAAACAAAATAAGTGTTGGTTTTCGAACATCAAACCTTATGCTCACCAACCACTGTCCCTTACCACTGAAGATAACTAAGTGCTTCTTGCTTGATATTAGTTATAAAATTTAGTTTAAACTCCAAATTAGAACCAAAATTCACCCAATTTATCATTTTGGGACCCTATCGAGGAAAACCGCAAATTCGGTAATTTCAACCGAAAATGTATTCCTTGATATCATATCAAGTGAAGAAAGAAAATTGAAGCATATTGTTGGGGGAAGGGCCCCCTATCAGGGCCCACTTGGCCCAGGGCGTCAGTAATATGGCGTGGCCAGCCTATCATAGGTCTGCTGTGCAGCCACAGATACCAGTGCTACCCCTGTGTAAATAGGTCTGAGTAGGGGTATTTGTGTAACTTTAGGAAGAAGAGATGGCATAATTGCCCTTGTAAACATAGGTCCAAGTAGGACCAGTTCTGTAATAAGCCTCTTCAAGAATATAAAAGCATGTTTAAACCTCATGGGGGCAAGACTCATTTTTTAGGGAAAAAGCTATCTAGTCCCAAGGTAGTTCACATTTCCCCACACTCATTGAGCTCTGGGAAACCACCTAGGCAATTCCTAGGTAGTCCTATCTATATACTATTTGGTCTGTAACCATAACAGTTGGCGCTATCCATGGGGACGACGTGAAGAGCTACAAGCCAAGGTGAGCTCGGCCGGAGGGTGCTGTGTCAAGACCCGAATCTACAAATCTGGACTCTCCTGTATATTCTGCACCAGTCCAGGATCACGTTAGTGCACACAGTGTAAACATAGATGAAATATCGACCACATCACAATTTACTAAGACTCAAATATTATTAATTATCAGAGTTACGACTTTATGGCCAAACTTACAAATAATAGCCTAAAAGGCTTAAGAAACTTGTAGCAGAAAACAGAAATAAGCGTAGTAGCCATTCACATGCCACAGGCAACCGACTGGGGAGCAAAGTCCTAAACCACGAAGTCGTCAAAGTATCCTCCTTAAGACACCTCAGGCTGGTACGGCTCTTCTTCCTCAACTAAGCAAATATGGATACAGCCGTGAGTACATAGAGTACTCAGCAAGTCGTTTATAACAAAAATTCAAATCTAATATAGCATTCTAATATTAATTCCCTAATTCAATTATTGCAAAAAAAAGAAACATAGCATTATAATATTAAAACCCTGACCCACAAATATTTTAAATATCATAAAATTGAAACTCTAAAATCTAAATCACAAATTTTAGAACCTATTTTGGTTGTCTGGTCATTACTTCGTTAGCTATGAAGATCATTTGAACATTTGAACTTTGAAAGCAAGGAGCCAGGATGAGACGATGAGTTGATGACCTCGCCTATTGATGTGACCGTTGGCCATACTGCATACAAACATACATACACCAAGATTTACTCCATTTGCATGCGTGCGTAGTGAGATTAAACACAACGAGAAATCTAGCCATACCATTCGATTGCACACAGGCGTAGGAGAGAAGCGGCCAACGTCCTCCCGGATGACGGTAGCTCTAGCGTCAGGCCCGTCACCGCTGCAGATAAAAGGTTGCGTGCATGACGTGCCGCGTGGGGAATAGGGGAAGATAAGTAAAGCATCGTCGGGATCTGGCATTGGCTACTTGGTTGACTTGGGGCTGGTGCTAGCCTGGGCCTTAGGTTGGCGTTGGCTTGGGGCTAGACCGGCTAGTGGCCCACGCTCAATCAGTTCAAGTAGTCTCTATTATTTTATTCACTTTTTCACGGTCGATTGATCTGCTGTGTCATGTCAACTTCAACTTATATGTATTTTTTGGGAGTGTCTTGCTTTGTCAACATCCTGCGTATTTTTCTTTTCTTCCCCTGTTTGTCAACGTGCTTAAGCATTCTTTCTTTTAGATAAATGTAGTCTGACATGTGGGGGCATTAATTTTTGCATGTGGGGGCACACACTGTGTAACTTAAACTCGAAGCAATAAATATTAAAATCGGTCCGCCCGCACCGCTAAAGGTGCATCCGCCCCTGGTTTCCCTCGTTCTATATATGTACCCTAGTAGTCCATAGATAGAGCAAGAGCCTCATTATAATATCTCCGCTCATATTGAATTCATCTTCGTATGTCCGTAGTTTTTTTCCGCAAGGGTTTTCTATATTAAATCCTTGTCTCCTGTTCTTTTGACCTTCTATTTCTACCATACGTTTTATAATAAATTGTATCAGAGCTCCAAGTTCAAGATCAAAACCTCTGCCGTAGGAGAAGGTGACTCCTAGGACGGCCGTATGGACGGACAAGATGACCCTACGTGGCATCCGTACATCACCGTAGAGGCATCATCCATGACGGCACACGCGCGGCATCATTATCAAGTTGCAGCAAATCCCTATCGTCTCATTGGCTCGGCCACCCGACGTGTTTTTCATGCAGTCGTCGAATACGAACCAGCAATTGATGTCACCAAGTCCAAAGCGAAGAACAGAAAATCAAGTCCGCTTCGATCTGCTGGTGTTGCGTTCGAGCAAATTGCTCTCTTCGACATCCTCGTCCCGGTCTTAAATCCAAAGCTCGGAATTCTCGCCGAAGCTGTTTGGGTTTTTCAGATTGCAGCAACAAGCTGTTGTTACGGGAGCTGTGTCCCGTCTGCGCTGTGTCCGTGTGAAAGGAGGAGACAACACCCTGTGCATGTCTAATCGGATCAAAAGCCGCACGTCCCAAGAGGTCAAGACACGCACGTCACAAAGGAAGCCAGGAGGCTCTTGGCATCTTTGGGAGATTGCCTGCCCTGCTATTTCTTGAGTTGTCCTCAAAAAGGATGGTTCCCAAAGGACTTACAATCGGCAGTCATGTTCCAATGTCTAAAGGTGTTCCACTTGTACTGCCAGGATATTGAGACACGGCTGATGTTCGAAGCTGGAGCTATGCTGAAAATTGAAAGTCTTGAACTTCCGTTCAGAGCACACAACACAATCTACATGTGGCGCTTCTGATCTCAGCATTAAACACCTCTCTACTCCGCAACATCTCAATGTCAGGATTAGTTGCAAGGGAGCGGATGCAGCGGGTGTGATGGCGTTGGAGGCTGCCATTAGGGATGCAGCCAGTCTGCTTCCCAGCCATACCTTATCATATTTCAGTAGATATTATGAGGAAGAGATGGTATATGATGACAGGGAGGGGCAGAGCACAGAGCAGGCTCTGTAGAACCGATATTACCAGATGAATTTACAAATTCTCCAGACCAATGTCGTGAACAATGTCAATCACGATGACTTTTTCCTAACTCATTTACAGATTACAGTTGCTTGCAGGTCCCGACTTCATTTACAGATAACGCTGAAGTGAATCAAGTTCGGACAGTTTCTTTCTAACCCCAGTAGTATCACACTGGGACATCCAAAGTTACCTCACTCGGTGTCTGGTTCCAAACTTCTCAGCACTTTGTTCCTGCAACACTAGAGGGAACGGCCAAAGGTCTGATATGGAATCCGTCAGCAGCCTCTCTATGCAAATAGGAGTGATGATCAATCTATTAGTCTGAACTCTGGTTTTTTAGTTCCATTTATAAGTCTTCTGTACTCTTCTTGCATTTGTTTGAAGTAATGATAACATATCAGAGACTTGAACTACAATATGTTCAGTTACTAGCCTTAAAATGTTAAAATTTCATTCTCTGTTATACATATGCACGTACGTGGAATGTTACAACTTACAACCACGCATTGCAGTTCTTCAGATGATACATAGATGGCGAGCAAGAACCTCGCAGGAAGTAGAGCAAGCTGCAACTGAACTGAATTAAGCACGAAGAACTGCTGCCTGCACTGCAGGTACAAGTTTTCCCTGCAGCCTTGCTGACGGGAGTAGGTACACGGATTTGGTTGCTGCACAGTTTAGCCGAACCGTGCTTGACTGCTTGCTGGAACGACGTCTAAATACTTGTGGGAATCCTCTGTTCCAAAACAGGGCCTTAACCTGTGTTCCGTGGGAATCCTGGATTTCTAAATACATAGACGGCGGAAAGTCGGAAACGAATCTGTGGGAATCCTGGATTTCGGCTGGCGCGACGGGGTTGGAGACTGGGAGTTTCTGTGGCCTCCGCGCGGTTGTTTCCGGCCGGGAGTTCACCGGTGTTGTAATTTCCTGTACGTTGTTTTTTTAGACCAAAGCCCAGACGGCCCTGTGCTTTGATCACTCTATTCCTATCTTCATGCAAAGACGCACAAATCTTCAGCGCGTTCCAAAAAAAAAAAGAAGAAACGTGTGGTTTGTTGCCCAAGTATGATCGTCTCGACGTGAGGTAGAATACCCGAAAGCTCCTAGCATTGGAGTCTGGTGTTCAGATTTAATTTGCCTTTGCGCTTTCAGACTGCCTTTACTTGCTTCTTCTCTGCACTCGAATCTGCGTTTCTGTTCCATGCTTACCGCGTGGTTAGTCGACTCATGATTCTACACCAGCGTAACCTTTGTTTACTAGCAGCATCATTGGCCAACGACATCGCCAAAGATTGTTTAGCTTGGCTCGAACGCAAGCATTGTCTTCGTTCGGTCGGCAACTTGTGTGTTGTCAGTTGTGTGACCCCAGAGCAAACTTTTTTTTCTCGTTGGCTTCATGTGTTATACTCCCTCCATTCTTTTTTACTTAATTTCTTAGAATTTGTACGTTAACAATCAATAGGCTTAGAACTATTTATATTGAATATACAAAGTTATATCTTTAAATTTGTTATTAAAAGTACTTTCATAATATTATAATTTTATTATTATATCTTAGTATAAAGTTATAAAAAGTAGTGAGACCTCGGAGGCCATAAAAAATAAAAAACGTTAAATAAAAAAGGAACAGAGCAAGTACGGAAGAAAGAAAAGCATATTATTATTCTTTCTACTTAGGCTTAGCGGAGCCTGGGTCCTATCAATTATTCTTGCCGACATCCTAGCCACAACACTGCTTCCCCTCCTGTCTTCTCTACCAACTCCTCCCCCCGCCCCCCCTCCCCAAAAAAATCTTTCGCTGCACCATTAACAACAGAAGGTACGTACTTACAGCTATGCCATGGATTTTGTTCTTGATTTTCCATGAACATAGTTAAGGAGTGAATCTTCAGATATCTGAACCACCCAGAGAGTGTCCTTGGCAGCAGCAACTAACTTTTACCTCCGCATCACTCACGCAGTCACAAGACACCCTGCGCTGATCCAGAAGCTCCACTAGAGCAAGAGATGGATGGAATCATGGTAAGCGTTGCCACAGGGGTGATGTACTCACTCCTTGACAAGCTCACCAAGCTGCTGGGTGATGATTACAAGCTGCAGAAAAACGTGAAGCGCGACATCACCTTCCTGAAGGATGAGCTGAGCAGCATGAACGCTCTCTTAGAGAAGCTGGCTGACACAGAGGTGCTTGACCCACAACAAAAGGAGTGGAGGAACCAGGTGAGGGAGATGGCCTATGATATCGAGGATTGTATCGACAAGTACATGCACCAGCTACACCACGAGCCAGAAAAACCTAGTGGCATCATGGGATTCTTCCTCAGGTCCATCGAAAAAGTGAAGAAGCTGGGGGCTCGCCATGAGATTATCGAGCAGATTCAAGAGATCAAGGCTCGCGTAACTGAGGCAAGCCATCGACGCAAGAGGTACAAGCCTGATGTGGGGGATAACTCAGGTAGTACCAACGTTGTGCTGATCGACCCTCGGTTGCCTGCCCTGTACGCTGAGGCATCCAATCTTGTTGGTATTGATGTTCCGAGGGATGAGCTCATCGAGTTGGTGAATGATGGGGAGGAGCAGTTGAAGGTGGTCGCAATTGTGGGGTTTGGAGGATTAGGCAAAACTACTCTCGCTAACCCAAATATATCAAAAAGTTGGTGAACAATTTAATTGTCAGGCTTTTGTTTCAGTATCCCAAAAACCCGATACGAGAAAGATTTTACAGAACATACTCTCTCAGATCAACAAGCAAGGAGATGCATGTACTGAACCAGGGGATGAGGAGCAACTTATTAATGCACTAAGGGATTTCCTCAAGGACAAGAGGTATGCTCTCTGTTTTATATTGCAAGTCATTCTAGGATTCAAATTTTGTTCTGTATTCTAATGAATTCTACTAGTGAGACAAATTTATCACAATCTTTTTATCAGATGCCCTTAATTTATTTGTAACATTATCTCCATAATTAATAGACATCTTGTGCAATGTCATGTTAAATAGGACTATGAATTGATCATTTTTAACACATCTTAATTCTTATGCAATGAGCTATAGTTTTTTCATAATGTGAGATGAATTGAATATCTAAGTTTAAATAGAATTTTATTTGGACTGTCACAATGAAATACTCTAAATTTTTTCCATGAACATGTATGCAATTAGGTCGACATTGAAATATTACTTTTTGGCTACCAACTATGTGATTTCCTTTTCATATTATCTCCTGTATGTATTTAATCAACATAATTCAATTGAACCAAAGTCTCTCTCATTTGATAGGTACTTTATTGTAATTGATGACATATGGAGTACCCAAGCATGGAAGTTTATTAAATGTGCCTTGCTTGAGAATACTTGTGGTAGCAGGATACTAGTTACGACAAGAATTGCAAATGTTGCCAAGTCATGTTGCTTCCCTCGCCTCGATCTTGTGTATGAACTAAGTCCACTAAGTGAAGCTGACTCAAAAACTTTATTCTTTAGAAGAATATTTGGCTCAGAAGACATATGCCCTCTTCAACTAAAAGAAGTTTCTACTGAAATTATACGAAAGTGTGGTGGTCTACCATTGGCAATCATTACAATGTCTAGTTTGTTGACAACTAAATCACTTGCAAGAGAAGAATGGGTAACGGTCCTAAGGTCGATTGGTTCAGGGCTAGAGAAAAATTCTGATGTGGAGGAAATGAAGAAGATACTATCTTTGAGTTACAACGACTTTCCTGTCCAGCTAAGAACTTGCTTATTATATCTAAGTATGTTTCCAGAAGACTATAAGATCCAGAGGTATCGTATAGTAGGTAGGTGGATAGCAGAAGGATTTGTCAAGGTTGATGGCGGGAGAAATTTAAGGGAACAAGGGGAATGCTATTTTAGTGAACTTATAAACAGAAGTATGGTCCAACCAGTCGATATGAGGTATGATGGTAAAGCAAGGGCATGTCGTGTGCATGATATGATTCTTGATCTTATTATATCCAAGGCAGTTGAAGAAAATTTTATCACTTTCACTGGTGACCAAACACATATGTTGGTGTCACAAAATAAAATCCGACGACTGTCACTTGACTACCGCACCCAAGAAAATGAGATAACGATGTCATCCATGGTTACTACTCATGTTCGATCCATTAGCATATTTGGATATTCTGTACAAATGCCTCCTATTTCAGATTGGCATGCTCTAAGAGTGCTAGATATAGAGAGCAGTCGGATGTTGGAAAATTGTGATCTTAAAAATATTGGGAAGCTAATCCAGTTGAGGTACCTACGGATTGATGCACATGGCATTACAAATCTTCCTGAACAAATAGGTGAGCTACAGAATTTGGAAACATTGGATCTAGAAAATACTAAGATAAGAGAATTGCCGGCAAGTATTGTTAAACTGCAAAGGTTGAAAAGTTTACGTGTTCTTGGGGTAAAGTTGCTGCCAGATGGGGTGGGAAACATGCAAGCTCTAGAGTATTTATCAGGAGTATATGTGTACGCCGAAAGCTCAATAAATTATTTGCAGGAGTTGGGCAGCTTGACCAAATTGAGAACTCTCGAGCTCTATTGGTGCATTAGTGACTCACACAGTGATAAAATGATGTACGCAAATATCTTGGCTTCGTCACTTCTCAAACTCTGTAGTTCAAACCTTAGATGTTTGAATGTTTCAACGCGTGTTTTGGTCCTGCTAAAATCCCTTTGGATTCATTGTCCCTACCTCCTCATCTCCTGCGAGAATTATACATCAAGATTTGTTGTTTCCAGGTGATTCCAGAGTGGATGGCCTCGCTGTCCAACCTCACCACGCTATACATCATGGTTAAACGAGTGACACAGGAAACCCTCCAGATCCTTGGGGACTTGCCTGCCTTGCTAATGCTGTATTTAAATTCAGAACGAGTTGATCCTAAGGAAATGCTCATTGTATGCAGCCAGGGATTCAGATGTCTAAAGCTCTTCCAGTTTTCGTGTTGGGTCACGGGCGTGATGTTCGAAGCTGGGGCCATGCAAAAGCTCAAAGAACTCTGGATTCAAATCAGAGCACGTGAGGTGCAATCCATATGTGGCGATCTCGGTCTTGGAGTCCACCACCTCTCTGCCCTCAGTACACTCCATGTTGTTATTGATTGTGAGGGTGCGAGGGTTGAAGAGGTGGAGGCGTTGGAGGCTGCCATCGGGAATGAAGCCAGTCTACTTCCCAAATCCTATCTACATTTTGGAAGAAGGAACGAAACAAAGATGGTAAAGGATGAAGCAATGCCGGGAGGAACATGATGAGATCCCCGCAGGGAGCTTAGAAGCCCAGCCCAGTTGTGCATCTACATCTGCTACATCTAATTAAGGTATTATTAATTATATATACTCCTCCAATCCTCTGAGATACTCATCTATGTTGTTAAATCAACTAGAGAATGTTGTACATGGGATTGTACTTCTGTTTATTCCCCCATCGCCTAAACCGAGAAAACAATATGATACTATGTTTTTAACAAACTCCTAAATCTTATAGGTTACAATGCTATAGTACCGATTCTACTTGCTTACATTACACCCAGTCATGTTTTGAAGGGTTTTGCTAGTGCCGGACGTATGTTCCCATCGTATGGTCCACCAGATCGGCGCAACAATTCCATACAACACCTTCAACAATTCTTGCATATATGTGCTACATTACAAAGTATTAGTGGCAACATCGAAAAAGCATTTAAATTTTTTTATTTTATCAATAGATTCAACAAACCTTGAGTAGCAATGGACGTCTTGCATAGTATAAGACTTTGATATATTTGAAAAGTGGTGTAGAAACCCAACACGATTGAATCTAATTTCAAAAAAAGTTATACTGCTGCAACATTTTAAAAATATAGATGCAACAATCAACAATGGTGTTTGCAATATTTTTTCACAAAAACTGTGCAAACAAATAAACTACAAAACCTCGGAAAAACTTGAAGAAATTCATACCATCTTAATAAACAATCAAATAAATTGTAGACTTGTTTAGTTTGCGGTATGCTATGCTTCAAAACTTGCTCAAAACTCCCCAAAATAAACAAATCTATGGTGCTACAAATACTGCAACATTTAAAAATAAATACAATGTGTGGGCTTGAAACCATTAGCTGTCTCTCTGTACAACAGAGTGCTCAATCGATTTGTTACTTTGAAGATTTTGAATCCCATGTAGAAGGTTGCTGTATTATTCTTTTTTTTCCGAGAATAGAATTTATATTATTCTAAAGATGCATTTGATTCTATGTAACGAGAACAAATTAGAAACTTGAACCGCATTAGGTTCTGTTACTACTTTAGAAATTCTTGTAAAAGGTTTGGCAAGATGGATGCATAAGGGCATGTACAATGCTTAGACGGCACCGTCTGTATAACACCAGCGCAGGAGAATAATCTGACGTGGAACAACGCGACCGTCGGGAGGAGACGAATCCATCGTCTCGCGAGGCGACGGCACGTGCTCGTGCTCCTAGGCGAAACCGTAGGAGTTCCTCGCGTGGTACGAGCCGCAGTGGCGGACCCAGGAAAAAATGGTAGGTAGGACGAAGTCACAGTGGCGGACCTAGGAAAAAAATTAGCTAGGCTAAAGTCGGAAACATGAAAGAAACAGTAGTACCCAAAAACAAAACAATCTATGATCAAACTATGTTGCAAACACACTAATAAAAGTATGTGATACGAAATAGAAACAACAACTACAATTCGGATGTTAACATATGTGGATAACGGAAGAACAATGAAAAATACCTCACTAATGAAGCTTAATCCACAATTGTAGATGAGCTGTAAAAGAAACAACCTGTCAATTGTGAAAGATAGATAAATCAGTAGTGTCACAATTCGATAATAGAATATAAAAGATGCAATAAAAAAGAAGATAAAAAATATACCAGTAAATAATTAAGTATTAGGAGAACGAGGCATTTTCATTCTTCGAGTTTTCATGTCTTGAAACCGTTTCTTGATTTTTTTTCATGATCAAGTCCTTTGAATATCTCCAAAGCAACAGGGAGAAAGTGTTACCCATTCAATGCACCAACCAAGGGTGCAGGCAAGAAATGTCTCCTCCTTGCTCAGAACATCTACACCTTTCAATATCTTGTAGCTATCGATAACCGAAAGCCCACGGTTGCACTTTCCTCCAAGCACATTGTAATCCAGCATCTACTCCAAATGAAAGAAATGGTTTTGAAAAAGGTTGTATAACTTAGTTAAACATTGTTCTTAAATCATAATAGCAGAAATTGAATAAAGAACATCAACAGATACTTTCTACGGCTATTTTTCTTCACACCACAAACACTGGAAAATGAATATGGGAATAAAGTCGAGAATCACAGAGCATCTAACTATAAGACCCATCCATTCAATCTCTTTCTTTTATAATTGAACAGCAGAGCTCCTACCTTATTTTTGAAGAAGAAAAAGAAGAAGAACCATCCATTTAACAGCATCATTATCTATCCATTAAAAACAGCCAACAAAAACAATCCATTGATACTTAACTAGCACAAGTGTCGCCTGCTTAATTGTAATAAGGTCAAGCACAAGCTGACCTCTATTGAAACATGTGTGATGCTCCCCCGTTTTCTGTACCTGTAATATTTCTACGTCTAACCAATGGAAATTGACTTATTTAACATAAAAAATAGTCACAACTTACAAACCATTGGTGTTTTTAACTTTTCAGTCTCCGAGATGTACCTTTAACTGTTAGTTTTTATGACAATAAATTGTGAAGTCAATAAA
This sequence comes from Dendrocalamus latiflorus, assembly GCA_017311315.1. Lineage (NCBI taxonomy): Eukaryota > Viridiplantae > Streptophyta > Magnoliopsida > Poales > Poaceae > Dendrocalamus > Dendrocalamus latiflorus. The sequence continues at coordinate 16,581,757 of CM029642.1, read as the reverse complement.
TGTACCATTGATCAAAGATAAAAAAATAAATGACAATAATTTGTGAACATAGCAGTATTTCCAATATTTGATAATTTTCATTTTAATTCGGTTTTAGCCTCGCACAGGCACAATTCAATTTAACAACAGAAAGCAACGTAACCCACTTAGTTTAAGATAATTTTAAGATATACAGATGGTTCCTCAAACAACATTCATAATTTACTGGATTTAAAAGCGAATTGTGATAAAAAAGAGTTTTGACCCTATAGCTTATGGGCTTAGTTTGTGAAGTAAGTGAATCCTAGATAGTATGCTCCAAAGGCAGCCTATTCAATGCTCCTTGTGAGCCTTAGATTGGTTCAATGTGTCGAAGTAGCAGGAAGAACAACTCAAATGTCAAGAATCATGGAGAAACTCACCAAATTGAGGTGATTAAGTAAAAAAAGTTATTGTTAAGCAACTCCAAATCTCACGGTAATTTCGCCTTTCTTAATGAATTGAGCAATCTCACAGTAAAATCTTTCATGTTTACTCACTCTCCTTTTTCAGAAAGAGAGGGAGAGTTTACTCACGCAGTTGCTCAGACCTTCCTAGCAATCCAACGCACCAAACCAATCTAAAAAACAATCCTTCATGTCTACTTTGCTTCCCCCAACCCTGACTTCATAACATTCTACCATCAGTCCATCAGGAACAAAATTGAAACGAACCAGAAGAATTTCACCGGTCAAGCATCAGATCCTTCACAATCGCCCAAAGCCCTGAAACCCTGTAAAAATTCAAAGCTTTGACGCGAGGATGTAGGCCGCCTCCGCTTTAAACCATATCAAACCAACAGCCAAACTCCAAGAGAGAGAGAGAGAGAGAGAGAGAGGGCAGGAGGTGTTACGTGGTCGATCCACTGGAGCGATTCGTCGGTGAACTCGAAGGCGGGGTCCTCGAGCATCTCCTCCTTGAGCTTGTTGCATATCTCCGGGAACACGACCTTGCCTGGTGGGGGTGTGCAGTGTGCTTCCACCGGGGTCCGGCCGGAGGGGAGCTCGGGTGGCCGCCCGGGCTCGCGGCTCGCCCGAAGGGCAGGTCCGCCCCTGACAGGCAGGTAACCATATACAAATCAAGCTCGCCTCTTGCCCTCTCTTCACTGTATCGCTATGTTGATTGATGTTTGCTAGTAGCTGCTCATTTGGGCTTTTTTATTGGCTTATAATTTTTTTTACTATTTGACACTATACCTTACTTATTTTGCATTATAATTGCTAGTAGTTTTTTAATGTAATTAAATTAAAAAGAAAAAGAAAAAATGTTAACTCATCACATCACAGATGATGCAAAGAAATACGAGGAAAAAAAGGAAAAAAAGCTCAAAAAATCAAAAAGAACGAAATTAAGGAATAGTGAAATTGAAGACAAAAGTCAGAAACTAAAACTGAAACGAGCGGGGCAGTCTTATCAAATGTCATATGTATCTGTCAGCCAATTTTTTAAAAACATACATCCAATCTTTCAAATTTGGTAATTATGTTTCATGATCGATGCTTCTGTAGATTGCTGTAGGACTTACGTAGAAAATATTATCAGTAGCTTTGTTGTTGTACTTAATTAGTTCATTGTACAATTCGGTGATAAACTGCCGCAAGTATTAGCGTGTGTGAGAAGGTCAATGCTCACAACATTCCCGGTTACCTCCTATGTACAACCACGAAGACAAAAACTTAATGAACGCAAGCAATAAACCAAACAAAGACATCCCAGGGTTTTGTTACGACGGGACTTACTTACAAGGCAATCAGTAAAAAAAAAAAGACGAAATCGGATCACTCAAAGCAGTGGCGAACAGATTCCAAACCCCTTGGCATCGAAAGCTGGAGTGGATGATTACTTACGGGATGCATGCGTCGTCGCATATGCATTCCTGAACCCTGATGCCCCTCAATCCTATTCCTACGTCACGGAGAGCAACGCCGTCGATCTTGTGGATGTCCATTGATCTTGATGAGAGCCAGCCACTCACTCCATTGCACTACTACAGAAAAGATCATCACAGACAGTTCCAAAACGTCATCACAGACGGTTTTGTGAACCGTCTGAATTTATGGGTCAGTGATAATACGAGGTCATCACAGACGGTTTTCGAACCGTCTGTGGTGCAAATATCACAGACGGTTTTTTGTTAAAAATCGTCTGTGATATCTAGTTATCACAGACGGTTTTTAACTAAAAACCGTCTGTGATATATCACCTATCACAGACGGTTTTTTGTTAAAAATCGTCTGTGATATTCTGCTCTACCCCTAAATCTATTTCTGTTTATTGGCTAGCCTCAGGAAATGCTAGCTATGCCCTCTGAGACAAGCAGATATACATACAATTTCTGACAAACATACAACATCCAATTCACATCGCACTTCATTTGACAAACATAAAACATCCATTTGACAAACATAAAACATCAATTTCGCAAATCAATTAATTGAAATGAAATAAAATATCCATTAACAAATATACAATTACAAAAGATGTACGTTGCATTTCCACTTAGATGGTAACATTGCACAAAAAATCATGGTGCACAGTGCAAATCTCCAGCTGGGTTTACGACGTTAGCCACCAGAAAGTACGCCATCTCTCCTCGAATGTGTGAAAAGTCGGGCTGTTTCAATGCAGTTGACGGGATGAACGCATCCTGTCGATAGGAATATCAATGTGCGTATATATATAACGTGATAAGTATGAAGTAATTATGGGAAGATTGATAAACCTTGGAATTGGTGATCCTCGAGGAGGCGATGAGTAGGTCCATATGGTGGCAAACGTAGAATCTACATGTGTTACCCGACGACTGCTGGTGGCACTGCAAAAAATACAATGTGTTAATTCAAGAGGCATTAGTACCAACTGTTGCATATGATTGATTAATGTGTAATAACGAATACCTCAAAATCTCGACAGGCCTTTGGCCCCCTTGCTTCGAGTCACCTCCCATTGCAATGTACATCGCGAACGCCCTACGTGATTTGAAAAAGTTAACCTTAGTCATTCGGAAGGAAAGAAAAAAAATACAATATAGGTATGTATGGAGAAAATGTACTTACCTATCGATTACTTGGCTGACAACTGTGAAGTCCATTTTATTCTTACTTAGGGAATCAAGGTAATATACCTTGTTCCATTTTGGTACAATTACTATTAAAATCCAATGATAGTTCTGATGGTAGGGCATAAGTACATATTCCTTATTGCGGCATTGCAGCAGTGCTGCTGCAATGTACCTCTCGACGACAGATGACTCCTGGTCGATGGTACTCCTGGCGACCAAGTGTGGGTCCAAGAAACCAACCGACGATGACTTGGTTTCTCTAGCTCTAGTCAGCATGTGTATATACATATACACACGAAAGCAACAAATTATATATGACATTTATCGGTATGACATGAACGGAGACTGATTATATACACTTACAGTGTCCAGCATCGAATGAGTGAGACGTCAAGAGCGTTGAGCGTGAAAAGATCGAATAAATCCTCAAAGGCGACCACGAAGACACACTCTTGAAGATTGTGATGTAAATGATGCGGCGCGAATTTGACAGTGACACTTGAGATCCGTTCTCCCTCTGGCTTATTGGACTGCTGCATATACCACTTGTGCAATTGCAGGCAACTATATGATAGGGGTTGGAGGACCTTGGGCTCGACCAACGGCTGGTCAAGCACGAATTTGCGGGCCAATGGCAGGTACGGGATATCATCATTGGTCTTCTTTGCTTTGCCCTTGCTGCCTCGGTTGTAGGTCAACTTAATGGCAGTCGACTGTAAAGGTAGCAGCGGTGCAAGTTGCTCTGGTGAGAGTAGCACCTTTGGAGATAGCACCGGTGCAGCTAGCGGTGGTGGAGACAAGTCTTGTAGTGGAGATGGCACCAGTGCATGTTGCTCTGGTTCGCACTGCCCTTCTGGTCCTGCCACCGATGCAGAAGCCTCCAGGGAGATGTCGCTTTTGGGCCATTGGATGAATGTTCCAATGGCCTGCCCTAGAGTCACGATCTCGTCGTTGGGGGGCTTCGGTAGCAGAACGACCTCAAAATTGACATGTACACCATCCACATTAACTTTTGCGAAGCCTAGCGCTAAAGCTTGACCGTGCAACATGGCCCCGATACCAGACGGATATGCCTGGCCCCAAGCAGCGTGCAAGGGAACGGAGGCATATCTCACTTGGAGCCTGCACTTCGTAGGCTCCTACACAACGATACAGAATTAGCTAGTCGAATAGGCCTATCAATGGAGCAAGCATTCGAGAGATAATAATTATTACCAGGATGTCGTCCACAGGAAATCTGGCATCGATTTGCGTCGGATTGGACGCGTAACTACTCGGACGGTTGTGCGGGCTAGCTAGCACAGGAGCGGTGGCGGCGGCCTACTGACTTTCTGTATGTTTCCGCACCTCATCTCTGACTACATCAGCCAGCTCACCCATTAGCTCATCTCTAAGAGATGCCATGATCTCTTCTCGTAGTCGTGCGTCACGCTCGGCTTTGGTTGTCTTCCTGCGCCGATACATTTCAGAGTCAGCTTGGAAACTATGTTTCCAAGGAACATAAAGGCCAAGGCCTCTCGTACGGCCCGGGTGCTCCTTGTTTCCCAGGGCCGTGGAGAGCATATCATTCTCCCTTGTTCTCTGGAATGATCCCAGGGTAGTTTCAAAACTCAGCTCTTCCTGCAAGAGCACGACATGTCATTTCACTTCGTACGAAGTTGTGGAGTAATTACAAGCTACGTAGTTCGATCGATATCTTACCAAGCGCTGGGACACTTGCTCGTCTGCAGGGTTTCGAAATGAGACGTCCCCCGATGTAGTTGTGGATGACCTTGCTCTAATCCAATTTCGAGCGTGCTCATCCGGGATATTGGCAAATGGCGGGACGATGTCCTGCAGGGCTGCCTGGTCGTCCTCGCTCCTCCACTGCGGGATTTTACCCGCATACCCAGCTGTGCCAAGTCTGTGGGGGTGTGTGTTTTTTGCCTGGAGGGCCTTGTGCGCCGCACTTGTACTTTTGAAATCTTCGGTCGTCTTTGAAGCCTTGAACTCTTCCCATTGTTGTTCTAGGAATGGGTATTTATGAAAGGGCGTTTCGTCTTTCTCCACGTAGTCCTTGACAAGCTTGCTCTTGAAGTTCTTCCATGCTTTGCACACCCCTAGCAAGGCTTGTCGTTGCACGGCGTCTTGGTGTTCTTCTGGGATCTCGAACGATGCCAAAATTTCTGTCCACAGCTCCTTTTCCGAGTCGCAGGCACGTCCTTCCACGAATTGAATGTGATCTAGCATTATGGTGGAGCTATAGGCGAATGTAATTGGAAAGTGGAGATGGGGAGGACCGACATTGCGCTAGGGCTCCGAATTGGGGATTTTCTTAATTACCAGCAATGGAGTGGTGATGGGGACCTTGGGAGTGCTCGGTGAGCTTCGAGGAGAGTGATGGCTCTCAATGGAGGGGTTAGGGCAGCTTAAATAGGCGGGGAGAGCGGGTTGCACCGGAGAGGGGAAATTTCCACGGCGGCGGCAGCGGTGGGGGCTCACGGTTTGCCGTGGGAACGCGGGCTGCCTTGGGCATGAAGGTGCGGCAGTCAAGGGCGCGATAGGGTGGCTGGCGGGTGAGGATGGCTTGGCAGGTGCCGCGCAAATGCGAGGAAGATCGGCGGGGTGAAAACCGGTGGCGGTGGAAGTTGAAAACAGTGGCGGCGGCAAAATGGTGGACGGTGAACAGTGACTGCTCAAAATCCGAGTTGGCAAGCTGAATTGATAGTGAATTTGGGTGTAATAGAGTTGGGTTTTGAGCTAATTAGGGCAGGGAGTCAAAAGGAATTAAATCCAAAAGAGATTTTCAATTTTGAAGAAAATTCAGTTTGTTTCACCAGACTTGCTGGGATGGCCTCTCTTGTTGGATGTGGGTTTCCCAGAAATTCTTCTCGGAATCTGTAATATCGGGGCTGGGCAGGGTCGGGCTGGGCGCCGTGGCCGAGACACAGCCTTATTGGGCTTGCATCAGTGCTCTTGGACTGGCCCGCACACTGTCTCGCTCTTCCTTTCGTTGTCTCCTCCCACCGTTCTTGCCCCCACTTTGACGCTGCAAGGGCTCGGTAATAGGGAGCGGTTTGACTACGGCTGCTAGACCGGTCAGAGCGCTAACTAAAGACCGGTTTGATCGTCGCCACACCGAGGGTGACACTAAAAAATATGGTCTCTAAAAAATAGTTACCGCCAGCTATTTTATGATCGTACAGTAGCCTTCTAAACAATAATTTATAGAAAAATTTATAAAAAAATATTTATATGTGATTTTGGTCGATATAAATAAAGTCGTTGTAGTATATACTATAGTTGACTAGTAAATACCATTTTAAAAAAACACTCCGTTTGAAAGGAGAAATTTCGATATTTGACACTGAATACGTGCGCCTCTCAACTTTTAACCCCCAATTCGCACGCCTTTGGAAATTTAACCCTGTCACTGCGAATTCTTTTGATTCAAGGGATTCTCCTCATTTTCTCTCCTTTTCTATTTTGACACTTGTCACTGCGAAAATGAAGAGAATCCCTTGAATCAAAAGAATTCGCAGTGACAGGGTTAAATTTCCAAAGGCGTGCGAATTAGGGGTTAAAAGTTGAGAGGCGCACGTATTCAGTGTCAAATATCGAAATTTCTCGTTTGAAAGTTAGATATTATATAAAATTTATTGATTATAGAAAAATAGTTTTTAAGGAGCTAATATGAACAGATTCGATGCATCGTCTCTTTGTTTCTTGTGCTAGTTTCGTAGTAGCAACTAGTTAGCAAATGGTAATGCGCGTTCGTTCTTTTTTATGCTTATCGCGTGGTTGCCCAAGTCCTTAGGGCCTGTTTGGGACTGCTCCGCTCTAGTTTTTCTAGCTCCGCTCTCAACTTTGCTAGCCAAACACGTCAACTCCACAAACTCCACTCCAGGAAAAAAGGTGGAGCTAAGAGCCAACTCCACGTTTTTGGTGAAACAAGGCTTATGTACCTCCTCGTGGAGTTGGTGGAAAATTACCCACCACTGCCATTACACAATTCATCTCCTCCGTAACGATTCGATTTCTTTTTTGCCCGACATTCCTTCTTCGAGCAGCCACCGCTCCGCGCGCGCGCGTTGTGGCTCGCCTCCTGCTCCGTCGCCACCATCATCTTCGGCGAAAGCCCCCATAGCGCGCCCAGGAACGCATCCGCGCGGGTCGTCGACGGGGACAGCCCGGTTGTAGAGCAACCACCACCCCCAAAAAAGGCGAGAGGCACGTAGAGCAACCAACAGACTCCCAATAAAATCCCAAATCGACGAGGAGCTCGCAGCTCGCACGCTCGCTCGCTGCTGCTGCTTCGGTCCGTTCCGATCGGCGCCGCCGCGCCATGATGGATCCGGAGATGCTGCGGCTGGCGCAGGAGCAGATGCACTGCATGTCCCCCGACGACCTCGCCAGGATGCAGCAGCAGGTCCGATCCGCCCCATCGATTCCGTCGTCTCCCCTTGTCCTGTGTTGATCTGATTCGATACACAGGTAATCGATCTGCCCAATTCCGGTGTAGCTAGCCGTAGATCCAGAGGAAATCCCGCTCAATTCGGCTTGGTTTTTTTTTCGGGTTTGATTTGTCGGGCATGCTTGTGGATGGTCGTTGCTCTGATCTAGATTTCATGTGAGTTGGATTGGTATTAGTATTACACCTCGAGTCAATTCGAGAGTGTGGCAGTTAATTTGCTGCTATGAAGGCCCAAGCAGATGCTCAAATCTTGTATGTGATATCTGGTCCCAAGATGTTAAAGCAGCAGGTTTGTATAAAAGCCCAGCATCACGTTTTCCTACTCTGTGTTGGAATTTGTATAGAATATGCTAATAGTTCTGTCTGCTCATTTGAACAATTGCATAAGACTGCAGAAAATGTTGAATGAACTGAAAAGAAGACAAGCATCGCATCTATGCTATGAGGCTCATACTAGCACAATTTTGGATCACTCTGAATGAATCAATGAAAATTGGAAAGCACCGTATGTCATCCTTCATTTAATTACTTTATATATATAGAACTTTCCAAGTTTCTATGCATGTTACCAGTTTGCCTGATATCACCCTCTGTTCTTACTTTGTGTCATTTCAGGGAAATGAGCTTCATAGCCGTGGACAGTATACTGATGCTGCTGCCAAGTACAAGCTTGTGCGTTTTGAACCTCACACCTTTAAATTTTTTTGTTGACATGCTTTTGGAAGACTTGCGAGTTAAATCAATATGTCTATCCAGAGAGATCGATCTATCCGTAAATTTGGAAAGATAGGACAGAAGTACTGCTGCTTCGGATCATTCTAGTCCAGTGCATAGCATTTCCTCTATTTTGTACAGGATGAAACATAGGGAGGTCAAGTTTTCCTCTTGATCGTTTTAAGCACATGATATTATGCTATGCTATTGTGACATTGGCCGATTTGTTTTTTGATTTTCTCGAATAAATTAATTGCGATTATAATATTTTACATCATATTTCAATTGGCAACAAAAAAATATTCAGTTACATATGCTCTACAAACATCAAAACATACACCAAACATCATTCAGGGGCACATTGAACCTTTCTCAGGGAAACCTCACATTCCTGGAGCTGGAGCTAGGCTGCGTGCCAAACAGGACCACCTGCTCCAGGAACTCCACAGTGGAGCTGCTCCATGGTGGAGTTGGTGGAGCAGAGCAGTCCCAAACAGGCCCTTAATAGCAGCACCGCGCGCGAAACTTCGGATTGGCCGCTCCTAAGCGCTACCATTCTACCATGGGTGGCTGATTAGTTTGAAGAGTTAATCGTCACACAGAACTCATCGTCACATGCTATTCGTCTGGCCGGCCATCTTCTGTCCCCAGAGAAGCTTTTCTCAATGGCAAGTCCCAGGGATGATTGCACATCGCCAACTTCTGCATATGATCCATGTTTGCCAATGGTGTCATCAATTTGCTTGTTCCGTGGACACTGAAATTGGCTACAAAGACACTTTTTCGACTCAGCCGAAAATGATATTATAATTGACACGTAGTAAAGATGTATGTTTTTACAGTATATTTCAACAAATACACGATTTTTCAATGTCCTATACAAAATGTCACAAAATTACAGTGTTCCGTAGAAAATTTTGTCCCGTGGAAAAATGCACTCGCAACCAATTGGTAAGCTGAACATCCTGGTCGGTCCACTGGAACACTTCTGATTTCCTTGACAGATGTAAATTTTCAGGTTCGAGAGCTTGTTGTTCTGAATGCTGTGGATGAAACAGTAGGTGCTCCACTTTCTTCCACCAGCTAGATGGTGGTTAGGCCATGTAACTTGAGAGCCAATTATGCCAACTCCGGTGCATTGGAGACCGGCAGTCCGGCACCAACCAACACATGCAAGCAGATGGCTGTAGTCAAATGGCCATTTTGAGGCACCCTTGGCAACTGTGATATTGTTAACAGGTTATATAAGATACCGATCGAAGATAGAGGTAACAGGAACTGTGGAAATAAGGTTAATTGTTATATAGCAAATTATGGTAATGACACTGGCGATTACTTTTCACATACCCAATTATACGAGAGTAGTCAGGCACAATAATGTCCTCGACTGTATAACTGCAGACGGGTTGTAATATCTTGAGTAACAAAAGTGTACAGCCCCTCATACATTACCAGGTGGGTGGAAATCTGCCTTATATCTGGGTAAGCTCAGGCTAGGTAACTGTGATATTGTTAACAGGTTATATGGTAAGACTTTAAGGGAACTAAAAGAAGGCTAAGATAAGATTATGATAAGTGGAAGGAATCGCTAAAGGTTTGAAATGGAGAAACATTAGATCCTTATAGATGGTGATATGAAATGATAACATGGCGATAACAGTCTACAAATTATTCTAAAAGAGTTATTATAATATAACTCACATAAGGGTTGACAACCAACTAAGCTTTATTACGTGATAAGTGATTATTAGTCATCTTAACAATTATTAATATATATGTATCGGTCATGACTCACATAAGAAATCCATATCAGCAACACATCATGATATCAGAAGGACAACATAGATGCTTGATATTAAAAGATCACTAATGGTTTGAACCGAAGTCTACAACATGATCATCCTATCCCATCAACAATTTAAGCATGAATACTAAAACACTAATTAAAAGCATGAATCTAGAACATTATTAACTGAGTATCCTAATAAATCTAAAAGCATGTGAAACATGATAACCTAGAATATCATGGAATGAATACAGTATTGTAATTAAGTCTAGAACCAGGCAAGCACTAATAATATGGTAATAACCAGACACGCATCAGTAATATGATAACAATCGAGCAAGCATTGATGATGTGATAATATCCAGGTAAGGTGTAGTAATATGATAATAGCTAGGTAACTTCAGTGATTTGATAATAGCCAGGTGATTCCAGTGATACGATAATAGCCAAGTAACTTTAGTGATATGATATTGACCAGGTAACTTTAGTGATATGATATTAGTCAGGTAACTTTAGTGATATGATAATAGCTAGTTAACTTAAGTGATATGATAATAGCCAGTTAACTTTAGTGATATGATAATTGTACTCAATGGCAAGGTCACAAGTAATCTGGAAACACGTGGTATGCGAAATGGAAAGATCACGGCCGCGAGGTAGTTGCCTTCAGGGCCGGCTCAACGTTTTCAAGGGCCCTAGGGCGAATTCGGTTCTATGGGCCCTTTACTATAAATTTTTTTTTCTATTTATAAAATATGCAGTTCAAACTTTATATTGTCTAAAGTGACACAAATCAATAGTTCTAACATGATAAACTAATTAGGTACTAATTAGTTCATAAACCAAATGTAACTAGTAAGAATTAATTTACCTTAAATAAGAGCGACAAATATCCAATGTCTTTCATAAAAAGGAAATTCTTCTAGCACTTCTTGATCATGGCGCACTAGACTCTACAGTCAGTTCATGTTGTACGGACTGAACTGGATGGCTAATCAATGTGTAGTAAGGACTGTATCCCTTGTGCTTTGATCGATGATCAATCCGATCGTTGAGGCCAAGGCTTTTACGCAGAAAACTGCGAGTGTGGCAGGGGATTGCGAGCTTTGAACACTGTTGTAACGGAGTACTTAATTTGCATTAACTGTGCGTTTTCCCGTGTAGAGGGAGACATGCAGCCGGCAATGGAAGCGGCCGGGAAGCCTAGCTAGACGGCGTACGTTGTTCAGTTGGGTTGGAATCTTGAGGTGAGCGGCGATTCGCTCTCCTTGAGCTTCTATTCCAGGTACGTGATGGATCGGATTGTGCATTCCAAATCAAGCAAAGCAGCAGCAACACAGCGATACATACCATGGAAAAGCAAAAACGAATCGCCTTTTTTGTTGTATCTCTGCTTGAGGCTCATCAACATTCTGCAGTACATCGACTACAACGGCCTGAAGCAATCGCGCTCTCTCGCCGCGGCGGGGGGGTGGCCCCTCCCAGGCCCGGGGCCCTAGGCCGGCGCCCCCCCGCCTACCCCCAGAGCCGGGCCTGGTTGCCTTGACCACGTTTGGTGGACTCGCTGCACGAAGGATCCAAAGTGCGTAACTACCTAAACGTTCCCTCAAAGGGCATGTGTGAACCTACACGATGGAATGGAGATGAATCAGATCAAAACTAAGATAAACTTGTTGAAAGACGGATGAAAGCGCAATCGGTCAGAAGAATCCACGTTTGCTAAGCCTCCATTGTGCGAACCACGAAATGCTGCACAACCCAACAGCCATCATGCGAAATGTGATTCGGCTGTGCATCTTGGCCAGCCGAGCCACACGGCCGTGGAAGTGGCCACCGACCGCTCCAGTCGCCGCCTGCGCCGCGCCACCACCGGCCAACACAGCAGCCATTGGCCACCGCTGCTGCCGCCGGTCAAGACACTGCCTGACCCGCATTGCGCCCAGCCCACGGTACGCTGGTCGTCGGCCAGCACTGCCGGCGCTGGGCACCATCGCCGCTGACGACCGAGTTGCCACCTTCCCACGCTACGCATGGCGACTGCTCGGCCGGTGCGCGCCACCCTCGCCCATCTGCGCTGGCTCTCAGCCTGGGCGCTCGACCTGCGTACCCACCGGCCAGCCGTGCCGCCTCTTGTCCTCGACGCCCGGCCTGCATGCCACCAAGCCTTGCGCCACCATCGGCCAGCTGACGCTTGGCTCGCGCGCTGCCACCAGCTAACTGCACTACTCAGGCCGCGCGCCACCGCCGAGTGGCCGCATCACCTCCGGCCTACTGTTGCGCCAAGCGATGTGCAAGGAAGAGGGAGAGGAAAACACACGGGAGAGAGAGAGAGAAATAGATCATAGAGATTGGAGAGAAAGAGGAGATGGGAGAGAGAGAGATAGATCCTATTTTTTATGGTGCTACACTGCCACCGTGATGTCCCTCTACTTGCAACCACTGGAGAAGGAAGAGAGAGAGAGAGAGAGAAACAAGAGGAGTTGGCTAATGGTGGCTGTAGATGTCAGACACCGTTGCCGTGGCCTCAGGTGATGTCCACTCCACATGCTTAACATGCAACGAAAACTGTCAAAGATAGCATTGTATCCGCATTGTATCTTCTATCTTTGGTGTATAGGAGTTGTATAGGAACTCTTGTATTTCCCTCCATGCTCTTGTACTCCTTCCCGGATACGGAATAGTGCAATATAAACAGAACCGGCCAGCACCAATTGTGCTTGAGCTGTGTCCATCAATCCCTCTCTATTGTTCACGTTCGCATGGTATCAGAGCAGAATTGATCTGCCTGCTCCCTTTTTTTTCCCTCTCTTCCGCTGCTTCTTCCCAATGGAGGCCACCGGCGCCCCCAACCTTGCTGGTGCTTTTGGCGATCTTGCCGCAGCCCTCGCCGCTGCTCAAGCCGCCGCTACCGCTGGCGATCAGGATGCCCTCCTCGCTGCCTTGGCTGACGCTCAAGCCGCCCAGGCAGCCGCCATCCCCAAGGCATCAGGGATCCCTCCTCCTGTGGTGACATTACCTCCGGCAACTACGGTCATCGCAGCTCCCCCAGCGCCCGCTGCGCCCAACGCACTCAGCGTCCCTGCCTCGACCTCCTCTGCCCTCAGCATCGCGAGCGTCAAGACGCACGTCCCCGTCGTCCTCGACCTGAAGAGCCCCAACTATACCAAGTGGCGTACCTTTTTCGTCGCGTTCCTCGGCAAGTTCGGTCTTCTACAGCACGTGCTCGAGCCCACCCCCGCCGACCGCACCAGCACCTGGGCTCAAGACGACTTCGCGGTTCTCACCGCCCTCTACTGCTCCATCTCCGCCGAAGTGCTCGACATCGTCATGGAGCCCAACCAGTTGGCTCGCGACCTCTGGCTCGCCATCGAGACAATCTTCCGAGACAATCGGGAAACCAAAATCATCTACCTGGAGACAGAATTTCGCAGCCTCAACCAAGGGGATATGACGGTGACCGAATACTGTCGCCGCCTGAAGAATCTCGCCGACTCTCTGCGGGATCTCGGCGAACCAGTGTCAGATCGCACCTTGGTGCTCAATCTGATCCGGGGCCTCAGCTCCCGATTCGCGACACAAGCGGAGCTCCTTCCCCTTCAAGTGCCGTTTCCGACTTTCGCCAGGGCCCGCTCGTCCCTCCTCCTGGCGGAGATGCGGCATCCCGCCACCAACAACGCCGGTGGCGACACAGTACTCTTCGCCGCACCTTCTTCAGTCACCGGTGCAGTCCACACCTCCTCTCCCGACCCTCGCGGATCTGGCAACAAGGGGAAAGGGGGGAAAGGAGGCAAGGGGAACCGGCGTGACTCCCGTGGAAAGGGGGACAACGGCGCCGGGACTGAACGTGGCGGCGCGAGTGACCGCAACGGAGGAGGCGGCGCCAGCAATCGCAACGGAGGGCAAAAGCCTCCTCCTGCGTTCGCTCCTGGACCCTGGATGTATGGTCCGTGGGCTATCCCTCCTTGGGCTGTTCAGCAGTCGTGGGGCGCCCCTTGGAGGCCGGCTGGTGGACCTGGTCTGCTGGGGCCCCGGCCCAATCTTCCGTCCACACCTCATCAGGCCTTCAACGCAGACCATCCTCCTGTGGATTTCTCCAGCCAGCCTAGCTGGGATCAGTCTGGCCTGGTTGCTGCCATGAACAATCTGTCCATGCAGGGACAGCAGCCAGGTGGTTGGGTCATGGATTCCGGAGCCACCTCACACATGGTCTCGTCCGATGGTATACTCCTTTCTTCCCGTACCCCCACACTTCCTACCTTTGTTACTGTTGGGAATGGCTCCTCCATCCCCGTCACTCGCATCGGTCAAACCTCCCTTGCTACTCCTCCCATCCCTTTTACATATGCCCTCAACAATGTTCTTGTTGTACCGTCCCTCGTCCAGAATCTTTTATCTGTTCGCAAGTTTACTCGTGACAATTATTGTTCCATTGAGTTTGACCGCTTTGGTTTCTCTATTAAGGATCTACACTCAGGGACCGTGATTCTACGCTTCAATAGTGATGGCGACCTCTACACCATTCCAGCCGCCGCCACCTACCGTCGTCCGCATGCCCTTCTCTCGGCCACCACCTCCCCAGACATTTGGCATCTCCGCTTAGGACATCCCGGCCGAGACACTTTTCTTCAATTACAGAAACGTCTTACTATTCCTCCAAACAATTCACATGTATCTCATTGTCATACATGTCGTGTGGGCAAACATGTTAGGCTTCCTTTTGCTCGTTCACATAGTGTCACCACTGCTCCTTTTCAGTTGCTACACTGTGATTTGTGGACCTCCCCTATTTTGAGCAATTCAGGATTCCGTTATTATCTTATCATTGTCGATGATTACTCACATTTTTTTTGGACTTTTCCTCTCCGTCATAAATCTGATGTGTTGTCTATTTTTCAGACATTCATTCCCTATGTACACACACAGTTCAACCTTCCTCTTAAGAGCTTCCAAACCGACAATGGCCGTGAGTTCATCAACTCTGCTGTCCACTCCCTTTTTTCCATCCATGGTATTCTTCTTCGCACATCCTGTCCATACACTTCCCAACAAAATGGCAAGGCCGAACGTTCTATCCGTACAACCAATGATGTCATTCGATGCCTCTTGCTCCAGGCTTCTATGCCCAGTTCCTACTGGGCTGAGGCTCTTTCTGTAGCCACCCACTTACTCAACCGACGACCTTCCCAACCTATAGGATTTCTTACACCCTATGAAAAACTCTTTGGGACACCACCTGACCTCTCCCACCTTCGTGTCTTCGGTTGTCTATGTTACCCCAACCTTTCGGCAACTTCTCCACATAAGCTAGCCGCTCGCTCTACTGCTTGCATCTTTCTTGGGTACCCTAGTTCTCAAAAAGGATATCGCTGTCTCGATCGTTCTACAAATCGAGTCATCATATCTCGACACGTTGTTTTCGACGAAACAGTGTTTCCTTTTGCAGCTGCAGCAGTTCCGGATTCCTCTGAGCTAGATTTCCTTCTGGCTGATGACGATGCCCCACCATTACACCACACTATGGTGCCCAGATCGTCACACAATGTTGGAGTCGCAGCGTCTCCCACTCGGCCTGAACCATCCGGGCCTGCTCGGGATTGTGCCTCACCAGCTGTGCCGGGCTCGCCACCAGGCCCGTCTCTCCTTCACCAGGCCGCCGGCTCACCTCTAGCTGGGCCGGTACTACCGGCTGCTGGACAAGCGGCCTCCGTTCTGCTACCGGCGCCCACGACGCCTGGTGCGCCCGCTGGACCAACCGCGCCCGACATGCTCGATGAACCGAGCGTCTCCGTTCCTCCCAGCGCGCCTGCACCAACAGTTGCTGCTACTCCACCACGTTCGTCGCATCCTATGACGACTCGAGCAAAGGCCGGCATCTTCAAGCCCATTACTCGCCTTAACTTGTCTGCTACTTGTGCCACAGTTTCGCCTCTCCCGAAGACGTACCGCACAGCTCTTCAGGATCCCCAGTGGCTCGCCGCCATGCGCGAGGAGTACGATGCTCTTGTTCACAACCAGACGTGGACTCTTGTACCACGTCCTCCTGGCGCAAACATCGTCTCCGGCAAATGGGTCTTCAAACACAAGTTCCATGCGGATGGATCCCTCGCGCGTCACAAAGCTCGCTGGGTGGTTCGTGGCTACTCTCAGCAACCCGGCATCGACTATGACGAGACATTTAGTCCCGTTGTCAAGCCGGCCACCATCCGTGTTGTCCTCAGCATCGCCATGTCTAAGTCTTGGCCCATTCACCAACTCGACGTGAAGAACGCCTTCCTCCACGGCACCCTCAACGAGACGGTCTACTGTCAACAACCTTCCGGCTTCGTCGACCCCGATCGTCCCAGCCATGTCTGTCGTCTTCACAAGTCGCTCTACGGTCTCAAGCAGGCCCCGCGCGCTTGGTATCACCGCTTTGCCACCTATGCGCGTTCCATCGGCTTCACCTCATCGACCTCCGATACGTCGCTGTTCATCTACCACAACGGAGCTGATGTCGCCTACCTTCTCCTCTATGTCGACGACATCATCTTGACGGCCGCCTCGACTCGTCTTCTCCGACAGCTGTCTTCTCGGCTTCACGATGAGTTCGCCATGACTGACTTGGGTGATCTCCACTACTTCCTCGGCATCTCCGTCAAGCGCACTTCTACAGGGCTTCACCTCTCCCAGCGCCAGTATGCCATTGATCTTCTCCAACGAGCTGGCATGGTTGAGTGTCACTCGACGGCGACTCCAGTTGACACCAAATCCAAGCTCTCCGCTTCTGATGGTGTCCCCCTGTGTGATTCTGAGGCCACTGAATATCGCAGTCTCGCCGGGGCACTGCAGTATCTTACTCTCACCCGGCCTGACCTCGCCTACGCCGTACAACAGGTGTGTCTTCACATGCATGCGCCGCGCGACGTTCACATGGCCCTGATTAAACGCATCTTGCGTTATGTCAAGGGAACCGTGGATCTCGGCTTGATCCTACATGCCTCTTCGTCATCTTCGCTCACGGCCTACACCGACGCAGACTGGGCGGGATGTCCAGATTCCCGACGTTCTACTTCAGGCTATTGCATCTACTACGGTGACAACCTGGTATCTTGGTCTTCCAAGCGCCAGGCTACGGTGTCCCGCTCCAGTGCAGAGGCTGAATATCGCGCCGTCGCCCACGCCGTCGCCGAGTGTTGTTGGCTCCGTCAACTTCTCGGGGAGCTTCACTCTCCCCTGTCCTCCGCCATGGTGGTCTTCTGTGATAATGTCAGTGCCGTCTATCTCTCGGCCAATCCCGTTCAGCACAAACGCACGAAACATATTGAGATTGACATCCACTTCGTTCGCGAAAAGGTGGCTCTCGGTCAGGTCCGTGTTCTCCATGTGCCCTCGGCTCACCAGTTCGCAGATATTATGACGAAGGGATTGCCGGTTCAGCTTTTTGAGGATTTTCGATCCAGTCTCTGCGTTCGGGAACCTCACGATTCGACTGCGGGGGGTGTCAAAGATAGCATTGTATCCGCATTGTATCTTCTATCTTTGGTGTATAGGAGTTGTATAGGAACTCTTGTATTTCCCTCCATGCTCTTGTACTCCTTCCCGGATACGGAATAGTGCAATATAAACAGAACCGGCCAGCACCAATTGTGCTTGAGCTGTGTCCATCAATCCCTCTCTATTGTTCACGTTCGCAAATGGAAACCACATATTGCAACAAAATATAACCCTGTTGCAGCAAAAACTACACTAAAGTGTAACAAATCATAACTCGATTGCAACAAAAAACAATTTACTACAACATTTCAAGATAATATATTGAAATAGTCTATGACAACAACACGTTACAAAAAAAATGTACCTCTTATTACAACAAAAAAAATGCTCAAGTGCAACTACCTGCTTCAGCACGATCACCGTCCGGCTGGTCTCGCTTCAGCAAGCCGGCGTTGGAGAGCAAGGCCCACAGATGGGTCACAAACTCCCCTCCTTTTGCCAGATGGCTCATGTGGTGCTTCGCGTCGTCGGACGGCGCGACGTGCAGCATAACCTCCGCCCACAGGTCCGCGAGCACCTCCCAGCGCCGCCGGCTGCTCTGCACCTCTTCCGAAAGCATCCTTCCCAGCTTGACACCCTTTTGAAGCACGCTTTCTGTCTCCCGTGACGGATCAAGGCTTCTTAATTTGTCATACTTATCTCGCCTTGACGTGTTCCGTCCCAGCAGCTGCTCTGCCTCGTTGATGGCTTCCTTGAGCTTGGCTGTTGTTTCTGAGCAATCACCCGGAAGGAACTTGGGAGCAAACGCCACCAGGTACGCGCAATACCTCGATAAATTCCTCGCGACGTCCAAGTGGCATCTCTGCACCTGATCAGACTCCCCATCCGTGCCACAGCTATGCTGCTCAAATATTTCACAGTAACTGGTTGCAATGTGCCATATCAGAACGATTTCATGGGTGGGAGCTTGCTGCGTGCACGCCCACGAAAACATCTCGAGTACCCCATTCCGTTCAAGCGACGAGACACCGTTTGTCAGCCTGCCCTCGCTCTGCACGAGAGCACGGCCGACGGCTCTCTTCACATCATCATGCAAACTGATCATAGAGCGCCGCGGCGGCCTCCCCGGGTAACTCTCGAAATCTTCGAGCACCGAGAATTGGCCCATCTTGTTCTCCCAGTGCTGATGCTTGTACAGGCTGAACCGTTCGAGATGATCGATGCACCACTTGATGATGGACGCCTTCCAGAAATGGCCATTGATGTAGTACTGCAGCGCGTAGGATGCTTCAGACCAGTGTGAGGCACTATGAGACATGAGCCATAACAATTCTGATATTGCCAGGATCACCAGTGTAACTAGTAACGTAACAGTGTTAGCAGTAGGAGGAGGAGCAGCAGCAGCAGTATCTTGCCCGTAGTACTCGACAATGTGCAAACACGGTACAAACAGCAAAAGGACCGCTAGCCTGCTGGCACTGGTTTTATATGCGCGATCGATACCATGTTTGTACTCCGAGTAGTGGAAATGGTCATGGAGTAAATTCAGCTCTACCTCGACGACCTTGAACGCTCTTCTGTACTCATCATCTTCAGACATGAGCTCTTTCAGGACAAAATCACGGGCTCTTGGATCATTCGCCTCCGCGCAGGGAAGCCCGTAGTAGCGGCGCGTCAGCAGCCGAGCGAAGGCAAGCGAAAGGCACGAGTCCCGGATCAATGCCCTGCGCGCGCAGCTCCGGACTCCGAGGTCGCTGCGCCACACGTCCCTGACCCTGATCCATCGCTGATGTACATCCGCTCCGTGGGCTCGAAGCCTGTAGCTCGGAGGAACGGCGTGATGGAGCTGCGAATGATCGTCGAGAGGATTGACCAGATACTTGCACCCCGCCGCCATGCCGACGTCTGACGTAGCGGCAAAGTAGGGGTGATCTGGGTGCATCGCCTCGGCCTTCATGTGATGAGCGACTAGCTCGCTTTGCTCGGTCACCGGCTGCTGCGTCCTACTCGCACGCCCCTCGCGTACTGCTTTGTAACACCTCCATTTTTGGGAGCGTTATGAATTCCTCGCAATTGCCCAGGATAGTTCAATTGCGAGTTACATTCATCGAGTGAATAACATTGCCAACGCAAGCTTACAAACAAAAGTCGACTTTATTACAATAACGGCATAAAGCCAAGTTTAACAGTAGGGCCCACGGCCAGCAGATATATTACACAAAAACAGCTACTACCAAAAAGGGACACAGACTATTTTATCGTATCTAAACTCAAAACTAAAACCACTGATCTGACGTAGAGGCTCCAGAAGAAAGCCACTCCTCCTCCTCCGGTTCTTCCTCCTCGTCGTCATCGATCATCGGTTCCTTCTCCTTGCTCTCCTCCTTATCTACATTGTCACCAGAGCACCACTCCTCCTCTTCCGGTTCCTCCTCCTCTTCCGGTTCCTCCTCCTCCTCAACCTTGGGTTCCTTACCCTTAGGCTCAACACCATCTGCTGTAGGTCCCTCCGGGACTGGCGATGCTGGCTTGAAGAGTGAACGGTACTGAGGCGCCGTCATTCTTCTACGCGTGTTGGAACCTTCGGGAGACTCATCATGCTTCGACGCTTCAGCCTGCTCCTTCTGCTGATAGTGTAGTAGGTACTGCTTCACAAGCCAATTCTCCTGCTGAACTGTCACAAGTTGATTTCGCATCTTCTTGTTTTCTTCTGTCATTCTGTGGTATTGGGTTTCCTGGGTGAGGATCAGAAATGAAGCTTCCGCAATTCTGGGGTCTTCTTCAGGATCCAGAGGTGGAAGTGAGTAGCTACGTCCTCCATCATCGATCTGTGGAGTAAGGTGATGTGGAGATTCATCAGATTCTGCATTGTAGTATTTGCGAAGGTACTCCACAGCCTTTCTGGCCGCATCCTGGATGGCATCAGACTCTCTGCGGCGATATCCCGTGAATTTCCTTCGAGCATCTGGTCTCCAGGGTAATGGTTCAAGATATACCCATGCCTTCCACTGACGGATCCTCCCATGAATCATAAGTGCTCTCGTGTGAAACGTTGGGCGATGCTGCAAGGTTGCATGCAGGTACCTCTGCATCCTCCATAATCGTGATGCCCATCCACACAGAAGCACTGGATCAGCATAGTCATTACGCGTCCTCATCATCTGTTCAAACCGATAAATTTTGAGATTAGACGAGAATTGACATAAATATTTTTAGAAATCAACTTAATTAATACAAGAATAATACGGACAAGAAAAAGAAGATTATAAGAATATTACCAGAATTTTGAGTAACTTATTTTATAATCAAAATAGTTTTTGTAAACATTTCCCTAACATACCTAGGGTCATCCTACGGTCAAGCAAGCGTGCTCTGATACCACTCTGTAACACCCCCATTTTTGGGAGCGTTATGAATTCCTCGCAATTGCCCAGGATAGTTCAATTGCGAGTTACATTCATCGAGTGAATAACATTGCCAACGCAAGCTTACAAACAAAAGTCGACTTTATTACAATAACGGCATAAAGCCAAGTTTAACAGTAGGGCCCACGGCCAGCAGATATATTACACAAAAAGAAACACCACAGGCATACTTGAGCATAGAACGACCCTAATCCCAAGATTCTTCCATGTCGAAGTACACCAGTTCTTCATCTTCACCGGGCTCCTCAAAGTTAACAGTTTCTGTTTATGTTTTTAAGCAAGTATGAGTACAACTTCCGTACTCAGCAAGTCACACGGAGCTTAACATTAACTATATGCATGGAATATCAAATAAAGGGGACAGGTTCTTTAATTGGGTAGATGCAGTTTTATTTAATAAAATTTGAAAAGCAACTCCATTAAGTAAAGGGGTTTTCAAGCGTGATTAATATCCAACATTTCCAAACCATTCTCAATCCTACTTATGCCTTGCTATTGGAATCACCCATTAAACACAGCTTCATTAACCGGAAGCACGGCGTATTCGAATACCATTTATTTCACTCTGCAGAGTTGCCCTGCTTTACCCACAAGATCTCCTAACTCCCGCGACAGAGTTAAGAAAACAGGGTTGTTCACTGCTCAATTCTTTATATAGCCTCCACCCAGTAGGTCCTTGGCCTCCATAAACTCGGATGACCCCACGGATCACATCCAATTTATAGCAGTCCTACTGTTGTATGGTTAACCCCCTCTCATACAATCTCACCCTCGACTCCCTCAGCCAGTTGTAGAGGTTCAATTGAACTTGAGCAGTTACTAAACCAGGTGTGATAAAATCAACACTTGTGGATGGGCGAATTCTATGTTCTTTACTTAGCATAAGGGTCTAGTCCTTATAGTTTTCACTGAGGCATCAATCATTCACAAACCCATATTCAGTACCTTCCCGTACTGCCACCATCCCACTCCCATGCCTCCACCCTAGGATAAGGTCTTCGGATCTCCATCTGTGATCCTCGCCTACCCTAGATCCAGTTTTTCTAAATCACTACGCAAATATCCAAAAGCCTTAACAGTATAAACATTTGATGATTTCCTAATTACCATGTTTATATTATGATTATATATTAAATATTACTAGGTTTGTCAACATGAATATGGCCATCAAATTTAAACGGGGCTTTTCAAGTGGTAGGATATGTCTATCATTTCATGTCATTCTAAACTAATTTCACATAAAATAATGACTTAAAATACCATAATGGAAATACTGTAAGATATATACATAGATCAAGGCACAGTAGGTTCAACATGATCGAGGTATGTGCAACTTGCCTTGCGAGTCAATGATTTCTACGAGTTCAAATTCTTCTGAAGACGGGGCTTGAACTGAGTCTTCTCCTTCCAGCTCCTGAGATAATCCGGCGTCGGAGGCTAGAGCAAATGCAATAAAAATAACATCAATTCCATGCCCCAAAAGTCGAGCTAGGAATAAAAATTTAAAATAAAGAAATGAAATTCAAAAGAATGCAAACAAATTGAAATTTGGGTTTATAGGAAGGTCATATGTGGAAATGGGCTTTGGATATGGGTTATTGGGCTCGAGACGAATCTGGGGAGTATAAACATGTATTTTGGGCTTTGGGTCGGGTTACTGTTCATCGGGTTCGAGTCGGGTGTGGCTGGCTCGGGCAAACGGGTTTGGCTCAACCCAATCAATCCGGCTCGGGTCGGGTGTGGACGGTGCGTCGGGCGCGGGCAAACGCGGTCGGGTGCGGGGCGGCTCGGTGCGGTGCGACCGGATGGCGCGGACGGGCGCGGGCGCGTGGCGCAGCCAGGCGCGGGCGCGCGCGGGTGGACGCGGTCGGACGCGAGGGCGGGCGCGGGGCGGGTGCGTCGGGTGCGGGCGATGCGGTGCAGCCAGACGCGGGCGCGGGCGACTGGCTCGGTCGGACGCGGGGCGAACGGGTTGTGCTCAGCCAGCTCGGGCGGGATCCGGTCGTCTTCAACCTCCCACCCGTGCGCGTGCAGCCGAACAGAGGAGAGAGGCGGCAGTTGGCGGCGGCGGTAGAGGGAGTTGCGACGGCGGTGGAGGGTATGGGCGGGCTCGTGATGCTACAAGGAGTCCATTTTTGGTGGTTGGGGGCCCAACGGAGGCGGCGTTCACCGGTGGCGAGCCTATCTTTCCCCACGGCTAATTCGGGCATTGAGGGGTGGTTAGGGTTTAATCGGGCGATTTGACCGGTGCTAGAGTATCAGTGGGAGTAGGGGAGGTTAGTGGAGGTGGCGGCTTGGGCTAGGAAGACCGGAGTTAGGCCGGCCACGGGGAGGTGGTAGCGGCTGCGGGGTGCTCACGGTGCCGGGGAAGAGGAAGCTACAGGAGGCTAGGGCGGCGGTCGGGTAGGGTTTCTGGGGTGTCGGTGAAGCTCTAGGTGAAGGCAATCGGAAGGTTACGGGGTGGATGATCGACATTGCTCTAGGGTTCCAACTTGGAGGTTTCTTGCAATTACCGGCAATGGAGGTGGGTGGGGACGCTCTGGGGCGTCGGGTGGATGGTGGAGGGTGCTAGCTTAGGGTCGGGAGAGCTCGGCCGCATATATAGCATGGTTAAGGCGGTTCGTCCCGAAGCTTATCCCTGGCGGCGAATGTGCGTGGCGGCCGGCGGCGTTGCCACCGCTTGGGGTTAGGTCGGGGCGTCAGGGCGGCAGAGGGGAGGTGTAAAGGGGGTTTGTCCACTCGGGGAGGTGGCGGGATCAAGCGGCGCGGGGGCGTGGTGGCGCGATCAGGGGAGTTGGGCGGCGGCGGCAAAAGCTGATGCACGGCGCTGCAGCGGTTTGGCGTGGCGTGCCACGGGGGCGAGGTGGTCGTTCCACCGAGTGGAACCGACGGGAAGAGCGCAGGTGAGGGGAGGCACGAAAGGAGCGTGAGCGGCGGCGGAACTGAGGATGGCGGTGGAACTTTTTCAGTCATGAACAGTGTTGGCACTATTTCTCTCCAATCCGTTGGCAATGGCAAAGATCAAGGACAGCTGGGCTTTGAGATATGTGGGATTTAGGTTAAGGAATTGAGAGGGCAAAGCAAAAATGGAAAATGACTCAAATTCAAGTTTTTGAACTTTCTGAATTTTGATTTTGTTTCATGCTTGCACATTGATGGCGACGCCAATGAACAGAGTAAATGCTATTACTATCAGGGGGAGAGTCGGTAGGAAAGAAGACGGATCGACCAGCCAACAGCAGATCGACAAAGAAAGACCGCGCAAGCATGAAGTAGCCGTGCCCCGTGTAGGGCACTCCTTCGCGGACATGGTAGCTCATGCGGCCACCGCATACGGCGACGTCTTGCAGAAGCATGGCGTGCAAAATGCTGTGCCACCACCATTTCGAGGAGAAGAACATGGCGATCACGTGGATGCACGGCACAAGAAAAGAAGACAGATGGCAGTCCGCCCATGCGCCGCGCTGCACGAGCCAGTGGCTTGACCGGCGGCGGGCAGGAAAGACGATGAACGGAAGAAGGCGAAGGACCAGCACCGTGATCGCGAGGACCTCTCCCAGCATAATCGCTGACAGGTGCTATTTCTGCAGCAGCAGCAGGAGGTTGTGAGCTTGCTGTAACAGGATAGCCGCTGGGTGGATTTGAGATCGAATTACTGCAATAAATTCGACTTGCCCACCGATCAGCTGCTTGCGGAATCTCGGTGGCCCTTCAAGCCCGACAAAGAAGGTAGACCGTGATGAAAAATTAGTTCAATTAATATGGTTTCATAATACGGTAGCCTCTCTAGTACTCTTGGGGAAAAAAAGGATTATCACTGTTGCAACCGTACGGACCAAAATTCATGAACTTTGACCATCGGGTATATTCACATCATTATAAGTTTTTTTTCTGCGTGGACGTAAACTATCTACGTTATTTGTCTCCAAATTCTGCGCTTGCGGGTCCCCTGACAGAGCGCGTGAAAAGAAGAATGCCGAGAGTTTACTAGTCAATGCGCTTGCGGGTCCAGGTTTCCTAACGTTCAATAGCAGTTGTTTACTAGTCAAGTCAACTAGTACATACGACGATCAGGCTGGAGTTATACTTCCACCAGCATTATCTTATTCGTTTGGTTATCTGTGGATTTTCAATATGTAGTCTATAACCCAACCTAATATAGTTGTGCCAAGTGCTAACTAGTTTCCTTTTCCATGATGTCACTTGGTTCGCTTACTGGTCAATGATACTCTCTCCAATAACAAAAGGAAATCATTTTTAATATAAGTGCTATTTCCGCAGCAGCAGGAGGTTGAGCTTGCGGCAACAGGATAGCTGCAGGGTTGATTTGAGATCGAATTACTCCAATAAATTCGACATGCGCACCGATCAAATGCTTGTGGAACCTTGGTGGCCCTTCTAGCTAGGGCTATAAAGGAACTGAGCTTGAACGAGCCTGACCTTCCAAGCTCGAACTCAGTTGAAACTCGAGCCAAACTCAAGCGAGTCTGAGTTAGAGTCTTAACCTGAAGTTTGACTTGAGCTTGAGCTTAAGCTCAGCTCGAATATGCTTAGTAATAGTTAAAATAATTTAATATGTACTAATTTTCAATAATAAGAAAAACTCAAGCTCGAGTTCGATTCGAGTTAGCTTGATAACAGTAAAAAGTAATTCAATATACACTAATTTTCAACAATAAAAAAGCTTAAGCTCAAGTTCGGCTCAAGTAAACTCGGTAATAGTTGCTATGTATCTAGAGCTGTAAGAAAAGCTCGAGACTCGCGAGCTTTTTTATGGTTGATTGTGGCTACTGACCAAACAGTAAACTAGAAAAGTAGTGGAGTGGAGTGGTTGTGATGAGTGAACAATGCATGCCCCCCCTCCATACTCAGGGCACACACACACATATTTTCATTAAGCATAATTACAATACTACTCTTGCAGTCATGTATCTCCCTGAAGGGCATACATGTCATTACATATATCACATTAGGCTCTACGACCCCCCAAACAGGCCGGATGGGCTCAGATGGGGGCCACTCCTACTACAGGAGCTTCTTATGGTAAAAAGCTTCCCACGGGCCGAAACCATGCCGCCGAGCCCTTTGGCCCCTCCGTCCCTTGCGGCCTATGACACCATCCGTGGTGGGCCATAAAGAATAGAGGCGCGCTGAAGCCCGACCGAAGTTGTGTCTCCTTTTTGCATGCAGTGGGACACGCGGTCGAATGGCACCAGCGTGTTGTCCGGTGCCGGCTGAAGTTTGACCGTGGTCGCGCAGCCGTTTGTGACATTTATGGGACATGCGTGTGCGTGCGGTTGGTGAGTCGTGCGCTGTCAGTTTTCGCCAGTTGCGCTTCCCAATCGTGGGGGAGCCGAACGGGCTTTAAGGCTGTGCCAGTCGTTGCATCGTTGTCCTTCACGCTTGACTAGTTATGATAGCACTGTCTTTCCACCACTGCTCCTGTGCGCACTGCTGTCTGCTGCAATAGGATAGCTGCTGGGTGGATTTGAGATCGAATTACTCCAACAAATTCGACTTGCCCACCGATCAGCTGCTTGTGGAATCTCGGTGGCCCTTCAAGCCCGATAAAGATGGTAGACCGTGATGAAAACTTACTTCAATTAATATGGTTTCATAATACGGTAGCCTCTCTATTACTCTTGGGGGAAAAAAGGATTATCACTGTTGCAACCGTACGGATCAAAATTCATGAACTTTGACCATTGGGTATATTCACATCATTATAAGTTTTTTCTGCGTGGACGTAAACTATCTACGTTTTTTGTCTCCAAATTCTGCGCTTGCGGGTCCCCTGACAGAGAGCGTGAAAAGAACAATGCCGAGAGTTTACTAGTCAATGCGCTTGCGGGTCCAGGTTTCCTAATGTTCAATAGCAGTTGTTTACTAGTCAAGTCAACTAGTAAATTAAGTTATATTTCCACCAACATTATCTTGCGGCAACAGGATAGCTGCAGGGTGGATTTGAGATCGAATTACTCCAATAAATTCGACATGTCCACCGATCAGCTGCTTGTGGAACCTCGGTGGCCCTTCCAGCTAGAGCTCTAGCTGTAAACGAACCGAGTTGTCTGGCCTTCTAAACTCAAGCTTGATAGAAATTTGAGTTGAATTTAAACGAGTCTGAGTTGGGTTATAAGCCTGGAGCTCGACTCAAGCTGGACTCAAATAAACTTGATAATAGTTCAAATAATTTAATATATACTAATTTTCAATAATAAGAAAAATTTGAGCTCGAGTTCGATTCAATAAGCTCGATAACAGTAAAAAGTAATTTAACATACACTAATTTTCAACAATAGAAAAACTCGAGGTCGAGTTCGACTCGAATAAGCTCGGTAAGAGTTAGTATGTATCTAGGGCTGTAAGAAAAGCTCGAGATTCGTGAGTTTTTTTTACAGCCCTACTTCCAGCCCAATAAAGAAGGTAGAACGTGATGAAAAATTACTCCAATTAATATGGTTTCTCAATCCGATAGCCTCTCTAGTATTCATGGGAAAAAAGATAACACTTCTGCATCAGTACGGATCAAAATTCATGAACTTTGGCCATTGTGTATAGTCATGGTACGTTCTTTCTTCAACGATCGTAAACAATCTACGCTTTTTCTCTCCAAGTTGTGCGCTTGCGGGTCGTGAAAAGAACAATGCCGTGAGTTGTGTGGTCTGATCGGTGGTCTAACCGGCTACAAGACGATGATCTAATTGACTACTAGCTAGCAGTCTGATCAATAGCTAGTCTAACCGTTCTCATGTTTCTAAAATAGAAAATCAATTCGAGTCCAAATAATTTTTGGTACAAACTTCAAAA
This sequence comes from Dendrocalamus latiflorus, assembly GCA_017311315.1. Lineage (NCBI taxonomy): Eukaryota > Viridiplantae > Streptophyta > Magnoliopsida > Poales > Poaceae > Dendrocalamus > Dendrocalamus latiflorus. The sequence goes on along the minus strand of CM029642.1, from coordinate 16,554,017 downwards.
TCTATGACCAAATAAGATCAAACTTTGCACGCACCTTACAGAGGATCTCAGAAACATATTCCATCTAAAGATCACAAGGATTTTGGTCAAAATCCAAATATTTTCTCAAAACATGCAAGGATGCATCAAAATTGGGCAAATCACAAAAACTTGAGAAACAATTTGTTCATAGGTTAAAAACAGCGAAGATGGCTCTAAATGTGTTCCACATATCATAGCAAATAAAACCAAACGATGAATCAAAGAAAACAACCCGCCTAAATCATGATTCCTCAAGAAGAGTTCAAAATCAAGCAAGAAGGCAACTTCGAGATCGTGCAAACCACAAGTCCAGATAGATGAGACTTGATCTATATAAGTCATTTCCATCACTTATACGTCTGTTATGGTTACACACCAAACAGTAATGGAAGGGGACTACAAGGAGACCATGGAGAGGTTGTCCATAGCCTTGCACACCCTGGGATAGCAATAGAAGTCTGTGCTAGTATGATGGAAGTTCGTGATGTCTGGCTTTTGACTATAAAAATGGGTTCTGCCCTTTCCCATGGCGCACTCAGGCAGTATTTATATCCATGGGGTTTGGTTATACAAATACCCCTATATATCCATATCTGCATAGGGGCACACATGTCCTTTCATCTACTTGGAGATACATAAACACCTCTATCTAAGTCTACCCTTATAGGGGTACATATGCCATTTCCCTAGCCTTGTAAGCTGCTGTGAAGCTGTCGGCTGTCTTCCTGGCGTCGTGGGTCGTTTGAGTCAAGGTAGGGGCCACTCCCCTAACAGTAGCCTCTCATAGTTGAGGGGCTAGCTTTTTGTGGGCTGAGATCATGCCTGGTGTCTCTTAGCCCCCTCCTTCTCGGCCCACCGAAAAGCGTTGGTGTGAGTTCTTGCCAATTGTGCTCCATGTAAGCAATCGCACGCAACCACAAGGCACGAACGAGCATGGCGATGGCTGTCGGGCACAAGTGGCAGCGATTGATTTTTTAGCTTTCAGGAGGTGAGGCATTGCGCCAATCATAGGGCGACATATGCCTCCTTGATTCTTGTGCCAGCCTTAGTGGTGCCGATCGGATCGACAAGCAAGACCCCCAAGGCTCATTTGGTTGTAGCGGCGGGTGTGTGATCACACGTGGCACGGTTGGTTTCTTGGGTTGCGCATGGTCAGGCATCATGCTCACCTCGGCCAAGTGCACGTCCCCTTGATTCCTGTGCCCTGCTCGGACATTAACTGCTACTATCACATCTTCCTTTTAAGTGCACGTGCAATGCCCGGTTCCATCATTTGCCTCCTGATTTCTCCCTTGTTCTTCTACCCTTCACCATGTTACTTTGCTATTGTCATTCTCCTGTCGTCGTTCTCTCTTCTCTTCCCCCGTCGTTGCATATTCCATCGTTGGAATGGTGTGTGCTAGTGACCGCCATGGTTGAGGCTCAACATCGACCCCTCCACCAGCCAGGCTTATTAGGACAACCGTGCGAAGGTGGCCACTAGGAAGTGATGGAAGGCATGAAAGAAGGTTGACAACGCGTATGTGAACATGCTGGGGGTCGTCGATTGCATCAGAGGAGCTAGTGGAATCCCTGGTGCACAATGGCAAGATCATGTCCCATGACGCCATGCGCCTTTCTGGTGGTGAGGAGGTCAAGCCATGCTCGCGGGAGGGAGAGACCATCATGTTTGCGGGATGCTGGGCTTCGCATCCCAGTCACGCGGTTCGCTAGTGACCTGCTGCAACTGTACGAGCTGGAGCTCCAACAACTAACTCTAAATGCCATCGCCCAGCTAGCTGTGTACTCCTAGGGGCCCGGTTGGAGGGCAGCCAACCTCGCGCACTGGTCTTTGCGTCCCTCATGACGCCCGATGCCAACCAAAGCGCATCAGTCTTGGCTAGGTTTTCAATCTGGGCAGTGTCAGCCTACAGCTCTGAATCTCTCCTCGTGGGACTTCCCTGCCAACTCGACCCGTACGAAGTGGGAGTCCCACTGGATGGAGTGCTGGTTCTACCACAAAATTGAACACGTTAGCAGTCTTCGCTTCACTCGACGTCTTATGGACTTCGTCCTGGTACTGGACTGAGACGACGAGGCATGGCTTCGGAGACTCCACGTGGTTGCCCTCTATCTAAACATGTGGGATTGTGCCGGAGAGTTTTGTATGCTCCGCCAGTTCCCTCTGGTTGCGCCCATACCAAACTGAATTTCTAGAAGATTAATTATGTACTTTTCTTTTTTTAGTTTTTGATTATTATTAGTAGAATCTGTTTCGGCTATCTGGCTGAAACAACATAGCCAATCACTCCCTTGCGGCCTTAAGTATGTTTTACTATGATTATTTTGGATTGATTACGTTATTTAAATTACAATTTTTGCTCTTGATTCTATAGGTTATGCTACAATGCTCTCCATAGAATAGGGAGTTCTAATATGAATATTATCGTTATTCTTCTTATGATTTTCTCGTGTTGTTGCGGAAAGAATATGTCTACTTTTCTGTGGCCGAGTAGACAAGAATCGAAGTGTGTGGTTGGATGAATTATTTTGTCTCAGTTTGCTGTATTGGGACAATAGTTAGCATCATTGGTTCGTTAAGTTGTATGAATTGATAGTTATCCTTAATGCCACGCCGTGAAGATTGGTCACCCATCAGATCAGATAATGATATAGCGAATGAAAAAAAGTGTCTTGTGCTTAAGAATTTTTTTGTCAATAGACAACACCATTGCGATGATCTTTAGTTCGACCGCCTAGCTATGCTTTTCCCAGCTAACTTATTCTACCGACATGATGGTTAACACAATTCCACATGCTGGAAACTTCAACGGACAAATCGATGTTACCATGTCCCATATGCACAGGCCTGATGGACTGGACCGAGTAAGAAGCAACGAACGGCAGGGCGCACTCCACAGCAGCCATGTATGCGGCTCACATCGTCAGCTGTTGATAGCTCCTATCCTAGTTACCCCATACCAATCAAGATGCGGCTCCTCAGGGAGTCGAAGCAACTCGCCGGGCAGGCAACCGTCTTTGCCGCCGTGGCCGCGTCGCTAATCTGGTTCTGGGACAGAGCAAGAGATCCGGCCATCCAGGTGGCCTCCCTGGTAGGCGCCGGGCTGCTCCTCCGCGTCCTCCAATGCGTCCTCGCCCCGGCTCGCCGCTGCTCCACGCACTGGCTCGTCCAGTACGGCGCGTGGGCCGCCTACTACTTCCCGTTCCCGCTCGCCAGCACTGCCGCGGTCATCATGCGCACCTACTCCGTCGAGCAGTTCTACCTGCTGCCCTGGTGCCTCATGCTCTACCACGCCATGGAGCGCACGGCCAACATGACGGCCTACGCGCTCGCCGACAGGCTGCACGACGGCAGGCACCACGCGCAGCGGCTCTTCTACGGACTCTACCTCATCAACGTCGCCGTCACCGCCTACCAGAGCTCCCCGCTTGTCAGCACGGAGACGGTGTTCACATGGGGGTCGCTTGTCGTTGCTTACTACGTTCTGCGGACCATTCCCATGGACCATGACGGCACAGGCCCTGTAGCTACCGTCACCATGTCGTCGTCGTCGTTCCAGAGCAAGGTAGTCGCCGACTTCATGATGTTGGAGTCTGAGTCCGGTGAACCATTCTTTGATGGTGGCAATATCGTCAGTCTGACGAGTTGCAAGTATTTGATCAACCCTTCTGCTCATCCATCAGAGCTCCCAATCAGTAGCAGGAAGCAAGTTAGGATCAAGGACATGATGCAGCGCGATATGCCGGATCACGTGTGCAAGCCGGAGCTTCAGGAGCTTTTCCTCTCCTACGCCTTCTTTCATCTGCTAAAGCGGCGGTACTTCGGGTTTTATTGCGCCGAGGAAGGCGATCCAAGGGTGCGAGATTTCGTGCTCAAGGTGCTGCTATCGTCAGACGACGATACATCAGCAGGAAGGAGAGGATACAAGGTGGTCGAGGCGCAGCTGGCTTTCCTCCACGACCACTTCTTCACCTCATACCACCCGTCCTTGAAGGACCATGTCTGGCACACGGTAAAACTCATCTACGCTTCAGTTTACATGATGTTGCTTTCTGCAAACAAAACGGGAGCTCGAAGTGCACACACTGCTTTCACAGTTCTAGCATTGGCCGTTCTGCTGGTGCTCAAATCACTGGAAGTCATGTACTACTTGGCGTCAGACTGGCGGAAGATGGCGGCCGTCAATGGCGATTTCGACAAGCCCTCGCGCTTTCGACGGGCTACTACCTTGTTATTTAGACAACAGTACTGGCAAAACAGGATAGGGCAGTACTCACTTGTTGATGATTATGACCGCGGCTCCGCCTGGAAGGCCATCCTAGCTCGTTTACAGGGTTCTGTCTTCCATGAAACAACAGATTTCATAAGGCACTACCCACTAGAAGATGAAGCTGTGAGCTTGCCTGAGGATGTGAAGAAATCGGTTGTTGCCGCACTCGTGCAAAGTGAAGGCAGGCTTACCAACGGAGCCGTGTCACTGGGTAGAAATGGAGTTTCAGATGATTTGTCATGGACATGCAGCCAACCAACTCATGCTCACACCATTCTGATATGGCACATAGCAACTTCTTACTGTGAAATGGCGCCATCCGGTGATCATTGGACGAACAGCCAAGCCGGCCAAGAGGTGTCTTCTTACTACGACGCCGCGACGAAATTGTCGAAGTATTGCGCATACCCGGTAGCATTTGCCCCTGAATTGCTCCCGGACCACAGTGTAACTACGACGGACGTATTCCAATTTCCAAGAAGTGCTTGGAGAGGCAAGAATGCTGCTGGGAAGAGCAAAGTCAGCTCAAGAGAAGTACGAGAGGATGAAAAGCTTGCTTCTCTTCGAGGAGACGGTGTTCGAGATGGGCGCTAAGCTTGGGAGGCAGCTCGAGGAGCTGGAAGACGACGCGCGCTGGAAGGTGATGGCGGATTTCTGGGCCGAGACGCTGCTCTACGTTGCACCGTCCGATAACGCCGCCGCACACATCGAGCGCCTCGCCAACGGCGGAGAGTTTGTGACGCATCTCTGGGCGTTGCTCTCCAATGCTGGCATCCTAAAGCGGAGCTAGCTGTTAATTAGCGCCTGAATATCCTTCTTAAGGAAAAAAATTAGTGCTTTAATAGCACTTTGGAAGAAGTATGTACAAGGTACTTTAGAAATAATAAACTTGTACAATATATGTGTATGAAATATATGTTATCATTAACTCGTAACCAAACTAAATGACGTTGAGCAAATTAAGTCAAGCACAGCTATATTAGGTTATGGATTAAGTACATCCTGAAAAAAAATCCATAAGAGAACCAAACTTATAGGATAATGTTGGTGAAATATAAATTTGCCTGATTGGCATACTAGTTGGCTAGTACTTGTAAGTAAACAGCTGCGCTGTGATGTTTATTTCCTGAAGCGTTTTTCTCTAGGGAGGAATTTCTCCTTCAGAGAAATTTTGCTGTGCAACGGAGGTACAAAGCGACTTGTATAACGAGCCAACGGTGTGATAACATGTGGAGCAAAATACTGTAGAAATACTGTAGCAATAGGGAAAATTGTAGCACTGCAGAAAAAGTAATTTTTTTTCCCCGAGCTATAGCACTGCGGTACAGCTTTTTTGGTTTTTTGCCTTATGCTACAGAGTTCGTACAATATTTTGGCGCAAAATACTGTAAGGAAAAGAAAAAAAAGCTGGAAAATTACTTTTTCTGCAATGCTATAGTGTTTTCCTAGTGCTACAGTGTTTATACAGTATTTTTGCTTCACGTGTCACCACGCCGTTGGCTTGTTATACAGGTCACGCCGTTGGCTTGATATTGTTGCTGTCATGCTTCAACTTTTCAGAAAGAATAGGTACCCAAAGAGCATAAATGTGCGGGGCAACTTGTGGAATTCGCAGGCTGATTATCACTTGCAACCTTGTTGGGGCCATGACTACAAACCGATTTGTCTTTTGTGAATCTGCAAACCGATTTGTAGTAAGTCCTTATCTACGCACTAGACTTCTTCACCTCTAGTGACTTTCGCTTTCCTCTAGATAAGAGCAGATAGGTTCAATCAGTGATTTTAGAAAAAGATGATGGTATCCTTGTGCACCACTCCCTCTTGTTAACTGTCGTACCCAGGGGTGGAGCCAACCCTCCAGACAGGGTGGGCACTTGCCCAGGCTTCGATCTAGCGACCCGTGAGCACCCCAAGGACTCCGGCAGCCCCTGCCATGGCCCATGGATGCTCTGTGCTTCTGTCCAGGCGGCTGGAGGAGGAGGACGGAGGTTGAAGACGACGAGCAGTGGCGGATCTTGGGCATGGTCGCCTGGATGCGCCACGCCGCCACTGGGAGCCAGCACCAATGACCGCCGGCCCAATGTCCAATGTGATGCTCTACGTTTCCAAGATGTGACCCCAGCGGCCCATGAGAGGTGACCCCAGTCCATCAGCGTAGCTCGCATGCTAAGTCTGTCCAGCATCCCTGCCCACCGAATATCTGTGCGTCGCGATCGGCGTTTGTTTCATCCCTCCAGTCAATCGTATATTTGCATCCCACCTTTCTTCAGGCCACAACCAAGCCCAGAAAATGCTCTCGTTTATTTTTTTCATAGGCTGGGATTGGATTTAGCGTAAGAATATTTGTCGTTTCTCCGTTTTAAATTTTCTCATGCAAAAATTGTAATTTTTTTAGGTCATTCAGAAGCATCTTGATGTATGGTTTGTGAAGTTAACGAGACAATTGAAGCTTATGAGTTTGATTTTGGACATCTAATTGAATTGGCATTGATATTATCAGTGTCAACAACAATAATTGAGAGAGCTTTTTTAGCAATGAATATAATTATTGATTTATGATGAATGGTTAAATAACTTAATGGTGTACTACATCGAGTGGAAGATATTTAAAATAATTCATGATAACATGATTACCTGACGGTTTCAAGACTTCAAATCTCGAAGAATGAACTTGCTTCCTAGTCGTAGATTAGTATCTTAGCGGTATGTTTGATTCTTTTTCAATATTAATTTTCTTATACGATATATGATTGGGACACTAGTCAACGTTTTTAATCTTACAGAGTGTCATTTTGGTGTGAATTGTACTTTTGTCATCGCAAAATATCTACATAGGCAAAATATCTATGTATTGGACTTCAAAATTGCTTTTGGTTTAAATCTCGTGTAATTATGAATTTCGTACGTACATATTGACTTATCTATGATATGTCAGCCATGGTCAGTCTTGCTTAGGCTAGATTTTTTCCTAGCTCTGCCCCTACCTATATATGTATTGTGGAGTTGAAATCAATAGTTTGTTTATGCAAAACAAAGCTTAATTTATTGCACTGTCGAATGGAATGATCGAACAGCATGGGTCGTCCCATAGATTTGCAAAAGGCACGCTGTATGTAAGATTGCCATGTTGGCAGCATCGTCAGCAGCCCAGCATGACAGGGATTTTTTTTTAAAATAAACTATTTTTAATTCAATTTGCAGAAATATACCACACGCGAGATTCCCAACGTGCCACCCACTTGCAACTAACTTCATTTGTTCAATACACTATTTTGTGAATATTAAGAAAAAATGGACTAATTAGAAGTATGGAAATTAGGTAGGTTTTTTTTTTGTCATGTGATCATTGGACTAATATTTTGCAAACTTTAGCTTGAGTGAGAACAAAACAACAAGACTTCATAATGAAGGTAGGATATAGGACCAAAGATGGCAACAAAAGGGGTGAATGGTGTCTCAAAATTTTCCTCCAAATATTTACCAATCCTTCACTCTAATAGCTAAAAAGCTATGAAGATTAGGATGGAAAGCCAATACAAATCTTAGTAAATTAAGAAACTGAAATTTTTATGAACGAACAGTAAAATCGGTATTACTACTACAGTATTGTAGTAGTATCTCTGCTACAATAGGGGTAGTACCGCTGCTACGTGAAATCAGCACAAGAATAGTAAAATCAGCACGACTTCAAAACTAAAAATCAATGTAACTTTTGTTAGGGGTGGTCAAATCATTTGAAACTTGGTATACACCTTCTTTAGAATATCAGAAACCTATTCTAATCAACAATTAAGAGAATCATCGGTAAAGTTCAACCTTTTTTGCGTTTAAAGGAAGAGTGATCAGGCAAAAACAAAAAACAGTGAATATGACTTTCTCATGGGTGAATGATGACCAAGATGGCTCTAGATGTATTTTCGCATATCACATCATGCTAGAATGCCAAAGAAATCAAGCCAAGAACTCTCAGATCACGAAATCACTCGCTGAGACAAACATTAAGTAAAATCGGGTTTCTTCATGAATTTACTATCAAAGTGACTAGATGAGTGAAAATTGATTTTCAGAGGTTATCTCCATCTCTTATACATCATTGGTACAACAAGATCAAGAAGGGGGAGAGAGGGGATCAAAACTAATTAAATTAAGAGCAAATCAACTAAAAATATGAAAGATTTATGAGATAAACATAGATTGATGTATTGCCTCTTGAGAAAGAAAGTTTTACAACTACTTCACCTTGGAGGACAGAGAGCACTCTCAAACCCTAACCCTAACACATAAACATTTGAGAGAAAAATTGGATGATTAACCATAAGTCTCCATCTCAACCCCTTAAATAGATGAGCTAGTCTGCCACATCTAAATTTGCTTGCGAGCAGTCCTTGCATTAGAATGAGTTCGTTGACCGCATAAGGGAGATCCATCTTGATGACGAATTCCACGATAACGAGAAATATAAATTAATCTTTTGATGTCTGCTCGTTCTCCCCTCTTCAATTCCCAATGAACAACATGATCTTGAGCTATCATTTGTTCATAGATAGGCTAGTCTATCGCATCTAACTTTTAGTAGATACTATTCATTTAGCACAATGGGGGAAGCCCGATAACTCTACATACGGATTGTACTCATACATGTGCACTTATGCATGCTTTTCAAAACACATAAACCCGAATCCACTAAGTCCTTAGCATTGATCCATCTTGATCAAACCATCTTCTTCTTGACCTAAACCGCTATCCCAAACGCCGCGGTTTTGATCTAAGATAGTTTTCGGTATTTTAGCTAAACTACCAAAATACTTTTTTTGACCCAGTCTTCATCTTCCATTGCAAGCAACCATTATGCTTGCTACGTATAGGTACACTACTAGTTTGCTACGCGTCGGTAAGTCTCTTCCATATAAATAGCAATATACAGGAATCATTGATCCGAACTATAATTACGATATAAACACGTCTTTTAGAAAGAAAAATTCACGATGGGTGGAAATCAACTCAAGCTTCAAGCTTCTAGGCATATGTCCTGCTCCCCATTGTGGGTTCTCCTCTCTTCTTCGAGGGATTGTTCACGTCTCTTCCGCGACCTCTCGTATTCAAGCTATTATGGTGTAGGCCTTCGAGGCATCAGGATTTCTCGTGTAACAATTGCAAATGATATTGCAAGTCATGAACGCTCATTTGGTCCATTCAGGTTTATGCCTGGTTGACAATTTTTTTTGGCTCACGGAACGGTAGCTATCGAGCTATGGACCTATGGTTGGCCTGCGAGGCATCACGGTGAACGTGGTAAGGCGTCGCATCTGCTGGAGATATTGCAAGTGCGGCTGCCATACGAAGCCGGAAGTGTCTTTCGCGTTACAAGTTTGCAAATCTTCCATTGATCGTACCCTCCGGATTTTTGCTGCCACTTTAGTTTATTCATAAAGACTTGTAAAGCCAGACTTCGGTTGGCAATATCTCATTGCAAATACATGACTGTACAATTGTTAGTTTAACTTAGTTAGTTATGTCCAGGTATTTCGCTAATGAGTATTATGTCCAGGTATTTCGCTAATGAGTATGGCACATCTCTTGAGATACTTGCTTCCTTGTACGGTTGTGCCTCAAAATAAACTCCAAACAAATGAAAGAACGAACCACGTGAGCTGACGTCAGATCGATCTTTCAAAAAGAGATAACTCCAGTCTCCAGACCAATTCCAGCCGCACGAACTAGTAATTAAGCTCGACATTACGCAGAAACTTTGTTAAAGAAAAAAAGGATAATGCATAATATCTCCGTGAGTCATGCGTCATGCGTGGTGCACTGATCGATGAACATGAGTCAAGAGGGGTACAAGATGAGTAGTTTTACTCGTTTCTTTTAGAAACGTGGGTAATATTTTAGTTTCAGATTTTATTAAGAGATAAATATCATAAATAATTAGTGATGTATAAATCTACCCTACTCTATATACACCAAAATTTTCTTTACTAAATTCACCCCCCTCAATCACCCCCACAGTCATGCCTAATCTAAGTCCACCCAGATTTGTGTACCAAGTAATCCAACTTCATACAAATGAATGGTCTAGATCTCTCCTCAAACCTTATTCTCTTACTCATTGAAGATCCTAAGGCTAAAATCATTTGGTTCATGCATATCATTAAACCCCCGACGCTGCCTCCACCCCGCCTCCTCCTCCCACCGATTCTTCCTCCCATCTTCTCCCCCATCTCCCCACGATCTCTGCGCCTCCCCCGTTCTCCACGCCGCCTCCTCCTCTCCCTCCTTCGCCTCGCCTCCTCCTCTCCCTCATCCGCCGCTCCGCCCTTCTCCCCACGATCTCCGCTCCTCCCTCCTCTGTCGCGCCGCCTCCTCCCCTTCCTCCTCCGTCGCGCCGCCGCCGCCTCCTCCCCACCCGCGCCGCCGCCGCCTCCTCCTCCCCCACTTCTTCGCTCAGCCGCCGCCTCCTCCTCCCCCACTTCTTCGCTCAGCCGCCGCCTCCTCCCCTGCCTCCTCCCCCGCTCCGCCCCGCTTCCTCCCCCGCTCCTCCGCTCCGCCAACGCCGCCTCCTCCCCACCCCTCCGCTCCGCCGCCGCCTCCTCCCCACCCCGCGCCGCCAACTCCTCCTCCCCCTACTCCTTCGCTCCGCTGCCTCCTCCCACGCACCAATCCCAGATCGGATCTGGTCCCGCGGCCATTCCAATCCCAAATCCCATTCCCTCTCACCTCTCGAACCCGTGCCCCTCCGCAGATCGTCTCCTCCCCTTCCTCCTGTGCGCGCCGCCGCCAATGGTTGCCGTGGACCCGCCGGCTCACGAGGCCTCGGCCCCCGCCGCAGCGCCCGCGCCCGCCCTGAAAGACCTCGATCTGAACTTCATATTTAGATTGAAGAAGCAGTGGTTTCAAGAGTTCCAAAGGTGCAACCATCCTTTGTATTATTGTCTCATATTCTATTTTTATGTTTGAGTTTAGTGTTAGTTAGAAATCATGGCATTTTTAATCCATAATGTTAATAAAGGGTTAAATTTGTTGAAGCAGGCAAGTGGACAGGGATTGTGATTTCCTTGAGCAGGAGAAGATAATGGATTACAGTCTCCTGGTGGGTGTACATTTTAGATATAATAAAGAGAAGCTTCTGACCGAAGGTTGGTTGGAAAACTCAAAACATCTTAGCAAATTTATTAAAGAATAATCAAGTAGTTATTTATACCTACTGACCGAAGCTTCTGACCGAAGGATTACAGTCTCCTGGTGGATGTACTTTGTTTGGTTGAAGGTTCTACTGACAATGATATCAACGAAGCATCAACACCCCGCCTTTCAAGAGAAAACACAGATCAGTTCCTTGTTGATCCAAACAGGTCAGTCAGACATTTTAACTAACCTTATCCGTTCTCTTATATACTTATGTGTTACTGGAATCTATCCTTTTTTTAATAATTTTTCTTCTATGATGTCTACCTGTCTCGATCCTAGCGTTGAGCAAATCATCAGATACTCTGGCAATGCTAGGTTTGAACCATTTATATTATATATGCTTGAAAGTTGACACTGATTTCTTGGCTCGAGGATATTTGGTACTTCTTTCTTAAGCAGCATTTTAACCCTAATGAAAACAGCTTGCTCTTTCAGAATTTTTAAGTCAACAGGACCACTAATGATTAATTTTTCAATCGACATAATCTTGAAAACTGAAATGAAATAATTAAAGATGCAATCATGTAATCGTTCTTCTGTGACCTATTCAAAATCTAGAATGTGTCCAGTTGGTTCATGCCCACCATGACTTCTAGCCACACCAGGGCATTTTTGCTGTGGGCCCTAGCAGCTACTACCTTTCCATTCATATTTGCCAGCTATCTTGGATATGGTTATATGTGCTGTCAACTAGCTGAACAGCGGGTAGTAAATAACCACACAACTAAATTATCAAGATAGGGCTTCAGATACACATAAGTAATATATACCATGAAAAATACCCTTCTGATTTGTAATTGCTCCACTATTTACTTGAGATTTTCATCTGAATATGGCGAATGAACAGGTGGTCTAAAAACAAATTCGGGGCAAACATGCCTGCAAGAGCTGAAGTCACCGCTCGGAAGAATGATTGTGAATCACAGCTTGTTGGAGAGCCAACCGGGGAGTATTACAATGTTATATTGCATTTTGGGATTATAGACATACTACAAGATTACGATATCAGCAAAAAGTTTGAGCATGCATACAAGTCTTTCCAGTATGACTCAACATCGATATCAGCAGTGGATCCAAGGCAGTATTCCAGACGTTTTAAAGATTTCATATACAAAGCGTTTCAAGAAGACAGGTTAGACAGATGAAAACATATTGAAGCTTGAGAACTACATACATATATAGAGCTCAATGATATTTTGTAGGGTAGGAGATGTTAACTTTGTTCATCTTTGTCGATTTTTGTATTGTAGGAGATGTTAACTTTGTTCATCTTTGTCGATTTCACAGTTGTGTTTTTAATGCCTTCTTTGGTACAAACTAAGAGGTATTAGCTGTCCTATTCCTTGTTAGCTTGCAAGCTAATGATAATACTGTACCAATAGTATTGTTCACTGTGCAAATTATACTGCTGTGATGATTGATGAGGCAATGTTGTCATAATTTTGTGGTAAGCTAACGCTGAACATAATCACTTACATTTAAAATGGATAATTTGTACAAGGCTTCAAGCTCTTGAGAAGGTTTCATTCCTAGCCTACCACAACTTGTTTAGGACAAAAAGGCTTTATTGTTATTGTACAATGCTTCAAGCTTGGTTGTTCGGACATGAGATCGATACCATTGGAGTTTCAAGGGCATTGCTATGTGTGATTGTTACAATGTAGCTGGGCAATATGAACTTATGATTTACTGTGGTTGACAACTGCAGCAATGAGACGGTATGATGCGGCCAGTTGGTTGCGAAGAACAGTTGGGGTTGTGTGCGCAAGGGACCTGCCAGAAGAGCCCTCCGAGGAGGAATTCCGGCTTGGGCTGAGAAATGGCATGTTCTTTGCAATGCACTGAATAAGGTTCAGCCCGACGCCATACCTAAGGTTGCACTTATCACCCTCAAAATTTCTGGTCTATTTAGCTACCGCGCATGCTAATGTATGATGCCAATTCTCTTGGCAATGTTATAACGCTTTCAGGTTGTGGAAGCCCCCTCAGATACTGCTGCACCAGCAGATGGCTCGGCTTTGTGTGCGTATCAGTACTTTGAGAATTTGCGGAACTTCCTTGTCGCTGTAGAAGATTTAGGTCTCCCTACATTTGAGGTGTCCGATTTGGAGAAGGTAATTTGTTTCATGATGTATAGAGAGCTCATGCCGTGAGCCCTTTCTGTTTGACTAGAAATTCAACATTGTTTAGATGGATTTATCTCCTGGTTAGCAATGCACTTCAAATGAATGCTGCCTCTGCAAGATTTAATATTTGGTTTACTTTTTCCATGACAAAACTTAATGTATTTTATTTGTCAATTGGAATACAGGGTGGCAAAGGTGTTCGAGTTGTGGATTGTGTTCTTGCTCTGAAGTCATTCAGTGCAAGTAAGAAAATAGGGAGACAGGCTTTGTGTAAATATGGTGGCATTTCAAAGCCTTTGACATCCGGAAAGTATTTCATACTCAAGAATTCTGATGCTTTCATGAATAAGATAATGAGAAGCCACACAGCAGAGGTAATCCAGAATGGTTTTTCAGTGGAGCAAAACATAGCAACTGATTGCTCTATAGAATCCAATGAGATGGTAAGTATTATGTAATATGTGTTCTTATTTTGCATTCAATCATGTGTTGTATTGTACACTTGTAATTCACAACGACCTTTATCTTCTTCTTTTGTAGACTACTGCCGACTCCCTCAACATGCTTGTGCGTACAGTTCTCTTAGATAAGAAACCAGAAGAAGTCCCATTGGTGAGCCTACTTTCCTTACATAGCCGTTTGTTATGCAGTGTGGCTGCTGGACGTAAAGAATGAAACCAAAGTCTTTGCTAATTTGCAGATTGTTGAGTCGCTTCTAAACAAAGTTATTCAGGAATATGAGCATCGCATTGCAAACCAGAACTTGGTATGTTCCATCCACTACCAACATGGAAATTTTCCTCTGTTATTATTCAGAAGATCAGGCTTGTCCAAATTTACTGAGTTCCAAAAATAGTGAAACTAGATTGTTATTAGGTGTATCATGTTGATCTTTAATCTCAGGATGAAGATATAGTAATTGTACGGCTGTACTAATTTGGACAAAAACATCACAGGTGACATGCATAGGCGATCTTAGAAGGACCGAGTCATTTTCCAGAGCGGACACTCCATTGGAGCCAGACCATACTTCCACCAGCGGTAGTGCTGCTCAGCAGTTCCAATCAGAGGCAGAAATAAATTTTGATCTACAGCAGAAACAGATCCATGTATCTTGTGTTCTTCATTCTTTATTTGATCTTGACTAACCTGCATTTCCATCAATCTTCTTTTGACAGTTTATGATCCCTGTAGGAATTGAGAAGCACCCTTTCTTCTGTCAAGTCTGGCATGGAACAATTAAGATTACAGTACTCTGAAGAATTTAGTAAAATTGGTAAGTATAATTGAGTTTTGCAGCTATCTAAAATTTTCACTTCAAAAGTATTTGAGATATGCCACATTCTTTACCATGTTGTAATAGGGAAGCATTTGTACATTCTTTCCAATGCGGCTTCTGGCTACCACAAAGTTCTTGAGGAAAACCGCAAGTTATACAACCGAATACAGGATATTTTGTAGAGCTCACTGATATTTTGTAGGGTAGGAGATGTTAACTTAATGATAACTTATAGATAGAAAAATTGTAACCACAAATGCGCAAGCCAGTCGGGTGTTGTAAATGTTTTTTTACCTGAGGGTAGCATGTATCAGGTACTATTCTTTTGTAACTGTCTTGATTGATACCTTTCAACATACCCATAGGAAATCCTTGGATTTCCGTCTGCACATTGTACAATGTTCTGGGGACCTGGCGGCTAGCACTGATACCTCAGTTTTGTTCTCCTTTCCTGAAATGAATGATCACGTCTTGGCTATTTGCTAACTTCCAATGATGCAACACTGTGATGGGCCCAACTGAAACTTAGTGGCAGCTGAGACATCAGCATTTTGTGTGCTTTAGAGTCAGCTTTTGATGGTGGCTTATCTGCAACTCTGCATTGAACCAAAGACACGGTATGGAGCAATGTTGCGCATTTTGTGCAAGTTGCTTCCCTGCAATGAAAAGGACAGATTCAGCAACCAGGTGTTTAACCAACAGGCTGCAGATTATGTACAACAGTATCTGATGAGAAGTGGATAGTAATGTGCATGCAAGCAATCAGGTCACAGTTCAGTGCTTATGTTTGCTGGCGCGGTAGGAGGATTGTTATTTTGTGTGGAAATGGTTAGCTCCCAGCATTGGTAGGTTTTGATATGCATGTCATGCCTGCACCTTTCAGTCAGAGTCATGTATAAGAACCTGGATGTCATCTTGGGCTTCTTCTGGAATGTTGTAGTTTAGGACCACTCAGTAGTCATTGCGACCACACATAGAGTCGTTAAGATCACTTCTGGTTTGCTCCGACCACACATTTATACTCCGACAACGTACTCGTAACTTTAGCTGATGAATATTTGGTTATACAATATATGAGACGTGAGTCTTAATGAATCTGATTGTTCGTTTTATTTTTTACAAATTTTATCTTGTTTTGTATTTTATCGTAGCGTTAGCACGGGCATACTACTAGTTAGTACTAACAGCAGGTAACCCATTATACTTTAAAATATATACAAAAACAAAATTCAAGCAGAGTTGATTGGCCAAACTAATGACTTACATTTGGGCCTGATGAAGAACAGGAAGCAATGCAAACTTGATGTAGTGCAGAAAGTAGATGAAGCAGCGAAACGAGAGGTCACACAGATGTGCGCTACCTAGAAAATTATTGCTGCCCCGTGCAGGTCTTCACGACAGCAACGGTTTGGAGATTCCACTCTCCTTTTTCACGGTGCACACTGAAAAGAAAAGTTGACAAGTTTCAAGCGACGTAACATAACAGCACAGGTTTGCAGAAGCAAGGAAAAGAAATTGAGGAGGTAGTGATTCGGGGCCTCTGCTCTGGACGTCTCTAGGCATATATATAGATTGAGACTATGAACTGACGTGATTAATCAGTCATTTACCTACTGATAACTAATGTAATTTACCAGCCATTAACCTACTAGTAATTGCCTGTCATCGACACCCAATAAAACCTCAAATTCAAACGTTCAAATCTCATTCAAACAGAGAGGGATGCACGACTCATAAAAGTAAGGTAAACTTAGTCTGCCAAGTGGTGCAATTAATCAGTCATTTATCTATGGTAACTGATGCAATTAATCGACATTTAATCATTGGTAACTGCATATCATCAACACCTAATAAATCCTTAAATTCAAAGTTCGATTCTCATTCAAATAGAGAGATTCACGGTTCAGCAAAAATAAAGTAGACTTGATCTGTCAAGCAGCGCGCCATATCATAAGTCACAAGTCACACAATTTTTCACACGAAAATACGCAAATACGTGTACACGCATGTGTATGTAGCTAAAGTACTCCTCATGTTACCGTCATCCATGTGTCACGTATTTTAAAAAGTAATAACAACTTTACCTTATGAATTGTGTTCACTTTACTTGATTAGGCAATATGATATTATACATACTTTAGAATGGTAGAAAATAGATCTCACACTCGTGGGCCTAATTTCTCAACAGTTTCACCGAATTTTGTGAGTTAAGATGGTAGAGGAACCACGTGCCAGTTATTTCGAAAAAATTGAATCGCACCGACATAGCGATATGGCGAAAGTTTTGGCTAATAAATTGGGATGGGACACATGCAAGACGTGCACGAGGAAGGGATAAGTAAGTACTTTAGTTGTTGTAGTGCATAAGGTTTTTCTCTTGGAGCATGCTTGGACTGAATGGGATTGCAGAGTGTTCTCTTTACAAGATAACCACTAGGCCTGCCATATTTCTGCGTTAAAATATCGTTCATGTCGTCGTGCGAGTAGCGTTTTTCGGTCAATCTATTATATTACTCTGGAGTTTATCGGTGCCATTGAAACGATATCTATATGAACATATCTGAATCACCAACTGCAATTTATTTGATACTGTTAGTTTCCGAGAGCTTTACATAAGCATTGTCATTTTCACTAATCAATGTGCTGCTTAGTTTAGCGACGACTTATGACTTTTTTATTATAGCTGATTTATTTTTTAATATAGCTGATGGTAGTTTATTTAGGTAATTAAATTTAAAAATTTTAAAATAGAAAAAATATATTAGCCCATGACGGATAATACGAAGTAGTACGAGAAAAAAAAGTAAAAAAGCCCTAAAAAGCAAAAAAAATCAGAAAAGATGAAATAAAGAAACAGTAAATTAAAAGTCGGATGCCAATTAATTAAAAGTGAGATGTCAGAAGTTAAAATTTAAACGAGGAGATCCTAAGTAAGTGGACATACTTTAATTAGATGAGGCTTGCATCGTACTACAAGTTGACGGCAGCAGCGGAACCGTAGCTTCTACACAATGCGCAGCAGGGTGAGGCTCTAGCGGCTGCACGAGGCCTACGCTTTGGTCTTATCTCTGGCGCGCGTGATTACTCTCTTCGCTACTTTGCCACTGACGTTCTAAAAACAAAGCCACAAGCAGGCCTTGTGAAATTCTTATAACAGATTACTACGTTTTGCATGGCTCTGGCTGCGTTCTGCTGCCAAATAATTCACTTCGAGATCTTTGCTGACATAACTTTGAGAAATCGGGATTTTGGACGATTATGCTTCGATTTGTTGTGGGAGGTCACAAAGATATCATTGGCTTCTGTTGCCGTCTCACGGACGATGATCTGTTCGGAGTCTTGATGTCTGTGATAACTCACTCCTCCTTGTATCTTCCTACCATTTGTAAGTTTTTTATATAACATTTTCAGGCATCAGAAAACCCAGATAGTTGTCAGGCTGCGAGCAAACCTATTGGATCTTCAGGATTACTTTATTTATATATCTTTCAAGCGTTCTTTGCCCAAGTTCTTCCAGTTCAGATATACTTTATACACTGTCACTCATTCTTAGAAACTGGGTTTTGCTTTTTTACTTTTGTCCAATAATATCAAACTGGTCCGTACAACTTCAAACAAGAACAGGGTCGGTTGAGACGAGTAAAAACAGAGTTCAACCGGTAAGTAGAATAGACTGCAAAGTACAAATACAAAAAGAAGAACAAATGATAGGACCTTGAGCTCAATCACTAGGTCACGCGGGTGTCCTGCAATAACATGTAAAATGGTGGGATTAATATACGCGTATTTTCAGTTTTTCACTACCAACTGAGCCTTGCACATCTTAACCAACATTTGTAGCCAATCCAGTAATTAGGTAAGCTTGCTGCATTTGACACCAAACAAACTCTAAACATATGAAACAGCAAGCTCGCCAGATAGTTCACCTAAAACTTGAAGCTTCTATGCTTTCCACTCCAACAAAAATAGTATTAATCTCAAAACACATAAAAAGATAAGTAATATCTATCTACTATTTATTATACTTTAAAATTTATATAAATTATTATTTAAAAAAGTATAGAAACGCATCCCAAACTTGAAACTAATAAATTCAAACGGCAATACTAGGTAAGGGAGCTGGGTGACGAATTATTTAACAGAATCCAATCGTACTGACACGGTGATACGGTCAAGTGCAACCCAAAATAAATGGAGACACGATACTCTTGGTAAAGGAGCTGAGTGCTGGGGCGGCCAGTTGGGCTTTTAAAAGTCAGTTTATGACTTTTTTTTTATTGTAGCTGGTTTATTTTGTACTACAGTTGTTGGTGACTTTTTAGATATAATTAAAAATAAAAAAGGTTAGCCCATCTAGACAATATAAAGGAATATGAGATAAAAATACAAAAGTACCAAAAAAACCAGAAAAAAGACGAAATTAAGAAGTTAGAAGTCAGAAGCATAAGCTGGCTTATATAAGCCGAACTGAGCAGCTGATCGCCTTGCAAGCTGAAGATGCTATGGATCGATCAGGTGCAAAAGTTTTCCTGGGTAGCCATCGAGAGATAAGGGAAGGAATTTTTCCCACGGAAACCATGAATGCACGTAGGTTTGGAAGGCATAGGGAACACGAGGAACTTGGTTCATCTGTTTCTGGGTGGTGAGAACAAAAACGCCTGTTCGGTATGGCCAAACAATCGGACTCATGTTTGGATTTGTACGAACTAGGTGGATGACAAAAATGCCATTATCTTGTGAGAAAGTTGGTAGTCTCAAAATCTCATCTACGCTGAAACAGAGCACCGATTCCAGATCCTACAACCTCTGCCTTGTATGACACTAGTACAATAGTACGAGACACCACCTTTTTCTAAACAGAAATTAATCACGATTGAAGCTCAACTCGTGACTCGTGAGTATGTAGATTTGAGTTGTATCAAGACAGATTATAGCCGATCAGTGTTATATTGGGCTGCACAAGAAAACTTAATGCCAAAAAAAGATTTATCACAGACAGTTTTAAACCTTATCACATATAATTTTCTGAATTGTCTGAGTTATCAGTGATAACATGCGGTTATCACAGACAGTTTGTAAGCTGTCAGTTGGTAAAAAGAGCCATCTGTGATATCCCCACTATCACAGACGGTTGGTAAAAATAACCGTATGAGATCTCCACCATCACAGACGGTTTGTACCACAAAACCATCTGTGATAGTTCATTCTATACCTAAAATTTTTCTATTTTGTTTGCTAGCATAAGTAAATACTAACCATGCCATTTGAAAACAAGCAAGCAGAAAATAGATAAATAACAGATAAGTGAATTACAACTCAAAGTGAATCAGAACTCAGAATCAATTGCAAAAGAATATTCATGTATTGTCATAAGAGTTACAATTGAATTACAACTCAAAGTGATCACAGATGATTCTTTTTTTGAATCGTTTGTGAATTATCGTTTGTGATAATTGCACACATCACAACGGTTCTTTTTATAAACCGTTTGTGTTATATATCACAGATGGTTTTAAATAAAAACCGTCTTCTGTGATAAGTGTAATCAAAACACATTCCTCCTGTTCGTATTTTGATGCACACATAATGACGGTTCTTGTTTTGAACCGTTTGTAAATTATCCCAAATGATTTGGAATAAAAACTGTCTATGATAATTGCACACATCATAAACATTATTTATTACAAACCATCTGTGTTATAAAGCACAAATGGTTTTAAATAAAAACCGTCTGTAATGAGTACCATCAAAATGCACTCCTACCTGTTCATATTTCGATGCGACCCTTAAACTTCCACACAGTTATGCAGCTATATGTGCAGTGTAAAAATTTCTTCATGCCATCATTCACAATCTCTTCTCAACAAACCCGTCACTCATCTTCCTCACAATATTTGATTTCTCAACAATGGCATCCTCTCCTTCCTCTCATCCGTCCATGATGAGCTATTCAACTGCAACCTTACACTGGTGAGCGACAAGTACCATCTACAGTAGCTCCTCCAATTGCGCCCTACTCTCCTTCCTCAGGTAGTCATTGCTTCAATCCGCCAGGTTGACCTGATCGTCCGCCGTCGATGGAGGACGCTCTTCGCCGCACAGGAAACACTACTACAAAAGAGGCTATATTGGACGGCTACATCACAGATGGTTCATAGGAAACCGTCTGTGCTTAAACTATCACAAACGGTTTATACTAACAACCATCTGTGATAATTTCATAGGCGGTTATTTATACAAACCGTCTGTGATAATGAGAGACATCACAGATGGTTCTTACTAACAACTATATGTGATATTTTCATAGTCCATTATTTATATGAACCATCTGTGATAATGTGAGACATCACAGCCAGTTCGTGTTAATTCATAGATGGTTATTTATATAAACCATCTGTGATAATGGTAGACATCACAGATGGCTTTTAGTTAGAACTGTCTATCAAATTATCACAGATGATTTTTGTTTATAACTGTCTGTGTTTTGTCCTTTGTCCATATGAACTACAGAAGCTACTAAGATCAGCTAGAACAGATAAGTGTGACCAGTCATTTTACAAAAGACAAATTCAAGTCAAATTTATTACAAAAGTCCAATAGAAATAGATTTCTAGATCTTGATCTTCTGAGCTTCGTATGCTTCCTCTTCTACTCTTGGAGTTGGGGGATCAGCAGTTGAGCTTCTTCATGTGTCTCACCACTACCGCAAGAACTTCTTCCGCTTTGCGCACACTGAAGAGAAGAATGAGGCTGAGGGCGGTTTCTCTTTCCTGAGTGGCAACGAGACACCTCCATCGACAGTAGATGATGAGGTCCAGCTGACAGATGGAAGCGAGTTAAGGAAGGAGAGCAAGGCGTGAGCGGAGGAGTTGCTCTAGATGTAAGTAGTTTGCCACCTGTGTAAGGTTGCGGCCGAGCAACTCATGATGTATCAATGAGAGAAAGGAGATAAAAAGAATTTTAATGCCATTATTGAGAAATCTGGTGAAAAAGATGAGGAAGAGGACAGTTTAGAAGAGATTCAGTTTATGGTATCAAGGAATTGTACACCGCGTTGCATATAAAGCCAGAACGGTGTGGAAGTTTAAGGGTCACTTGCATCGGAATATTAACAGGCGGAAGTAGGGCATGCATATTTAAGCGTTATCACAAATGGTTCGTACACCAAACTGTCTCTGAAATTTCATTATCATAGATGGTTTGTATAACAAACCATCTCTAATATGTTGCATTATCACAGATGGTTCGTATAACAATCTGTCTCTGATATATGCATTATCACAGATGGTTCATATAAAAAACCGTCTATTATAATACCACGTCACTGATCTGTGGTGTATCCCCCAGGATTTCGATCTCACCTGTCCATTCTCTCCATATCGAACGGTAGGTACCGGTTCCTCCCACCTCCCACCTCTTATTACTTGATCCCCCGGCCCTCTCCCTTTCCACCACAGGCATGTGTGAGTTCATCCACTCCTAGCTTCCTGCATCCCCCCCCTGATGACGCTGACTACCGTCGTGAGCTAGCTCCTTCGCCTCCTGTTGTGACACCACGGTTCACTGCACAAGACACTCTTGTCGTAAGTGTCGTAAGAGTGTCTTGGGCGGTGTCATCATTGTGACACAAATATGACTCTACCGCCACCTCTCCTTCATTGTCGGTGATATCCAGCCACCATCCGATCCCCTCCCCTCTTTTCCTTGATGGTAGGCATCAAGGACATTCAGCTCGCGCTGCATCAGGGGCGAAAGGGCCTAGGCATCGCACGCTGCATCCAGCTTCTACTGTCTGCTAGGATCTCTGCTTCTTATATATTCTTGCCATGTTACAGAGTTGGGTTCGTAGGATTAGGAGATCTGTTCTTGCCATGTTCTTGCTATGTGAGATGGGTAATTTGCTCGTTATCTTGTTATATTGTAATGGTGTATTCTAATCTTAATGGAAATAGAATGTACTGTTGTGTTTGTTGCCGTATTTACTTGTTTTCAAAGGGCATAGCTAACATTTCTCGAGGCTATCCAAAAAATAGAAAAAAAATTTAGGTATAGAATGAACTATCACATAAGGTTTTGTGATATAAACTATCTATGAAGGACTATCACAGACGGTTCTATATACCAACCATCTGTGATACTCGCAGATCACAGACAGTTCTATATACTAACCATCTGTGATACTCGCACATCAGAGACAGTTGGTAGCTAGAATTGTCTGTGATGTGCAAGTATCATTGACGATTTTTTGTTAGAGCCATCTGTGATAATTTTTTTCACAGACAGTTCTAGTTATAAATTGTCTGTGCTGTATTTATCATAAACGGCTCATAAACCGTCTGTGATAATCTCCGATTATCACTGACACATAATTTCAGACGATTCAGAAAATCATCTGTGATAACTGTTCTGAATTGTCTATGATGACCCTTTTTCTAGTAGTGAAAGGTTGTTAGCACTCAACTTTATTCTTCTGTTTAATGCGCGCAAAGCCATTGAAGCTCTTGAGGCAATGGAGAGTCATATGGATACCCTTGTCGATCAAGCAGCAAGGGCCAATTATGAGGAAGCGCATCATACCTTTCTCTATGAGATTAATAGCCGCTAAACCTCCTTTTCCAAAAACCGACGAGGAAGCCTATGAAGCCTAGAAGACTAAGATTTGGGATTTTCTTTTTTCTTTTGACTTGATTCTTACTTGATAATAGTTTTGGATATACATGTTATAGCAATGTACTCTAAACTTTGTCCATATCACCAGGTATTATATAAATATTTGTGATAATTACACATATCATAGATAGTTCTTGTTAAGAACCGTCTGTGATGATTGCATACTTGCCAGACGGTTCTTGTTAAGAACCATCTGTGATACAATGGTTTAAATAAAAACTGTCTGTGATAATTGCACTGTTCCTAGACGGTTCTTATTAAGAACTGTCTATGATACATCACAAACAGTTATTACAAAAAACCGTCTGTGATAATTATGTATCATAGACGGTTCTAGCCATCGCTAGTAACATATATGGCCACGCTTATGAAACCATCTTTGACAATTACAACACAAATGGTTTCGCGGAACCGTCTGTGATGAGACATCTAATATAGCCTTTTTTTTAGTAGTGGCTGCATGTAGATCTTTTAAAAGTTTTAATTACCAGATTACATCCTGTTTGGCTTCATGCTTATTTGTTCTAACGCACGTTTATATTCAGATATGCGTCTTGTTCTTATTTCTTCTAACCATATTTATGTCCTTGTAGTTATTCGAACATGCATATTACGTTGTGCTTTCATGCATGTCGGATGCCACTGCCAATTAAATTAGCTAGGTATTCGAGTTGTCCAGAAACGTTTTTGTGCAGTCTTGTATCCAAACACAGTTCGTCGCTGCTGTCATGTTGTTGGCTTTTAATCTGCTTTGCCTTCTAGTAGTCTCCTCTTGAGCGTGTACAATGCCAGCTTCTTGCTGCATCCTTTAACCAAAATAGCAATTGTAACAGTAGGTGCACATTAAACTGAGCGTGTACTACGATATATGCCTGCAGCTTCTTGCTGAGAACGTCAGACATTTAAAGTTTAAACCCCAGCCCTTATACCAACTTTTTTTTAGAGGAAGTCCTCCTATCACTTTGTCATCTTACAGTTAACCGTCTTGAGTGAAGCGAATCGAAAGCCCAAATGAGATGCTATGTATGCATGTGCCTCCCATGTGGGTATAAGATGTTACAATATATGGTCTCATTTTGGGTGATAAATAGCAAAATCTACCCTACTCTATAATTCACCAAAATTTTCTTTGCTAAATCCACTCCCCTTAACCACCCCCACAGTCATGCCTAATCTAAGTCCACCCAGATTTGTGTACCAAAGTAATCCAACTTCATACAAATGAATGGCCTGGATCTCTCCTCAAACTTTCTTCTCTTACTCATTGAAGATCCTAAGGCCAATATTATTTGGATCATGCACATCATTGGATCTCTCCTCTCTCCGCTCCCCCCACCTCGCGAAATTTCTGCGCTGCTTCCCCCCCGCGGCGCGTCCCATCTCCCACTCCTCCCGCTCCGCCCTCGCTCCTCCTCCACCGCCGCCTCCCCCGCTCGCCGCCTCCTCCCCCCACCCCCACCCCCTGCGCCACCGGCTCCTCCTCCCCCCACCCCCTGCGCCGCCGTCTTCTCCTCCCCACACCACCCCGCGCCGCCGCCTCCTCCTCCCCCCACCCCTCCGCTCCCCCGCCCGGCCGCCGGCCTTCTCCTCCGCCCCGCTCGCCCGCCGCCCTGCGCCCCGCTCGCCTCAGCCCTCAGCGCCTCCGCCGCTCCGCCTCGCCCAGATCCGCCGTCGCACCCGCCGCCGGCCGCCTCCTCCCAAAACCTAGGGTTCCTGGAGGTGCCGTCGCCGCCACGCGCGCCTAGCGAGGCCACCGTCACTCGCGTCAGGCGAGGCCGCCGTTGCTCGACCTCGGTCGTCGCCGACGCGCGCCAAGCGAGGTGGGCCGCACCTCTCGGCGGCGGCGCAGGTACGCACACGCGCTCCCCTCCTCTCCCAATGTATTCTCATCCCCGCCCAGTTCCTTCGATCTCTGACTCTTCCTACCGCTCCTCCTCCAGTCGCCGACGTGCTGCTGTGGCGGCGGAGAAACGCCTCTGCGGCAGCTGTGGTGGGCGCTACGGCGGTGTGGTTCCTCTTCGAGCGCGCTGGCTACTAGCAGCCCACGCACGTCGAGGCCGCCGTCGCCACGGCGGTCGGCGCCGCGCTCGGTGGGCTGATGGGCACGCTAACGCCGGACGGAGGGGCGCCGTTCCCCGTGCCGCAGCCGCCCCCCGGGGCCGACCCCAAGGCCATGGCCTCCTTCAAGCAAGCGCAGGTCTCCTCTTCCCCACATGTCGCCCTCCCGTGGATTACAACCGTATCACAACCGTATATTTTTGGGCATACGGGCGTAGTATGGCTGGTCTGTTGTATCACAACCGTATATTTTTTTCTTATCAGTCATCTGACATCTCTTTTTAGTTATTATTATCTCTAAACTGCAATGATATGAATACTCAGTTTACAATATGTTGATCTATTGTTATGTTCAGCAATATTCATTAACTCAGTATTTTGGAATCAGATGTTGAAATACCTCAACTTGTGTGGTAAAGTACGGATACGTGTATAGGTTGTTTTACAGTGATTATGACTTTGTGATCTAAATACCTCAACTTGTGTGGTAAAGTATGGATACGTGTATAGGTTGTTTTACAGTGATTATGACTTTGTGATCTTAATGCATTATCTTATCTGAATCTAATGCCATCTGAGACTGGAGTTAATTTTGAGACATTGCTTAGTGGTATAAGTATGCTATTTGTTACTTTTGATTTTCTTTTTGGCATGATTTTTGCGTAGGCGTCCAAAAAAAGAACTAGACTTGCAGAGTTGAATTGAGAAATCAGCACTAAATGATCACCATTTGTTGTCCAGCAAAATGACCACAGAGAGTGCTCAGCCGTTAATTGGAGGAACGGGAGCTGGGAACTGGCCACCAAGCAAGGACCTGGGTTCATACAACTCTTTGCCAGCTGGCCATTCAGGGGAAGAATTGGCGTTCATGTCAAATGGTGGTAGCATTTATGGGAATTGGAGGGATTCTGTCCCGAATCGAAGTGGAAGTGCTCCCCCTAGCATGGAGGGGTCTTTGGCTGCACTTGGTCACCTCATAGGTCAGAAGAGTGGGAACCTTGAAGACGCATTGGGGAACTTGGGCACTGAAGCTGACAGTTCAAAGTCTAAGGAGCACCTCCATTCTGATCCGGCATACTTTGAATATTATGGCTCCAAGGTGAGTCTGAACCCAAGGCTTCCTCCACCAATCGTTTCAAGGGAGAGCCGCCACTTGATGAACCGGTGTGGCAAAGCTAGAGAATGGAGGCCGTTCTCCCTTGACAACAGCAGCAGCAGCAGCAGGTCCTTGTTTCATCGTCTTTCTGCTCTATCAACGCACAAGGAAGAACCTGAGGATGAAAAGTCGCCAAGGTTGGATTCAAGTTCAGCAGAGGATGCTCAATGTGATTCTGGGTGGAGCACATCTAACTTAGGAAGCCACAGTCCAAATCTTGTAGATTTAATGCAGGTAATTGGTCCATATATTCAATCCTTAAGCATTTTTAGCTCTGCTGCTTTTTGTTCCATATGCATTGTAAGCAAACTTTTTTTATTACCAAGATACTCATTTTTCATCCATCAAGTATTAAAATCTACAGCTGTTAGGAAGTTGTAGCAATTGAGCACTATTTTGAAATATTTTTAATCCTAAGTTATAGCAGAAATGTAACACTTCAGCACTGTTTTGAAATAGAAACTGCAAATTCTGAATGGTTAGACTGTTTGGTAATTCTTCTGATCCTTCAAATACCAATCCTGGTGATGGAGGATCTATCTATTCTGGCATTGACTCATCAAAGAATTCCTCACTTGATGTTGTCAAGTTATCAGACTTGAATGGCTTTTCACAAGATACTCATATATTCTAACCAAAGCAATGATCCTTAACCAGAGTTTTCAATGGAGAGCGATTCATTTCAAGGTAGTGGCGGCACGCCAGAGCTGTGCTTCTCGGATCATGATTTTGATAGGATTCCTGATAGCCGGTATGTTGGAGTGTTTAACATATGCATCTCTGTTTGCTTGTTGACTTGTGTGCATTGTATTTTGTCCTGAAACAATCTTTGTGTCCATCAGAGTTGTTGCCAATAATTATTTTTTAATCAAGGCAAGACTTATGCACAAGCTCTGTTTGAGGTGCATAGCCCTTTGCATTCTATGATATGAAAATTGATTAGAGTTGTGAACATTCTTTGTGCATTCTCTGTTAGGAACACTGGAGCTAGGGAGCCACCAACATTGGTTGCTGCATTGGGTCCTTGGCATTGTTGGTGCTGGGATTACCTTTAGTGGGATACACACACACACACACACACAGACACGCACGCACGTGTATGTATGTATGTATGTATGTATGTACGCACATACATATATGTGTGTGTAACTGTTGTATGTATTGGTGCAAAAAAGCCATATGGTTATGCCCTGTACGTGTTATCATGCGCGTTACAATTTTTTTGGAAAAAATAGCTTCTGAGCCTACCTGCTTGGTTTTGCAAAACTTGTGCCGCCTGTTATGTTTTGTTTGTAGCTGAGGATTATTACGGTGCAATTAGGTTTATATTATTGTTTGAAATTTCAGTTAATTGGGCAATACATATTTGGATGGTGATAGGCTTTGGGCCAGATTCTTCACTAGGTTGACAGGGTAGATGGGCACACATGTCGAATTGTCAATATTCCCCATAGGGATGTACAGTGTCCAAGCACGGTACATGATCCTTTCTTAGTGTAACTATTTCATCAGTGCATAGCTGGCCATGCATCATACAAGTGCATGAGATATCAAACAATCAGAAAGCAAGAGAATTGTTTGTTAATTTGGTTTAAAGAAAAGAATTGTTTGTTAATGCCACAACATTGTAAAGGTTGTACTAGACTGGGGGTCGCTTTCTTGCATGTATGTGGGCATGTTTATGTTGCATTTGTGCTGTTCTGTCAGGTTGATGATGAGTTTCAATATGTGAACCTGTGGTTTGTTTTAAAATTTCTTAATGGCAAACTAATTCCTCGTTAGCCTCTCTAACCCAATTCTACACGATTGTTTGCAGGTTACTTCGGATAGTTCAACGGTTGTGGTCCAGCCACCTGTTGTCGTTCAAACCTTTCAGTTTTTTGTTGCAATGCTGGTCATGGATGCATGGCAATATTTTGTGCACCGCTATATGCACCAGAACAAATTCCTCTATCGGCATATCCACTCACAACATCATCGGTTGATTGTTCCTTATGCTTTTGGTGCTCTCTACAACCATCCATTGGAGGGGCTCCTTTTGGACACTGTAGGTGGTGCTATCTCCTTCTTGGTCTCTGGTATGACGCCAAGAACTGTTGTGTTCTTCTTCTGTTTTGCTGTACTCAAGACAGTCGATGATCACTGTGGACTTTGGTTACCATATAACATCTTCCAGAACTTGTTCCAAAACAATACTGCCTACCATGATATCCACCATCAGCTCCAAGGCTCAAAATACAATTACTCTCAGCCTTTCTTCTCAATCTGGGACAGAATTCTAGGTACCCACATGCCCTACAACTTAGTCAGCCGGAAGGAAGGGGGGTTCGAAGCAAGGCCATTGTGAATCCAGTATACTGCTTTATGTTATCTGCTTTTCCACTGTGTTGGCCTTCTGTTCTGAGATAGTTTATCTTCTTTCATCTGGTTTGAGTAGCTGTTGAATGATTATGGGAGCTTCTCCTCCGTGGGTTGTTAGGAGGGATTGTTTTAATACTATGATGGACACAATATCTATCTGTGATGGAAATTGGGAGGTGGTTTTGGCCTACAGTCTAAAATCTACTACTTTGTTTTACAAGTTTTCTTTATTGGCAATGTATATAAAATGATACAGTCGAGTACGTGCTGTAAGCTGCATTATATTATGCATCACAATCCCTTCTGAAAGAAATTATAAAGATTTTTTTATTTTCTTAAGATTTTCGACCATTTTGCTAATGGCTTGAAATTACGCTAACTATTTGGTCCTTGGTATGCTGTTCTCCAGAGACAACATTGGCATTACTTCGGCATCCAGATTGCTGTATCTCAGCTTACTCATCAGTAAGCACACTTTGTCCTTCAATTTATATTTGTCAGTTTATGCAGCAGATTGCAGTTTATCTCTTGCTTCCTTCCAAATGTATGATTACTGAACTAATGTAACATTAATCCTGCAGTAGAATGTTGTGCAGCTTTATGTGACAAAAATATTTGGTTATACAATATATGAGACGTGAATCTTAATGAATCTGATTGTTCGTTTTATTTTTTATAAATTTTATCTTGTTTTGTATTTTATCGTAGTGTTAGCACGGGCACACTACTAGTGGAGAGTAGAAGAGCATATCAGCTGATCATCGGAGAGAAAAAGAAGGTTTATCCACCATAATCGACATGGTTGGTCTGATCAGCAAATATAGGTCACTCCGGTGACTATGGTAGGCCTGTGAGGCATCGGGATCTCTCGTGTAACGGTGTCTTCGACTTGGGGACACTCATTTTGTCCGTTCAGAAGGAGACATGACATGCTGGGGCATCACACATCTGTATGAGATTTATCTCTTGAGCCCCACTGCAGGATAACCTCTTCGTCCGGAGGGGTAGTTTTCTCATTGCTGGCATAAGCTCAGTATTTGCATGTTTGTAAGTTGCAAATTAATTTTCTGCTGATCTTAGAGACTCCTGACTTTTGCTGATGTCTAATAGTATTATATTGGTATATATAAACTTAATACTAGTGAAAATAGTGTCCGGTTGCAAAGATCTCACCGCTGGTGTATTTTACTGTAAAATGTTGAGTTCAACATAATTATGTAATATTATTTTCACTCGTAATAACTGAATCTGGCATATCTCTAATAAAGATTTTCGCGGTCAAAAAAGAAATTTTTTGGATGCATGCTGCGTCGTAAGTTCCAAACGAACGGAAAAGCCACATGACTTTTTTTATGGAGAAGAGCCACAGGACTTGGTAAAGCTTCAAACCAATTCTAGCCTCGCCAACTAGTAAGCTCAGCATTACACAGACTTTGTAAGAGAAAAAACAAGCTCTGGACATACAATTCCCCATTATGTCATGCATGGCTGATCAATCAATGAATGCGAGTAAAAGAGAGGGTACGAAGAGTTGTTCGGCTCCTTTCAACTTCTGTGAGTTTAGATGGTAAACTGGTGGGGAAACCATGCATGTGCCAAATCATTTTACAGAATGTACTTGTACTGACACGATGATTTATATGGTCTATTTTGGCCAATGAATTGGACATGTTATATATATAAATACCAAAGGTGATCACACAAGGAAAGTGAGTTGAGCTCTTCAGTTCTTGTAAGGTGGTACTCAGGCACTATGGATCGAGTGCAAAAGTTTTTTTTTTGTTTTGGAGACATGGATAGTTGGAGCAAAGCATTTCGTGAAACCATGCATGCATGCATGTACGTAGGCTTGGGATGCACAGTGAATGCATGTAATACTGTCAGACCATATGATTAGATCTAGAATATTTATAATGATGAATAATTGACAATATTGTTTAGCGTTGTTATGCGAGGCATGTGGCGTGTGTGGATTAATGTCGATCAAATTAGAAAGAACTTGTCCTGGGAAAAATGTTGGTTTGATCTTTGTATGTACAAGATAACTCGGAGGTGGTCCTGATCTACGGTGAGGACCAGGAGGTGGCTTGATGCAAAGTCATGGTCTAGAGGGTCAAGGATGCCAGAGGAAATGGTCGAGCTCGAGTTGGAGCGCGTGGAGACCAAAGGTGAATGATGTATATTGGAGCTACGGAGGTACGGTCGGGAGGCTGCGACATATGGCAAAGTGAAAAATCTGTGTTAGGGAAGAATTTCGAATCCTTTGAAAATTAATGGGCCTGGATGAAAAAAATAAGGCCTGGCCTGGATGGGAGTTTGTATTAGGTGTGCTGGCCGAGAGTAGGTACCACCGTATTTGGACTGAAGTCGGTTTTCGTGCGTGCAAACAAAAGGATGGCTGCATGCATGGTGGCCGTGGGGGTTGTAATTACTTGATAGCTAATTAGGTTTTGTGGAGACGCTTTTGGGGCCATCGTACAGATGAATAAAAAGTGGTCGACGACGGCTTTTGATTCGTATTGGTTTTGATGAGTGCAAGGAGGTGATTGGAGATTATTCATGGCTGCATGTGCGATGGTGTTCCGGCCGTGAGTTTTGAAACGAGGCTTGAAGATCTTTGTGCAGGGAGACATCTTCAGGGTGCCATAACGCGTCACGTCGGCGCTTCATACGAGAGCTAGCATAAACGCCAGAGTGGAGAGTTCCTTCCTCATTACTGCCTAGAGTTGATTTCTTGTACATGTACATCCATCTACTACTGCTGTGATAATGAATGGAAGAGAGAAGTTTGGTACTGTTGTTTTGCTTTGCATCGAGAGATTAATCTATAGTTGCTACAGTATTCCAAACAGTACTCGTTACAGTACTGTTACAGTATGTCGTACTTTTTCCTACAGTATCTGAGAAAAAATTCCCTGTTTTTTGTGCACTTTCTATGATTAGCAGGTAATAAAAAAAGGAAGACAATATATTTTAGGAAAAGCTTCCATGAAGGATTGCAATCATTTATCCATTCTAATTACCATCGATGATCTTATAAATACACAATTATTCCTATGAACCTTGGAAAATGCTCACTCTGTTACTTTGTTGTTCTTCAGTTCCATTTTGTAGTCCTCTCTGTACTTCTGAATATTTGATTTGATGCAATGTTGGCTATCAAAAGGTTGAACTACGACATATTTCAGTACTATTTCTAAGTTGTTCGTTTAACCACTTTCAAGATCACTGTCTCGTAACTGACATAGACAAACTTGCATAGCCCTTGTATATGCAACCTTTGCTCCGGTGGCAGAGAGAAGGGGACGACCGGGGGTTGGCCCTCTCCAAGAAATTTGTAGACATATAATTAAGGTACAGTAATTAGTAGATACTGGACCATCTTAATTAACTTAATTGATAAATAAGTATCAAAGCCTGAAACCCTTTACGCACAACAAACTTCTTGTGAGCACAAGAATTCAACCAACGATTTTAGGTGGGTACTCCAGCAATTCATCAGCACATCAATTAGCTGGATCAATTAACAACCCATTAGCATCAGCCATTCGGAGCTCTAAAATCTGGATAAATTAACAGCCAATTAACAACAATTTGAGAAGAACAATAATCATATTTTTGGTACTGTTAGCACTCATGTTGATTTGAACATAGAGAAATTGAACCGAAAGTCACACACACAAGCATTCACAAAAATCGAACAAGATTGTGTTGAGGTCATCGATGGTGTGGACAGTGGTGGCTTCATCATTGCTGGGGTAGTGGCTCCACTTGGCCATCGAAGCCGGATCTAAAGAGCAGCGCTGGGGCCAGAGGTCATGGCGGCTGGCGGAGGCCATGATGGCGTTGGTGGAGGAGGTCGCCAGTTGGGGAGATGCAGTCACTGACGGCAGCCGCCACGCGAAACCCTAGTAGGGCATCTGCCTGAGCTAGGGGCAGGACATCGGCGACCTTCTCGAGGGAGGATGACGGTGACAAGCGCAGGGAGGACGGCTGCGAAGGACAAAGAGATGGGGGAGGAAGACGGTGGCATCGAGAGATGGGGCTGCCGCCGGTGACCCAAAACCTTGCGAGTCACGAGAGAGGAGGCACAGCCTCGTACGAGGTTGGAGAATGGGAAGAATTGAGGAGAAAAACTGAAGAAGGATTGACTTATATACCGATGGCATTTGTGAGTAATTTCAATGAAGTTTAGTGGTAAAGGGTTATTTATATTCCGTAAAAGTCAAAATAAGCACCCCTTGGCTGGCTTTTGGCTTATAGTTATAGGATAGCTTATGGTTTTTTAAAATCTAGGTTAAAAGGCCATCTATTTATTTAGCTTTTGGCTTTTTAGCTTTTAAGTCAAAGAAAAAGCTAAAACAAACAAGGCCTAAAGAAATGTAAAAGCAGACTTCGGTTGATAAATCTCATTGCAAATACGTACGTTTATAATGCTGAACTCAACACAAGTACAAGTGCATATTAACAAGGTGAATCTGGCACACCTCTAATATAGGGCCTGTTCTTTTTTGCTACGGCTTGTGGCTTTTGGGCTGTTCATGCGAGCAGGGGCGAAGCCACGTTGTGGCTGGTGGGTGCGGCCGTACCCAGAGAAAAAACGTAACACAGTTATTAACCCTGATTTTTCATCTTATTTGCACCCCTCAAAACTAAAGTGGCGCACCCAGGCCCAAACAAATCCCTTCTGTAGCCAGCCCAGCATTAGAAGCCTGCAGCCCAGTAGCCAAACACCCTTTAGGAAGTGCTGCACAGCCGCACCCCCCCTCATTTTTCTCTAGCTCCGCCCCTGCATGCGAGAGATTACAGAGTAACAGAAACTCACGTGTGGTTTTTGCCGATATAAATGAAGTCAGTACAGTATGTACTACAATTAACTAGCAGACGCTATCTTAAAAAGATATTCTATTTAAAACTAGTTACTGTAGAAAAGCCGAAAAGTAACCTTTAGAAGCTGGAAAGAACAGGGACATAGATTTCATGGTCAATATAGTCAGCAAGTTCTTCATATGCTTGCTTGCGTTGTACTCCAAGAAAATTACGCATAAATGAAAGAACCACAAAAGCTAGCCTTTCTTTCTTTTTTTTTGAAATCCAAATAATTAATTCAAGCGGCACTAACTAGTAAGTTCGCCACTATGCAGAAATTTGGCGCATAGCTCACTGAGTAGTTGCTTGCATTCAGTTAAATAGGGGTACAAAGAGCAGTTCAACTTATTTCAACTTTTGTGAGTAAAGATGGTAGAGGAACCCATGAGCCAATTATTTTACAGAATCGAATCGTACGTCAAGATGGTCCAGTCTAGGCCAATAAATTGGTGGCGGGCTATATCAAATGTGTGCATACAAGTGAAGGGAGCCGACTACTTCAGTTATCGTAAGGGGAAGGCAGAGGCACCATGTGGATCAAGTGCGGAAGTTTTTTCTCTTGGTCACAGAAAGTTCAAGCAAAGGATTGCATGAAACTATGCATGCGTGTAGGCTTGGGAGGCATAGAGAATGTGTGCGACACCGTCAAGAACAAATGCTTTGCATGGTACGTACCTCACTATACTTTTATCCTTGCATTTCACTGAAGAACAAACGCAGGATTGATTCAAGATTCTCCTTAGGATGGATATGGATTGGGCTTTGATTCAAGATTCTCCTTAGGATGGATTGGGCTTTCCACAAATTTGTCTGAAGCAGCGCACGTGTGAGAAATGATTGGGATAATTTCTTACCAACAACACGAACATGTTAGCCTTAACCCTATTCTGTATAGGCCACGCATACGTAGTAACCCGTTTGCACTTTCGTCTTCGCTTCGCGCATGGCGGTTAACCGGAGGTTGCTACCATTGGAAACCCTAGGTTTATATGTTAGTGCTTCTCAAGCTAAACTAGCAACACATACCCTCATGTGCACACACACATATAGGTCATTATGGGTCTAATTCTATATGAACCGAGGTATCACAAAAGTGCATCGCAAAATTTCTGCTTGCAGAAATGCTCTTCAAGCTTGAGTGGCATGCAAATATGGCAATGAGTTATTATCCACGATCGTAAGCAGAGTTAATTAATGTCACCTCCTTAGTTAGAAGATGTGACACAATAAATAAGGGAAAAATTGTGACATGAGCAGTCAGACCATCCAACAAGAGACGTGATAGATACGGTTAGACTGGCCAGTTGATGTTTTGACCTAATCATCCACGATCATAAGCGGAAATTAATGAATGTCATCTTCTTAGGGCCTGTTTGGATCGCCTAGAACTAATTATTAGTTCACTAGTTGGTGGACTAAAAATTAGGTGACTAAAAATTAGTCAAGTGCCGTTTGGATACATGGACTAAAATGTGGTGATTTTTATGGGCAAAGACATTTATACCCCTATATTTGTTAGTGTGTTGCATGTGGGGTAGTGGAGAAAGGGTAGCGGGGGTATTTTCGTCTTTTGCTGTTTGGTACCACCTTTTAGTCCACAATTAGTCCACGTTTGCCAACTAATGAACTAATAGCTAGTTGGGGATGAACTAAAAATTAGTCCAGGTATTAGTTCACCTGTTTGGATGAACTAGGGGCCTGTTTGGATGGACTAGGACTAGTTGTTAGCTAGGACTAGTTGTTAGTTGACTAGTAGTTAGCTGGCTAAAGATTAGCCCAGTCCTGTTTGGATCCAAGGACTAATAAGTGCTACTATCTCAGTGCAAAGTCTGTTATACCCCTATGTATGGTGGTCTGGGAGGGTTGGCGTGGGTATCAACGTCTTTTTTCCATCCGGCTGGTCCTTTAGCCCTCATTAGCTGGGTTTGGCCAACTAGTTGGCTAACAACTAGTTGGGGCTTTGGCTAAACTTTAGCCCACCCATTAGCCCTCCTGTTTGGATCCTCAAGGGCTAAAGTTTAGCAACTAATTGTTAGTCCAAGGGATCCAAACAGGACCTAGATCTAAACTTTAGGTGACTAAAAATTAGTCAAGGGATCCAAACAAGGCCTTAATTAGGAGATGTGCCACAATAAACAAGGGAAAAACTGTAAATCCATGAAAGTATGAGCACCCTTGTAATTCTGTAGAATCATGACGGCAGAAAAGTTCTTAACGGATCAACGCGACATATCTCCTCGAGGAAGCTAGCTTTGCCCCGGGTTCTTAAGCGTTTGTAAAATCGTTCGTGAAGGTATCGAGTATCGACTAACCTCAAAACTATGGCGTACGGTGAATATGTTGGGTTCTTAAGCGTTTGTACTTCGGTGTTTGTAAAATCGTTCGTGAAGGTATCGACTAACCCCAAACTATGGCGTACGGTGAAAAAGTTCTCAAGTGTTCGTACTTGGTCGTAGGTCTTACGTGTAGCACTATATTCATGTGAATTAATTGGAGCCCAAGTCAGTAAATTTGAGTAGTCGTATCTTGATTATTCTGGACTCCTTACAGTTAATCTCTATCTATACTTGGCCGCGTTATCTGGAAATCCTTAAAAGTCCATGATAAGTACCAGCATTAATTCGGTAAGCAAGAACGTACCAAACGTTGAAAATAATCTCCCGTCTTCAAGGCGGAGCTCTCCAGCTTGACGGAGGACAAGACCGCCAGGCTGCACATGGATGGCATGGATTCCGGAGTGTTCAAGGCTTTGCTCCACTTCATCTAAACCGATATGCTGTCTGAGATGAAGCACAAAGAGGCAGCAATAATGACGCAAAGCTTACTTGCAGCGGCGGATAAATATAAATTGAAGAGGCTGAAGCTCATCTGCGAGGACATGCTATGCAAGCACATTGACATGAGCACCGTGGCCGCTACCCTGGCATTGGCAGAGCAGCATCGTTGTCGCGCGCTTAAGCATGCGTGTGTGGAGTTCCTCGCTTCTCCTGGAAATCTGAAGTCGGCCATGGAAATTGATGGCTTTGAGCAGCTGAAAGCATGTTGCCCTTTTGTCATCATGGAACTCATCATGAAGCACGTGGTAGTATCCAAACTAGCTTAGTTGTAATGTCAAAGCAATTATGTTCATTGCATTTAGTAGAAACGATTAGTATGAAACAAAATATCCTTTTCCATTTGAAATATCTTGTGTGCATTGCCTTATTTGTTGGCACTGTGGATGTCTTTTCTTTTACTTGTGTCTAATAATATCTATTTGGTCTGTACGACTAAAGGCACATATAAACAGAGTTTTATGGAGAAGTGAAAACAGAGTTGAGTAGGTGTGTTGGATGTGCATGTATTTTCACTATTGAACCTTGCACAGTTGCACTGTTGCACATCTTTACCTACTACTGAATTTGATAGGATCAGGAATATGGTTTAGATTTTTTCCATCCTAGCAAATAATTACTTTTGTGTATATTAGTGCTAAATTTAAGAAAGTTTAAAATGATCTCCAGATTATTATGCATGTATCCGAACTTCCAGTGCCATGCTTGACCGACTGATCTCTACTCTTAAAAGAACGAGTTGAGGGTGATGGTGCGTCCTACGCTCTCCCACCCTCTCACAGAAAAAAAGCGCCGACATGTGGGGCCTCTCTCTGCTTCTCTCCTCCCGGGGGCGGCCACCGCTCACCGTCGCTGCATCTCCGTCCGCCGCCGCCTCTTCGGGCGGCCACCTGCTTCCGCGTCTTCCACCGCCACGGATCCGACCACAGCCGGTCTTGCCGCCCGGATCCGGCCTCCGCTGCGCCGGATCCGCCCGACTGCGCTCGCGTGCCGCCGTCGTCGCCCCAGCCGTCGTGGTCGCGCTCGCCCGCGTCGTCGCCGGGATCCCCCGCACCAGATCCAGGCCGCCGCAGCCCGGATCTCGCCATCTCCGACGCCTCCCGCCCGAATCCGGCCTCCTCTGTGCGGGGAGGGGAGCCGGCGGGGGAGGGGGAGCGGCGGGGGAGGCGGCGGGGGAGGGGGCGGTGGGGGGGCCGAGGGAGGGAGGGGGCGGTGGGGATGGGGCGGCGCCGCAGCGGGGAGGGGGAGCCGGGGTCCCGGGGAGGGGGCGGAGGGGGAGGCGGAGCCGGGGAGGGGCCGGAGGGGGAAGCGGCGGCGGGCGAAGGCCGAAGGAGCCGGGCGGCGGGCGCGGCCGCGTGGGAGGAAGGAGAACCCGAGGGCGGGCGCAGCCGCGTGGGACGGTGGGAGCGGGAGATCCAGATCTGGGAGGTGGGGGAGGAGCCAGGAGAAAAAGAGAGAGGCGAGAAATGAGGGAGCCGATTGAGGGGGAGGGGGCGGCGGGGGAGGCGGCGCGGGAGGGGGAGGGGGCGGCGGCCGGTGGGGGAGGGGGAGGGGGCGGCGCGGGAGGGGGAGGGGGCGGCGCGCGGGGTAAGCGGCGAGGGAGGGGGAGCCGGCCAGCCGGGGGAGGCCAAGGGAGGGAGGGAGCGGTGTGGGGGGCTGAGGGAGGGATGGGCCGGAGGGGGAGGCGGAGCCGGGGAGGGGCCGACGGCGGAGGGGGAAGCCGCGCGTGGGAGACTGGGAGGAGAGGGAGTGAGGGACTGAGGGAGAGGGAGAGTCCGGAGGGAGGGAGTACTGAGGGAAGCTCTTTTGACCGGTCCACAGAGGCGCAGAGGGACGGCCGGACGGGCTCACGGTCACGGGCAGGCGGGCAGCACAACAGAGCCGCAGAGGGAGCTGCGACGTGGCAGTTCGATCTAGCTACCATTTGCTTTCTTTGCCAAATTGTTTCGATCTAGCTACCATTTGCTTTCTTTGCCAGTTCTGGCCATGCGATCGACATTGAACTGTCGAATGAATCAGAGAGCATCACCGAATTGAGAACCAACTTTTGCGTCGGCTCCTAATTGCAATTTTGTAGAACTCTAGAGATTAAATTGCAAAAATTCTAAACATACCCATCCCTTTTAATCTAGCATCGCACACAGCAGTCAGTAAACTTACAAAATCTATGGACAAGACCTAATTGCAATTCACGCAAGCATTTTGTAAGTTTGCCCTTTTCGGTGAAATATTGTTATTTTAATTTGTTATGTGTTCAGATTTTCAGAACATCATGCCTTCAGTAACTGCAGCAATGGTACAATTCTAAACTGTTACTGTAGCAATATACAATAGTTTTTCAAATGCCAACTTTATTAGGAACTCTACAATTTTAAGGTCTATTAAGTTGAGTTTTAAAGTTTAAATTTATTGGTACTTGGTAGTTGTGCTAAGCAAATTGCAAGATGTATGGATGTGTTTCTGAAGAGAGTTCCTCTCTCTGTTCCTTTTATAAACACATTTTTGGTTGGAATTAATATCTGCTCATTGAACAACTCTGAAAGAGAAATTGAACAACATTATTCTGATTCCTTTTTAGTGAGACTTAATTTCCAGACTACTGGAGTGTGGTACCAGCCCCTTAGTGTGCTGGCCTATTTAGGTAACGCTGCAACGGAGACTTGCCAGCGTTCCTCAACATAACTTGGAACATTTTTAACAACGTGCTTCACATTTGACTATTTGACATTTTTCATGTGCCATTTACTAATTTTCTTCATATTTCCCAATGAGAAAAAGGTGAGTGAACATCCTCCATCGTGCTGAAGTCAATATTTTAATCAATGAGGTAAAAAAATTGTGGCTTTCGTCACTATTTTTGTTAGAAGAGAATTGCCGACTCAAGAATATTCTAGACATGCTTAATTAAGACAGTATTACTGTATTGTAAAATAAAAACAATTATGTAATAGTAACAGAAAGATTGTAGTATCATGACTATTTGCATCTCAATTTATATCCGTTGCTAATTTGCTGCCATATGTCCATGAAATGATGATTTGGAAACTATATGCCTTTTTGGCTAGGTGGCAGGATTTTGGGATTTGAAATGAATGATTTTATTTGTCTAGGAGTCTTTCCACATAGTATTCTAAAGCTCAGGTAAAGTTTGTTTTCTTATATCATGTTGATGTGTAGATTATTGAACAAATTATATAAGTCATAGGATTAATCTATGTGACAAACAAAAGATTCAAAGCGATTTCTGGTTAACACATCTAGAATTGTCGTTTTCTTTTTTGGGGAACAAAAAAAAAAGAAAAGCTCATAGTCTGAGCTCATGTATTTGAGCATTCTTTACCTTTCCAGAATTAATACTGATTAGCAAATCAAGAATTTAATGTAATTTTTGCAGATTCCCTTACCAAGTACTAGCTGAATGCCCGTGCGTTGCTACGGATTTAAACAAAATTAAAACATATTTGTATGCATGTTCCGACAAATTTTACCACTCGTTAATTTTAGAACATGTAGTATGATAAAGTTTTAAAATCCGTAGCAACGCACGGGCATTCAGCTAGTAATGAATAAACGTGAGTAAAGAGAGGGTTTGAAGAGTAGAGCGAGTTGTTTCGTGTTTCAACATTTTGTGGACAAGCTAAGATGGCAGAGGAACCATGTTTGTAACGAAATCACAGGATTGAATCATCCTGACATGACGTGCTTAAATAAGTGCAGGCCAATATATATATCGGAGAAAAGATAGAAGGTAGGCATTCAGTTGTAGGCATGCAAGGAGAAGGCACCATGGATCAAATTCAGGAGGTTTTCCCCAGAGATCGTGCGAGCTAGGAAATTGCATGAAACGCTCCATGTATGTAGGCTTGAGAAGCATAGAGAATGTATGCACAAGTTATCTATTTGGTCTGTACGACTAAAGACACGTATAAACAGAGTTTTATGGAGAAGTGAAAACAGAGTTTAGTACGTGACGTGTATTTTAGCTACTGAATCTGATAGGACGGTCCCAGTGTCATGCATGACCGACTGATCGTTAATAAACGTGAGTAAAAGAGAGGGTATGAAGAATAGAGGAGCCATGTGGCTATTTATTTCAAAAAATGAAATCTTACTGACACGACGACGCAGTCAAGTTCAGACCAATAAATTACAGATGGGATATATCAAAGGTGAGCACGCAAGAGAAGTGAGCTAAGTTTGGCTGCTGTACAGAGGAAGGCACCACGGATCAATTGCAGAAGGCATTTTCTCTCGGAGCCATATCTATTTTGAGGAAAGGATTGCATGAAACCATTTGAGCATGTTGGCTTGGGAGGCATAGGGAATATATGTGCAACTGTCATGCCGATGGGTTTTGCAACGGTATGTGACTCATTATAACTCTTAAACTTGCATTTTTTAATGGAAAAATTAAAACAGCATTGGCCTGATTTGAGCCTCTCATTTACTAGCGTAATGCCCTGCGGAGTGCCAAAAGTTGATCATGATAACTGGAGGTACAGAAGCGCCGTCCTTCAAAGTATTAGAGTGGTGCAATTTCAGTAACCTGACACTTACACCACGAAATTTCAAGCGTTCAGTGCAACTTGTTTTAAAGAGTAGAGAGATATAGAGCAGCTTGAGAAAGAAATTCTCCTAAATTGAATGTCCATGAAATGCTTGCGAATGTGAACAATATGCATAATAGGCAGTGCGCATGAAGTTACTCACTTCTCCTGTGAATCTGACAGCGGCCATGGAAATTGACGGTGCTGAGCAGTTAAAAGCTAAAGCTAAGTTGCCCTTCTATTACGATGGAAACTGATGGTGCTGAGCTGTTAAAAGCTAAGTTGCCCTTCTCTTATAATAGAACTCATCAATTGGCATGAGAGAAAAGAAAGGGCTCCGTACGTGGTAGTCTCCTAACTAGCTTAGTCTTTTTTTTATTAAACTCAAACCTTCTGATTAAAAGTGATTTTTTAGTTCAAATATCCTATCCATCCGAAGGGTTTTTTAGTGGTAATGTTAAAGTAATTGTGTTCATTGCGTTTAGCAGAAAACAAGTATAGGCAAAAGATAATTTTCGTTTCTTTTCTAAACTGTTCGGTGCCCAAGTTCTTCCAGTTGAGATATCTTGTGTGCATTGTCTTATTTGTTAGGCACTGTGGATGTCTTTTCTTTTACTTGTGTTCAATAATATCTATTTGGTCTGTACGACTAAAGTTGAGTTTTATGGAGACAAGTGAAAACAGAGTTGAGTACGTGACATGTATTTTAACTCTTGAACCTTGCACTGATTTTTCTTTTTGCGAGGACGAACCTTGCACAGTTGCACATAGTTACCAAATATTTTTTTGTTCATCTTGCACAACTCCAAGTCAAGTATAAATGTACAACGCCAATTCATTTATAAATGTATATATTGTAGCATCTAGCGGTGCAATTCCACGAGTGAAGGGTGGGTACGAAGAGTAGCTCTGGTTGTTCCAACATTTGTGAGCTAAGGTGGAGGAGAAACCATGTGTAAAATGAAATAACAGAGGTGAATCTTGTTAAGGATAGAATAGGAAAGAGATTAGGACTGTTATTTACAAGGCATATTAGGAAACAAATAACAGTCCTAATCTCTTTCCTATTCTATCCTTAACACCCCCCCTCAAACTCATGGTGGATCACACACACTGAGTTTGGAGAGAAAATACAAATGTTGTGCCCTAGTCTGTGGCTTCGTGAAGAAGTCAGCAATCTGTAACTCTGAGGACACAAACTGAAGAGCAAGTACACCCTCCTGCACCTGGGAGCGAGTGTATGAAGCATCCACACCAATGTGCTTGGTGAGCTCATGCTTCACTGGATCACGAGCAATGCTGATAGCTCCTGTACTGTCAGTCATAAGAGTAGTAGGTCCCCTCACAGGTACGCCAAAGTCTGCAAGTAACCATCTCAACCAAGTAATCTCTGCTGTCACAACTGCCATAGCTCTCAACTCAGCCTCTGCACTCGAACGGGAAACTGCAGTCTGCTTCTTTGTCTTCCAGGCAATCAGGGAGGAGCTAAGAAAAACACAGTAAGCAGAAAGAGATCGACGATCAGAAGGATCACTAGCCCAGGTCGCATCAGAGTACGCCTGAAGCTGGAGTGAGGTGGAGCTAGGGAAAAACAAGCGACGAGATATGGTCCCACGCAAGTAGCGAAGAACACGAAGAAGATGACTGTAGTGAAGATGAGTAGGACAAGCCATAAACTGATTCAAGATATGGACAGCATGAGCAATATCAGGACGAGTGCTCACAAGATATACCAAACTGCCAACCAGATGGCGATACCGAGTAGGATCCTCAAGAGGATCACCATCAGTAGCACGGAGCTGAAGAGAGAGCTCCATAGGAGTCTCAGCAGTGCGAGTATCAGTCAGACCAGACC
This sequence comes from Dendrocalamus latiflorus, assembly GCA_017311315.1. Classification (NCBI taxonomy): domain Eukaryota; kingdom Viridiplantae; phylum Streptophyta; class Magnoliopsida; order Poales; family Poaceae; genus Dendrocalamus; species Dendrocalamus latiflorus. Next base: position 16,510,782 of record CM029642.1, on the reverse strand, counting down.
GATCAAGAAGATCCTGGACATACTTCTGTTGGGAGAGGTAGTAACCCTCAGGCGTGACAGAAACCTCAATCCCAAGAAAGTATGTAAGCAAACCAAGATCAGTCATCAGAAACTGCTCACTGAGATGCTTCTTCACATATGCAATGAATGAGGGATCGTCACCAGTAATGAGCATATCATCCACATATAGAAGAAGCAGTGTCCTACCTCGAGGTGAGACATGGATAAATAGAGCAGGATCATGGGCACTGACAGTGAAACCGACAGCGGTGATCACTGAGGTAAAATGCGCAAACCAGGCACGAGGGGCCTGTTTGAGATCATAAAGAGCACGACGAAGACGACAGACATGACCAGCTGGAACAGAATACCCAGGTGGTGGCTGCATGTAAACCTCCTCATGCAAGACGCCATTAAGAAAGACATTCTTGACATCCAGCTGAGAGATAGACCACCGGCGAACAGAAGCAACCGCAACAAGAGTGCGAACAGTGGTCATATGAGTAACAGGAGCAAATGTCTCATCATAATCTCGACCATACTCCTGCTGAAAACCACGAGCTACAAGACGAGCCTTGTAGCGCTCAATGGTACCATCAGACCTGGTCTTAATCTTGTACACCCACTTGCACGTGATAGGACGAGCGTGCACAGGTGTCGGGACAATCTCCCAAGTCTCCGTACGACGAAGCGCATCAAGCTCCTCTGCCATGGCGAGCTGCCACTCAGAATGAGAAGCAGCCTCACGATAAGGACTAGGCTCAGTGACAGAGAGAGCATGAGCTGGCGAAGCAAAACCAAGATGAGCAGGAGGCCGAATGGTTGCCCGGTCACGAAGGGCGTAACGAGGAGCATCATCAGATGAATCAGACGTCGGTGTCGGCAAGAGACCAGGAGAGGGATCTGGTGAAGGACGAGGACGTCTGGAGTAGTGCACCCCAGAGAAACGAGACGGTGGTGCCATAGGGGCAGGAGGCGGTGCTGCAGGAGGCAACACAGCAGGTGAAGGTACCGAAGGTGGGGAAAGGGGGGAAATGGGTGAGGAGTCAGGGAGAGACAACCAGGAGATCGTCTCGATGGTGGAAGCAGTGTGAGGAGCCGAATCCTGATAGAAGAAAGGTCGAGATTCGTCAAAGACAACATCTCGTGAGATCCTGATCCGTCGAGTAGAAGGATCATAGCAACGATAACCCTTATGCTCAGAACTGTACCTAAGAAACACACACTCGACTGACTGGGCTGTCAATTTAGTGCGCTCACGAGGCGGCAGCAGGACAAAACAGGTGCAGCCAAAAACACGAAGGTGATCGTACTGGGAGGCTCTAGAGTAGAGACGCTCTATAGGACTGACATCCTTAAGAGCAGTGGAAGGCTGCATATTAATGAGATATGCAGCCGTAGAAACAGCCTCAGCCCAGAACTGTGGGGGAACGTGAGAAGCAAGAAGAAGGGTGCGAGCAGTCTCAATCAGATGACGATGTTTGCGTTCAGCAACCCCATTCTGAGCATGAGCACCAGGACAAGAAGACTGATAAAGAGTGCCCTGCTCAGAAAGAAATTGTCTGAACGCACTAGAACAATACTCGCCAGCAGAATCACAGCGAAAAGTACGAATAGAGGACTCAAACTGGGTACGAACCATCATGGCAAAGCTACGATAGATCGCAAGAAACTGACCACGATTAGACATAGGGAAAAGCCAAGTAAAACGGGAATAGTCATCAATGAAAATAACATAGAATTTATGCCCGCCTTTTGAGATAATAGGCGCAGGTCCCCATACATCTGAATGAACTAAATCAAAAGGACGAGAAGACAATGACTCACTAGAATGATAAGGAAGTTGTAGCTGCTTGCCCAGCTTACAACCTCGACAAAACATGGACGTGTCAACAGTAACACGTCCAAGGACACCCTGACGAACTAATGACGAAAGACGAGACCCACACAGGTGACCTAAACGGTGATGCCACTGCGCAAAAACTCCAGAGGTGGTGGCAGCAGTTGCAGTGGAGGTAGACGTGGCAGGAGACGTGGTAGGAGCAGCTGAAGCGGACGGAAGATGAAGACGGTCGAGAATGTAGAGACCCTGACGATCCCTACGACGCCGGCCAGTCCCAAGTATCGTCCCTGTCTGTCGATCCTGAACGAAACAGGTGTGAGAGTCAAAACCAACCCTGCAACCAAGGTCAGTGATTTGTCCCACTGAAAGAAGCTGCATGGTTAGTTGGGGAACATGAGAAACAGCTGGAACAGAAAAATCAGTGGACAAAAGAGTGCCCTGACAACTAACAGACAAGGAAGTACCATCAGCAGTCTGGACAGAGATAGGGAGGACAGGAGGTCCTACTGAAGTGAGAGATGTGGAATTTGGTGTCATATGGAAAGAGGCACCAGAATCTAGAACCCAAGAGGTACCTGGGGGAGACGTCTGAGCTAGACTAGCAGAACCCGCTGAGCTGTGAGAGAGCTGCTGAAGAAGAGCCTGGCAAAGCTGCTGAACAGAGTCACGTCGCTGAGATCCTGATGAGCTGGTCTGTCCTCCTGTGAAGGAAGGGCCTTCCTGCCCCCCTTGGATCGTCCATCCCCATGCGCTTTATTCCGCTTTTTTCGCACCGCACAACGCTGGTAGTCATGCCCGAAGTTCTTGCAGTAGTTGCATTGAACTCCAGTTGGTGCAAAGGCAGGAGCGGCAACAGGCACCTGGGAAGGAACCGTAGTCGTAGCAGGAACCGTCGATGTAGTCGAAGAAGGAGCAACAAGCACAGTCGGAACGGACTGTGCTGCTAGCCCGAGACGAAGCTCCTCAGCCCGAAGTGTCGAAAGAGCCTCGGTGACAGTCGGTCGTGGCGAGCAGCTCAGCAGCTGAGCTCTGACAGGCTCAAACTCTGGGCGAAGACGGCAGACGAAATCATAAAGACGAAGGCGATCATGATCCGCCTTCTGAACTTTGTGGCACTCCTGGCACAGTGGAGAAGCCAGCTCATCTATCTGGCGCCAGAGACTAGTCAGAGCTCGGAAGAAGACGTCGACGGAAGAATCTCCCTGGCGAAGCGTCTCCAACTCACGCTGAAGCGAAAAGAACTGAGCATCACTGCTCTGCTGATATCGCTCACGCAAGTACTCCCAGATCTGTCGAGTAGACTGCAGACCAACAATATCTGGCTGAATAGAGTCGTCGACGCTGACCACAAGGATAGCACGAACACGGGCCTCATCAGCACACCAGCGCTCGAAAGCGTCAATGGCATACTGAAAAGCCTCATCGGCAGCGTCAGCAGCAGCAGCATCAGCCTCTGCCTTCTTCTTAGCAGCTTCATCTGCCTCAGGAGGTGCAGAAGTAGGCTGCCTAGGGGGAGGCTGAACCGGCGGTGGCGGAGAAGGACGAGCACCGGTAATATGTCCCCAAAGGCGGAGACCATCGAGCGTGATCTCCATGAGGGAGGACCATAACCTGTAGTTCGTTCCATGAAACTTTGTTCCCGAGAATGGGATCGCAGCAGATGGAACAGAAGCCATCGGTAGGCGGCGCTGGATGGCGCGGCGACCAAGGCAACGAAGTCTAACAGGCGGCGTTGGACGGCGTGGCGGTTAGAACAACGTTTTTTTTTCTTTTTTCTTTTTTTTCTTTTCTTTTTTGCTTTTTTCTAACTATAAAAGAGGAGGTGAGTTGCTGGAAGCTGTTCACACTCCACTGAAGCAAAGCTTCTCGGGCTCAGGCGGCGGCAGCCCTGCGCAGGCGGCGGCGGCCCGACGCAGGAGGCGGCGGCCCGGCGCAGGAGGCAGCGGCGGCGGTGGCGACGGCCCGGCGCAGCCGGCGACGGCCCGGAGAAGGCGGCGGCGGCCCGGAGAAGGCGGCGGCTGCTCGGCGCAGGCGGCGGCGGCCCGGCGGCGTAGAAGGCAGATCGGCGACCGGAGACAACGGCGGCCGGCAGCTGCGACGGATCTGGCGTCGGCGGCGTCAGATCTGACAGTAGAGGCAGCGGTACGGGCAAAGAGAGCCCGGGCGGCGGCACGAGCAGAGAGAGCCCGAGCGGCGGCAGCACGGAGGCAGCGGAAGAAATAGGTCAGAGCCCTAACCCTAACCTAGGCTCTGATACCATGTTATGAATATTGTGCATCTATTCATGAGGCCCAAAGGGCAATATATATAGAGATACAAGGGGGATATACAGAAGGAATACAAGGCATATTAGGAAACAAATAACAGTCCTAATCTCTTTCCTATTCTATCCTTAACAAATCTAACTGACATGACGACTTGGTTAATTAAGTGCAGGCCAATATATAGTTTGGAGATAAGATAGAAGACGACGCGCGCGTACATACATGTACATGAGTGGAGTCATTCGGTTGTAGTTATGTACCTATGTAAGGAGAAGACACCATGTATCAAGTGCAGAAGGTATTTCTTGGAGATTCCAAAAGATCGTGCGAGCTAGGAAATTGCGTGAAACCTGTAGGCTTGGAAAGCATAGGGAATGTATGTGAAGCTGTCAAACCTCTTCCTGCTGCAACAGTACATGCCGTATATGAAACTTTTTCCATAAATTTCAATTAAAAACTGCACATCCTGTCTCATGATTCAAGCTCAATGATGTTATAGATACTGACAATTTTGAGATGTCGTGGACTGATGAAAGTTGTGCCATTCATGAAGGATCCTGGTGGGGTGAATTCTAGTGCGGAAGTTAAGAGGAGAAAAAGATCAAAGAAACTCTTGAGTAAAGAAATACTTATTGAGATGACCGATGCATCGGGTGTTAGTGCCAACTTCTTAAGTGCACAGTAGAAATCTATGAGCAAAGCGATCAAAGGAACTCCGATCAAAGTAACTCCTGAGCAAATAAATCCTTGATCAACCGATCCATCTGGCCACCTTCTTAAGGGCACGGTAGGAATCTATGACCGACTATGAGTACCCTGTAATGAAATAAATCACGATCCATAGCGATCCATGCCGTAAATCAGTGCAGAATTCTGAGCAATGTCGATCAGATCTGGAGACAAAAGGCAAAGCCATCCGTATGGGTAACCAAATTAGTACTACTATCTGTAATCTGTGTGTATTCAGGCTTGTACACTGGGTTGCAGCACATTCTTGGCTTCGAAGAGACTGGAGTTTGGATCGTAGAATTGTGCTCTTCAGGGTCCTCATTAGGTCTACTTATCTCAAGAGACTGGTGTTTACTGCAGTCCGATACTCCAATAGTATCAGACTATCAGGTTTGTGACATTGTTCCATAGTAAGATCTCACTTAAAATACACCATTGTAAATGGTGAGCTTGACTTGGTTATAAAAGCCTATTTCTACTCAAGTGAATCTGGCGCATCTCCAACAAAGATTTTCGTACTAACTAGTAATCTCAAGATTACACAGAAAAATCTGAAAAAGACATTACACGGAAACTCGGTAAAGAAAAAACTCTGCATAGTATCTCATATCGGTTCATGCATGGACGACTCATCACATCAATGAACACGAGTAAAGAGAGGGTACGAAGAGTAGTTCCACTAGTTTTTGTTTCAACTTTTGTGGGTCAAGATGGCAGAGGACCCATACGCCGAATTATTTCACAAAATTGAATCGTACTGACATAACGATGCGGGTCATGTTCAGATCAATAAATAGGGGGTGTGATATCTCAATGGCGCGAGGGAAGCAAGCTGACTTTTCAACATGGATCAAGTGCAAAAGGTTTTTCGTCTTGGAGCCATGGAGAGTTCGGGCAAAGCGTTGCATGAAATCAAGCGTGCATGTAGGCTCGGGACGTATCGGGAATGTATGCGAAACCGCCATGCAGCCTTGAGGTACGCAACTCCTTGTAAGTCTTTACCTCTCATTTTTATGGAAAATTAAATAGCATATGCCTGATTCGATCGGGCTCCTTGTTCACAAGTGCAAGGAAATAGGGCTCATGTCTTGACCTTGCATTTTTATGGAAAATTAAATAGCATAGGCCTGATTCGATCGGATTTCTTGTTTTCGATCGTGCAAGTCAACAAAGGCATAGATGTACAGAGTACCCGAGTGGCATAATTTTAAAGACCTGCCACATGATATCACCAAAATTAATGTAACAGCGAGTTGCAATAATAGGCAGTGTTGGATCGAGGATTGCGAATCAATGGAGAGGGGGGGGGGGGGGGGTGAATCGGTGACAAAAATTAATTCCATCTACTGAAAACAGCAATACCGAACACCTAAAACACTAATACTATTCAATCCAGAGTAAACAAAGAAGAAAACTTAACAAACAAACAAAAGTAGATTCCGACGGCAAGAGAAATAAAACAGACAACCTGAATTCAGATAAAGAACAGCAAAAACTCACGAATAGAACATCACAGATTTTCACGCCTCAAACACAAATTTTCTATTCAGGACATGTTTGGTAGAGTTCCTGCTCTCAGCTTCTCCTTTAGATTTAGTGGAGCTGTATCAAATACCCACTTTTTAAAAATAATTGAATTCTAATTCTTATAAGGAGCGGGATAAAAAATAAACTGATAAGGAGAAGCAAGGTTTGGGCAGCTCCTCACAATAAATCTATCCGCTAGTTATCTATTTGCCCTTAGAGTTGAGATAAAATTACCACCGATTGCTATTGGACAAAACCAGCGCTCACCTGTCCCGTACGGCTCGTGCTCCGCATTTCTCACGCGTTGCCCCTCTCCTCTCCCTCACCCGCATGGCGGTCTCCATGCCCTAGCCGCTGCCGCTTCGGGAGGCAGCCGCCGCCGGCCGGGAGCCCTTCGCCGCTGGTCCCCTCCATGCCACAGCCAGTCCTGCTCCATCTCACCGCTGCACACACAGCCCCACTCAGGTCGACTCCCTTCCTCCTCACAGATTCCCTCGGTTCCTCTCCTCCGGCCGCCGCACGGAGGAGCAGCCGCCATGCAGGCCGCCGCTGCGTGCGCCCGCCGCGTGCTCACAACCCCGGCGGACTCCGGCTTCCCCGGCATCCTCTCCGCCCCTCACCGCGGGTGAGCCACAGGCGCCACGCTCATCCTCCTGCCACATCTCAATGGCCTCCCCCACCTCGCCCTCCTCTCCACATCAGACCAGGGGCTTCTCCTCCTCCTCGTCCTAGCCCCACCTGCCCTGTGAGTTCTCTAACCTCGAATCCATCCGTTTTTCCATCTCGGTGCGCTGCTTGCCTGTTTGCCCGACGTGGCATTTCGTCGAGCTGGTGGTGGGCGCGCAGAGTGGCGTGCTAACCGTATGGTCTTGAGGGTTATTTCATGGGGATAGACTATTGTACATGCGACTAAAATTTTTTTATCTTTCAGTCACCTGAAGTTGCACATTGAATCACCTGAAGTTGTACATGTTTTTTTTGAGGCTGCAATTTTAGTTGATTGAGAGTGCAATTTCAGGTTACCTGAAGTTGCACTCTGAATCACCTAAAGTTGCAGCTGTTTTCTTTAGGGGGCTACAATTTTAGTTTATTGAGAGTGCAATTTCAGGTGACTGAAACATAAAAAAATTTCAGTCGCCTGTGCAATAGCAAAACCGTATTTCATGTTGTTAAGCCTGTTCCTGTATAAATGCAAGCAGTGAAGTGCGGGGATCAAGGGATCCGTGGATCATAAGGTTTCAAGGGTTTAAATCGATGTAAATGTCAGCCAGTGCGTCGTGCTCTGGAACATGCTGTGAGTTTAAGATCGATACCCTTCGATTTGATGATTCTTTTAGAGTTTGTTTCTCTGTGAGGCACTGTGGATTATGCGCTGGATTATTAGTTGAGACTTGAGAGTGACTCTGCAGTTCAGCAGTTGCCTTGTGGTGCACTGTTTTGTTTCATGTTCTTACACTGGTTTAAGTTTGCCTTACCGTCTGATCTCAGTTAGGCCACCAAATGCAGCATATGTTTGCTTGAATATTTCATCTGTAGTTGTTGACTTGCCCCCACTGGGTATTGGATCTATAGTGCGTTGAGCATTGAATTCATAGCACTACATGTGTGTAGACTTGAAACTTATGATCCATTGTCACTAGACAGTTCCAATTGCTAGTAAAATAAAATGGCAATATGAGTGTAGCTAGGGACTGCATAGTTGCATTGGTCATTATAGAAGATACTCTATATTTCTAAAAAGTTTCCACTTGATTGTGTGGCCATTTAGTGCACATAGTAGTCTCTATCGATTGTATGGAATTGTGTTTCTACATTTATCACTGTTGATTCTGATCCTTCTTGAGCATTTGTTGCTCCTACGAATTTGGTATAGTATTTTCTTTGAGACATGAGCTTCAGCTAAGTACCTAAGTGACCTTTGACTGTTGCGGTGAAACAGTTTTCTATAAACCAATCCATTCCATTAAAGTACTATGAATTGATTAAACTGCTCTAACTACGTTAATTTTGGATAAATTAGGTAACTTGCTATTGTGTACCATAACTTCTCAATGGTGGAGTGCGAAATCAGTGTGCTATCACATGGCAAGAGCCCACTTATCGACAGAAGCGACATTCGTTTACTAGTTCAGTTTGAATGTTTAGCTCCCGTGTGATCTTTACCAGTCAAGCTGCAACATTTGGAGTATTTCACTATTTCAATGATGCATGCATGTATAAGTTCCAGTACCAGTCAGACATTTTAAGTGTGATATTAGTAAGGGCATCTGTAGTGTATATAACCCAAAGGGCCTTAAGGTGGGTCCCATCTAAACCTTAAGACCAACTCCATAGTGTATATAACCCAAGAGGCCTTAAGATGGTCCCACTTGGCAGATAAAGAAAAATTATATTTTAATGCTTGTGGCCAGGTCTTTAGCTTGAGGACCAGCCTTAAGCTTTTTTTGCTTAGGGTCTGCTTAAGGTCACCCCTGTAATGTATAAGGTTGACCTTAAGGTGGCTTAAGACCTCCTCTTTTCATACACTACAGATGCCCTAAGAAATTCTCTTTTTTTTCCCTTGTAATATCCTTGAGACCTTGACCAGATGTTGAAATTAATATTAACAGATGATCGATATTGATATGTGCGCGTTGATGCCTTCAGAACCAGTACTGACTACTGAAATTTGCAAAAAAAAAATCAGAATTTTGTGTAGAAATACAAATGAATATATTACAAATAGACTTAAAGTGTTAAAACTAGGGGTAGCATGGTCTTATTGCTACCTATCCTTTCTTCTAGAGTTTTAAGAGACAACCTACTACCAAACGCTTATCTCCGCAAACTCCAGATTCTCCGTGGAGTGGATTCTCAGAGAATCTAAAGTAGAAGTTAAAAAATGAGAATCTAGAGCTCACCAAAAAGGCCATCAATCTCTTCAAAAAAATCTTCCTAGAACAATCACTACTATACAAAGGTTTATCATAGATGGTTTTAAAACCCCATCACAGACGGTTTGTTTACTGTCTGTAAAGGTCGACTACCACAGAAAGCTGCGACCAAAACCCCATCTGTAATATGTCGACTATCACAGACGGTTATATGTACCAACCATCTGTGATAGTTAACACATCACAGACAATTGGTATATATAACCGTCCATGATGTCCAACATATCACAGGCAGGTTTTGGTTATAGCCGTCTGTAATAGTAGATGTCTTTACATACGTTTTATATCACAAAACCATTTATAATAGTTCGTTCTATAACTAAAATTTATTAGAATCATCTATGATAATTCAAAATGGTTTTTAATAAGAATCGTCTGTGATAGTTATGTATTATAGACAGTTCTATCTATCGCTACTAACATAGATAGTCATATATGTAAAATCGTCTGTAATAATTGTAAACCTCCAATGTGACATTCTTTATAGTATTAAATCCTTCAATTCTAACTCTAGATGAATTTTTCTGTGTACTACAAAAATCTAGCCTCTCAAGAATTTTTGCCTTCCGTAACGTAGGGCTCTGTCTAATTAGTACTCCTTAATCTCCAGCCACAAGGGCTAATACATGTTCTTTATATACGCGCACATAGTAGTCAAACTAGACAACGGGATCTCAACCAAATAGACTAGTTCTGATGGGATAGCACTAACTCGACTAATACACGGACTCAACTAGCCAACTTGTACACGGGAACTATTTCCGATACAAACTCTTTGTTCCGCAGCTGGTCGCCCGCCGCGCTTTACGCTCGCCACCACTTGTCGCAGCGCTGCACCCACGCCCGGTCGGTTCCTACTGCGTGCGTGTGCTCCGGACGTGCACTCGCTCTATCAATCTGGTCTGTCTTTTCCGGCAAGTCTCTTTGGCCACTCATCACGTCCTCGATATCCACTAGACTCAACGGCACGATACATGCCTCTATGTCTATCTTCTATCGTCATAACTTTTCTATCCGTCAAATTAACTTGCACAGATCCAAACAAAAGCAATCCATCGCGTAGCAATCAGGAGCAAAATTAGGCCTCGAGCTAGATAGATTATAATCTAGGATCTAAAGTCCGTGTCAGTCCAAAAGCAGCTATCCCGGTCTGAGGCTTGAACTGAGTCTAGTTTCGCCCCTGCTAACAATAAACCTTGATATAAAAATACTAGTTTATTTACACATCACAACATGAAGCTACAGATATGCTCTAACAGGCAGTGCTTGCGGGGAGTTCGCCGCTTCTCCTGAAATCTGAAAGTGGTCATGGAAATTGATGGCTTGTAGTAATTGAAAACAAGTTTACTGTTCTTTGCCCAAGTTCTTACAAGTTAAAAATGTTGCATACATGGTCTTATTTGTTAGGTGTTGTGGATTTATTTTTTTCTTGTGTCCAATAATACCAAACTGGTCCACACGAAACAGGCATAAACCTTTGTTTCGAAAAAAAAGACAGGCATAAACAGAGTTTTGCAGACTTGAAAACAGAGTTGAGTTGGTGAGTTTAACATGCATGTATTTTCACTGCCATGTACCAACTGAACCTTGCACATCTTCAGCAAAGATTTTTGCAGTCAATCCAGTAAGTTAGCTCATTGTTTTGTAAACAAAAGAAAATTTAAACATATGAAAAGCGCAAGCTAATATAAGATGTCAGAGGAGCCATGTGCCAAAATTATTTCACAGAAACGAATTGTACTGATAAGAGATGGACCTCAAATTATTTCACCGTCACCACCACAGAAGCGACCAAGGAGGACGCCGACGACTGCGCTGCGCCCCCTGCCGTGGTGCTACTGACGTCTGGCCTGCGAAACGATTTCGCCAACCTCCTGTGGAACAAGCAAGGAGACGATCGAACTCGCATCCAGACCGATGACATGGAACCCAAAGTGTTTGATGCTCTGCTCCACTTCTTGTACACCGACACGTTGCCTAAGATGGACGTGAGTTATCCTGACGTGCGCGCGTGTAATGTGCATAGATAATCACGGGGATCAATCAATCGGTTAATTAATTAAGAGATATTTTCACGTGTGGATCAAACGAAGCATGCATGCAGAGACCGTACGTACGTAACGCGTGGTGGATGGAGGCCGTTCGAAAGAAATCGGACGGTGAGATCGATGACCGGGATATGTATGTGCCTGGGAGGAATTAAGCTGTTGATTCCGTTTGCTACCGACGTTACGTTGTGGGCTAGCTAGCTTACGTACCGTCGAGTCGAGCGTGTCACGGACGTGCACGTTACGAGCTAGCTAGGGCCTGCAACCGAAGCGCATGCCACCCCAGAATTATACTGCTTCCTGTAGGGTGTCACGACAAGAGGAGGAATCTCCACGATTTTGCTCCAAATTTTTCGCTGCCATTTGATTCGTGAAAGGAACGAGGCAGCACCAGAGAACATCAGGGACATAACCACCATGAGGAACGTCATTCGCTTCAGTGTGGCAAGTGTAGTACAAGTTCAGACCAATTGGATGGTAACAGAATCACCTTAATTCTGTGTGAAAGTGTAACATCTCAAAAATTGGAGGTTTGAAAATATGAAAATTTTAAAACTTGCATTTTGGCGTTACCTGAATTTTTCTGGGTTTTATCGGAGAGTCTTGATTGGAGTTTGTGCTTGAAACAATACAATTACAATTTGGGCCGGCCCACTCTTTTCTCCTTTTCTTTTCTTTTTCCCCAGCCTGAGCCGCTTGGCCCACGGCCTAGCTCCCTTCTGTCCTCTCTTCTCTGTCTTTTGGTCAAGCTAGACTTGGTTGCACCGCTCATGCCACGCTAGCCGCGCTGTGCGTTCCCATGCTTGCCTCCACGCCACGCGCCGAATATGCACCCATGCCACGCCCACGTCATGTCGCGCACGCCCCCACTACCATGTTGTGCTCTATGGCCATGCCGTCCTGACAACCTTGCTCGCTAACTCACTGCTGAGCACGTTGCTGCGCCGCGCCTACTTCTAGTCTGTAACATCGAGGAGGCCGACTAGAGGGGGACGAATAGGCGGTTTAAAATTTTCTTCAAATTAATACTAATCAATTCAAGAGCTTTCCTATTTGCTTAAACCAAGTATATAATGCGGAAGCGAAACTCAATTTGGTTTAGCTCAAATGGCGCCTACAACAAATAAATTCGTCTAAGTGCACCAACAATTCTATCCTAGGTCAAGGTTTGCAATCCTAGGTATACAAGCAATCAATTTAATTCTATGAATGTAAATTGCTTGAATATAAATTGAGTACAAGGAAACAAACCACAATTGACACAACGATGTTTTACCGCGGTGTTTGACTTGCCGGTCTCCCCTAATCCACGTCGAGGTTAGCCCGAACAAATCGGACCGGCTCCACGAATTAAGCCTTCCACCTCAAATCCACTAGTGGTAGCTCTTTCCTGCTCCGGGTAGGTGAGCTCTGACCTTCACAACCTCGCCGGGTCTTCTCACAACCTTCTTGAGAAGATCACCGCGCACGACGCCTCCAACGCCATCTAGGAGTCAGCAAACTCCAAAAGTAATAAGTCAAGTCCCTTATTTGACTCTCACCACCTGCAACGAATGCACAAGCTCAATCCGGACACAAAGTCCTTCTCTAGATGCAACACATGCACTCTAGATCACCTCTCCTCTCTCACAAAGTGCAACACATGCACAATTGAGTGGAGAGCCTCACTCTAGCTCAAGACAACAGAAATGACTCAAGCAACAACTTCTCCAACCAGCCACAAGGTGGTATTTATACCCCACACAAGAAAACTAGCCGTTCGAGCCAAATCCCTGAAAAATCAGGAAAATCAGAATTACCGCCGTTATAAAATCAGAACTTCCGATTTCCTCGCCAACGGTCAGAAAAATAGCTGTTGGAGCCAAAATCGGAACTACCACAGTTCAAATTTCGGAACTTCTAATTTTCCCGATGCCAAGTCATTCAAAAAGTCGCTCTCTGGAAAAAAACGTTCCGCTCGAAAATCGGAACATCTGGAATCTCGGAAGTTCCGATTTTCACCCGGTACTTCCGATTTTTTCGGAACTACCGCAGTTAAAAATCCGGTACTTCCATTTTCAGTTTTTCAGCACAGGCGACACTCGGAAAAACGGTCATAACTTTTGACTCCGATGTCGGAATTGAGTGATCTTGGACTCTATGGAAAGCTTATTCAGAGGGCTACACAACCAATCTATTTTCATGATCTCAAACACATTAGATCAATGCGAAAATCATAAGACATCCAAAGAGTCATTACCATGGTCTAAGTCCAAGGAAATAGCAATAAACAATCTTAGACCACGCCAAGGGATAATGCATGATCTCCAAATTTTGCAAAACACATTTGCAAACTTAGATCATGCTACAAGGATTCGATCCATAGATTTCAACCATTTGCAAAACACATTTGCAAAGTATAGTCACATGTTACAAGGATTAGATGCATGAGCCTCAACTATTTGCAAAACACATTCGCAAATAATGGCATCATGTCAAGCTAAGCTAGAGCAAGTGAGGTTTGAGTTATCAACACATGATGAGATTCAAACTACTAGACATGACCCCTTTTAATAGTATGGCAACCTACACTAGCAATCCGGTCTTCCAACCAAACACTAAGACCGGTAAAAAACTAGGAACACATCCTTAGCCCTAGCTAGCCATACCTTTGCCTTGGGTCATTTCCTCGATATGCATCAACTCATGATGCATTCTTTTCATCACCTCCATCAACACATGATGGCCTTCACTTGATCAACACATGATCATCATGGACATGCATCAACTCATGATGCGTCCGCTTCTCAACGGCCTTCAACACATGAAGCCATCTTCTTCTTTGATAGCCTTCAACTCATGAAGCTATCTTCTTCTCGATCTTGACTTGATGACCTTCAACACATGAAGTCATCCCAAGTCGTTCTCAATTGTGGAACCTAAACTCTGCATCCAACTCATGGAAACCGTTAGTCCACAGAACAATTGTCATCGATTATCAAACTTCACCATTTTGGTAATTCATGACAATCTCAACAAATAATGAGATATGAAAATTGATTTGCGAGTATACAACTTGTACACAACAAATGTATACTCTAAGATAAGCTTTAAACAAAGCTTACTCATCCGGTTGTCATTTAGGCATTCAACCATTAACACATAATAAAGAAGTTAGATAACAACCCGATTACATATGAGTATATATGAACTACACAAGCTATATATACTCAAGAGTGTATTTCAAAGTAAAGATCCCAAATATGCATATTAAAAGAAGCATGGATCAATACTCATGAAACTCCAAACTATAGAGAGAGTTCCCCCTAAATGTGTGCATACAAGTGTATATAAAGAAAGACATATGCACATATTCATTTTAGACTAATTGAGGAGTTCAATCCATATTTTGGATCTAAGGAATGCATTTGTAAATGAGAAAACGATTTTGAATACATATCTCTTTGATTTCACCTTTCCATCCAAATGAGACTAAGCATAAATAAACTCAAGCAAACATATTAGTCTCATATATACATTTGTCATTATCACCAAAACATTATAAAAGTATTTATCATTATTACCAAGATCTCATAATGGTATTTGTCATTAACACCAAAACCAACTTAATCTGGGTTTGATCTTTCAATCTCCCCCTTAATCATTCAATTAATAGGAGCTTGATCTTTCATCGTCGCGCCCCCACGCCCTGCGCACCTTGGCGCCATACTACATAGTCCTTCATCCCAAAGACCTGCACCCTCCCGTGTCAACTCGTACTCACACTACGTCACGCACGACGCCACCGCCCACACAGTGAACTGCGCTAGCGTCGTGGGCCATAGTGAGTCCTATGCCATGCTGCCTACAAAAGCCCAGTAGGCTTGCTCGTTGCTCCTCTGCACTCCTTCATCTCCCCCTTCTCTTCTCCTCCTCCCCACGTTGAGATTGAGCTCATGCTCGCATGCCCTGTTCTGGCTGCTGCCTTCGCCTCATTGTTCCAGCCACTTCGGTGAGCCTCTCCACTTCTTGATTGTGTCATATTGTGTTCCGGAGTACTCCCCTCTAGCTTTTCCCTCAATCAACTTCACCATGGATCATATGAGCTCGCGCCGCTATCGTCTTCCTCCATTCCAGTTGGAAATCACCACCGCCACTGCCTTCCCCTCTTCGGTGAGCCTCTCTCTGATTCCTCTCTCTATAGCACCTCCACATCAACCTCTTCCTTCCTCGACCCTCAATTTGGGCTCTCCCTCGCCCTAGGTCGCTGGCACCATGAAGCCCACCGCGCTACCTCAAGTCATTATTGCCGAACCACCACACCGCCTCCCTGACCTTGCCGTCCACTCTGGTGAGATCCCGTTGCCCTCTAGATGCTCCCTGTGCACTTCCTTTCTGCACCGCTCTACCGCTGTAGATCACTGTTCACCACGCCGTCACCTCGCCTAGGTGCATTAGGGGTCTAGGCGACCCATTTTTGGGGTCATCGACCAACACCATTGTAACAGCCCAGATTTTTAGTAAAATAAAAATAATTAAATAAATAATAAAATTTGAATAAAATAAAATTTAATTTAAAATAAGTATTTTTGTACCAAGATTTTAAATTTGGATTTGCCCTGAATTTCTGCTTTTGAAAAAGCTGGAATTTGAAAAGCATTTTCAGAAAAACCTAAAACTACTATTAAATAAAATGATATTTTGATTTTTATATAAAACTTCTATGTCAAATTAAGTATTTGGAGTTATTTGGATTTTATTTGGGTTTTCTGAGTTTTCTGGAGTTTAAAAATCTATTTTTTTAAATTAAAAAGTATTTTTAGTATGAAAATTAAATACCAGCATTAGTTGAAAATATTTTTATTAAGTCCAAAAAGCCACCAGGAGCTTCTGTGAATTTTTCTGGAATTGTTGGAAGTATTTTCATATTGTTCTGAGCTTTATTGAGTTTATTCGGGTTTTCTGAAAAAGAAAATCAATTTCCAAAAACTAAAATCCTCCCCTCCCCTCCAGCCGCCACATGGACGGCCTGGATCTTGCCACGCCATCCCATCCCCGCCACTCACCCCATCCCACCTTCCTCCCTTCCCCGCTCGCCACGTGTCCGGCTCGACCCATCTCAGCCGTCCGCTTCCCCTTTTCCCTCGCAGCCACCCGATCGCCCCTTCCCCGCGTGGCGCAATCCCAGCCACCCGTGCCCCCTCCTTCTCTCTCTACCACTGGGGCCCACCCGTCAGCCGCGCCCGCGCCCCCCTCTCTCGCTGCCGCCCCCGACCCCACCCGTCAGGACCTTCTTCCCCGCCCCCATCTCCTTCCCCCGCCGGCCGCAACCGCCGCCCGCCCTACCCGGCGCCTCTCCCCTCTTCGCTCGCGCGCGCCGCCTGACCCCTTCGTGCACCACACGACCCGCCCCCCCACGTCTCCCTCTAACCGCGCCCCCACTCCCCACTTCCGCCCACAACCGCCGCGGCCCACTCACCGCGCCGACGAGGAATTCGCGCGCCCTCGCCCCTCTCCGGTCCCTATAAAAAGGCCCCCGAGCAGCCCCTCCCTTCACTCCACCTCCCGCCACCCTCGAATTCCCCTTTCCGCCGCCCGAGCGTCCTCGCGCCGTGCGCCCTCGCCTTCGCCACCGCCTCCGCCTCCGGCGAGAAATCGCCGCCACTCTCCTCGTCTCCAAGCCCCGCCGACGGCACCATCACCTCCCTCACCTCGCCGCGAAGCTCCCCCACCACTCCGCCGTGCTCCCCAGCCACCGGAGCGCCGCCGCCGCGTGAGACCCGAGCCGCCGCCGCCCTTTCCTCGCCGCCGGCCGCCTCCCATGTCCGTCGAAGTCCGCGCAAGGTAGGGATGAACTCCCCGTCACTCCCTCTCGGTCATGCGCCACTCGCCGCTGGCCGCCGCTCGCCGGAGCGCCGTCGCCGCCGTCGTTCCCGTGCGCCCTCCGGCCGGCCTCTCACGTCGGCATCCTCGTGCCCACGTGGCTGGTGACGCAGCGCCACGTCTTCTGCCACCTCGGCGCGTCCCGCCCCCGTCAACGCCACCTCAAACCCCCGCCACCTCAGCGCCTCCCCCCTCTCCGTGGACCTGGCTCATGTGGACCAGGGCCCACTGTCAATCTCCCTGGATCAGGGCTGACGCCATAATTCTGACTTTCCTTTAGGGAAATAATTCCAATAATCCCTGCTGACGCCATAAATCTCTTTTTCAGTAGAAAAATAATTCCAGAAAATCCCCTTTTTTCATTTTCTCTGAATTTAAACTTCCCGGAGCCGTTCTCCTTCGTCCTAACTCCGATTTGACCCATTCAAATTTCTAAATTCATAAAAAATTCCCCTCTATCCATTTCTAGCCTCAATTCAAAATTTTGAAGTCAATTTGAATTTAATTTGAATTTATTTGAATTTGATGGGTTTTTTTCACGTGTAGACTTCGACGATTCGGGAAAATTCGACGACGAAGATTCAAACCAATTTGAAGAGCAAGGCAAGTCACACTCCTTGATCATGTTGATCCCAGTTTTCAAATAAAATTATGTTGTTTTAAACTATATTGCATGCATATTTATATTTAACGTATTTCAATTCAGTTTTAAATTTAGTTATTGCCTACTTGTTAATCCCTCCATTGAATTTGAATTCCTCAATACCTTGTCACCCTAGAATCAAACTCTAGTTAATACATTAGTGTTGGCTAGAGAGTTTAATCAAATGCTTAGCCCTGCATAGTCATATAATTTTGTTTTGGTATATCTTTCACATAAAATGATAACCATTTTTACATAAAATGGTATGTACTCTTGACTTTGGTGAGTCAAGGAGGTTTATGAAATATTTTGGAAACAAATATAAAACTGGTTTAGACTTAGGCAATTGGTTAGAGTGGTGGGTGCAGGCATGCCCTGTTGGTTGGAGCCGCAGTGGTTGATTGTCGTGCACGGGGGTATGTGGTTGGGCCTAAGTCAGATTAAGGACTGGTCTGTGAGCTACTGTTGCAAAGCCCTAATCGTACTACCACATGGCTGGTATGGGATAGCCCTGGCTGAATAATTTGTGAAGTCCCAACCTGAGTCAAGTCGTAGGTTGAAAGTGAGCGTGGTTGGTGCCATGTGAATTCTCACTTGGGCGAGCGTGGTTAAGCCATGAGAAGTCTTGTCTAGGCTCAAGAGGGGGTCCCGGTCTGGTGGATTCCTTACTGGGGTGAAACCTTAGAGTTGGCTCGACCAGGTTAAAGGCTTTGCATTGTAAAGGCCTTGTCATGACTCCTTGCCACACACCTAAGGAAGTGTGTAACTCGCGTGGCACAAAAGGATGATCGTGTCTTGTGGGTAAAGCTGTACAACCTCTGCAGAGTGTATAATCTATCCTGGATAGCCGTGCCCACGGTCATGGGCATGCTGAGTAAAAGTTTTTCATGGATTAGATTTTGATTTTCAATAATGTTTTCGAAAACCTTGTGGATGGATGGAATCCATGAGAGAGTGAAAACCTTGCGGATGGATGGAATCCGTGAGAGATTGAAACCTGGTGGATGGATGGAATTCATCAGAGTTGCGCAGTGAAAGCGTGTGGATGGAATCCATATGTGAGCTTTTGGAAAAGATGGTCTGGGTGGGATGCCCGTGGATAGGTTGGTGTTTGGTTGGAGCCGGCACCGACGGTATTATTTTTGATTACAATATTGTTTTTACTTACTATATTAAATTCAGCAATTTCAATCTACTTATTGTATTTCTTAAATGTTGTTTTATGCAAACTAACCCTATAAGCCTTCCTTTGAAGCCTTTAACATTATGGTGCATTTTCCCGTGTGACTTGCGGAGTACAAGTTTGTACTCATGTTGCTTTTTCCACACAGAGAAGGAAGACGTCAACTACGGTGAAGATCTGGACGAATAGGCCGCGTCTTACTGTCGTTTGCCTGTGGGCAGGCTCAGTGGGCTTCTTCCGCTTCGGTTTTTCTTCCGCTGCTTATTACTTAATTTTGGCTTATGTGCCGTTGATGTAAACTTTGGCATTCATGCCCACATTCAGTTAATAAATGTCATTATGGTTGATATTTATCTTTGTTGTACGCTGTGTGCACTAGCTGATCCTGGACTAGTGCGATTTACACAGAGGATCCAGGAGTCGTTGCTCCGGGTTCCGACAACCATCCCCTAGCTCGCTGACACCGAGCTCGGCAACACCGGCGAAACCACTTCTCTGTTTCGGAAGAGAGAGAAAGTGCACTTTAGTGTCAGCCCCACCTATCAGTGACAGAGAAATAACCGATTTAGAAATAAAACCTGAGGGCCTGTTTGTTAGCCACAGTAGCGTTTTTCACTTAGAAAATAGGGATAATACAATATATTCCACTACAATCGTCTCAGCCTTGAAAAATGCCACTACAATCATCTAATACTTTGAAAAATGCCACTACAATCGTCTCAGTTTTGAAAAATGCCACTACAATCATCCAATACTTATAACTGTTCGACGAGTGAAGTGGCATTTTTTGAAGCAACATAACTGCGGCGGCATTTTTCGAAAATGAGATGATTGCCGTGGCATTTAGTCAATTATTCGTAGAAAATAATAGAGAGAAATCAAAATATTTAAGAAAAATTCAAATAAAAAATAATGAAATACAATTTAGTTATAAATAAAAATAAGGATAAAAATTAATTAGGGAATTAGAATAAGATTTTATGTAAATTTAAAATATTTAAAATTAAATATTAATTAGTTGCATAAGGGTTAGTAAATTAATTAATGGCTAAAAATAATTAGTGCAGGACTAGCCTATGTAAAGTGCAATTACTTATATTTTTCTTGCTACATGAGGGCCGTTTTAAAAATGGCAATTAAGTTAAATTAAGGTAATTAATTTGCATAATATGTCGCTAGTATTTAATTGGAAATAGAAAATTTAAATGATTACCTTGGAATATAATTAGATGTTATTCAAAGATAATTAGTATTTAATTTGAAGTATCCACTTTAATTAAAGATTTTTGTAGAAAATAGTTAGATAGAAATGGAGTTTAATTATGGCATCATCAATATTGTTTTAGAGACTCAAATATCAATTGAAGGTTTATTGAAACATAATATTGTGTAAATAATAATAAAAATTAACTATCAAGTCATTATCCCTAAATTTAAAATACAAATTTAATTAAAAATGGTGTTAAATATGAGCCCTTGAGCACAAATAGTCCCAGCAGTATATAGGAGAATAGGTATGATAGCTAGTCCATATAATTAGAATATAAATCAAAGTCAAGTGGTGTTAGATGATAATGAGTATACCAACAACATTTAATTCAAAGAGTAACTTTAGAAAGGTAGCCATGTTGAAATGTAGCTCCAATAAAAATATAATGATGAGTTATCCAAATAACCCATGGGTCGTTGGTCATTATTAATAATAAATTTTCTAAACTTCAATTTGATGAACAACGGAGCAGAAGGGCCGATTAAGTAGACTTTAATTAAAATAATCTGTCAACATACAGTAGGCCATAGTCTTGAGGTCTAGTAGTATCCAGGTAGAATCCTATATCTAGCGCATCCTATCTTGTTAGTTTCTAGCACCTATATCTACGAGCAAACTTAAAATGTGCAACATGTCCATGGAGAGTGGCGACCAGTAAAGTCATTCAGTCCAGTGTGGTTGTCGCCCAACTCCAACCTTTATGTCTACGTAGCTTCTCCTCAGTAAGAGAAGCACAGAGTAAGAGTACCAAGAGTAGCAAGTAGGGGTGAAAACGGATCGTATACGGACGGATAATGCCTCTCTACCATATTTGTTTTCATATTTTTTTCGGATACGGATACGAATACGGATACGAATACGGATAACTCGAATACGAATACAAATACGAATAATATCGAATATAGATACGGATCGAATACGAATCAAAACGAATACGGTTACGAATATTTATTAGAACATGAAAACCCCTTAAACTATACATCCAAAATTAACGAAAATACGTAAATAGTTCATCTTGTCAAAACATTCATGAAATCTAAACAAGCATAGTCTTTTCATCCACAATGAAAATATACCCAATAGTCGATCATAACATAACTACATAAGTAGCAACAATTCGTATTGCCAATTTACAAGCCTAATTCTTCATATATTCTATAATATTCACAAGATCTGCAGAATCTTCAATGTTTGCATTATAGGTTGGTCCAATATTCCAATGTGTTCCATATTTTGAAATATTACCTTAGGCACTAGGGCTGGTGGCTACTCCAATGTGTTCCATATACCATTTTTGTTAAAATTCAGCCACTATCCAGATTATCCGTATCCGTATTATCCGGATTATTCGTATCTGTATCCGTATTCGACGGATACTAGGCTTACTGTATTCGTATCCGTATCCGATAAAAAAATCCGTATCCGTATCCGATCCGAGAACTATCCGAAAAAATCCGATCCGACACAATCTGTATCAGTCCGAATCCGGCGGAAACTATCCGATCCGTTTTCACCCCTAGTAGCAAGTATACCTAAATAACGATTCGAATGTTCTCATAGGGGATATACCTAAGAGAGGTTCGATGTTCATTGGGCTGGTGCAAGGTTAGGACTAGATGATCTAAAGGCTATAAGATAATCAACTTTTGTCACACACCAAAGAAAGTGTGAAGTTGCCGACAATACAATTAATTATCTCGTGTGGGTAAAGCTATACAACTTCTGCAGAGTGTCAAAAACTATTTAAATAGCCGTGCTCACCATCATGAGCAAGCTTAGATATAGCTACAAAGGGTATAGTTTTCCTTTCCAAAACTATTTCATTGAACATATAGGATGGCATGAACATCTAATCATGTAACATGCCCATGGGTGGGAATTGTGCAATGTCCATAGCCGAGGAAGGCTGCAAATGGATTTGATCTATGGTTATGTAAATTGTATAAATGTTATTTCACTATGTGTCAAATGCTCTTTACAATTCTGTTGTAAATTACTACTTATGGATATTTACAATTTTGTTGTAAATTACTACTTATGGATTTGATCTATGCTTTTTGCAATGGTTTTCAAAACTATGGAACGTATTGAAGATATGTGTTTTGCAACTATTTCAAACCATTTGTCCTCATCTCATGCTATCATGATAAATAAAAATTTTCTTCCACTATTTTTAGCCACTTAACTCACTTCAAAATTTTAGTTAAGTAAGCAAAGCACGAAGGGATAGTACGACCCGAATATGAACTATGGGAACTAGCAAGTGCTTTGAAAGACTTAAAGAGGACGCTCTGGTGCATCTGACGCTGCCAAGCCCAACAACCATGCTTAGATCCAGACTACTAGATTAGATCGGTAGAAAGCTTGCTTTCAGGAGGTTTATGTGAGCTAGCTTTTGTGTGTTTAGAGACACTAAGATACCGATGTATTGCATAGGATACCAACATATGTGTCCCCACCAGTAGACGTTGCTCTGCTGCAGATTTTCAGTTGGACCTTGTACGCTGTCTTCTTGCCCTCGAGCGTTATATTTCGCAACCATAGGAAAAGCTTGTTTTCAAAAATCTGTGTGGTTCGAGTTTCACACCAGCTTCTTGAGTGTGCTATTTAAAAGTCTAGAATGGGATTAGATTATCTTATCTCCGCGATTCTCCCTGTACCTCATGCTATTTTCCCCTTGCCCTTTTGTTGTAAACCTTGTCAGGTCTACAAACGTGAAGCGACTAATAACCAAGACCAAGACAATCGAGAACATCATCAAAGAAGACAAAAATTTGGAAGCCTCAACCCGCACTAGGACCAGGACTCGAGTCTCCGCTTTGCTTTTGCTTTCTCCTCACCCCACAATAGACCCGCTAATCAAGCCTTCATCAAGCAAAAGCAATGGAGGGAAACAAGATAACTATCCCTAGCAAAAGTACAAAATTAGGGCCTGTAGTTTCTGCTTGCCATGGCCCTTACCACCTATGCGAGCTATAACCTAACCTTACTTCGCCAAGATTGATGAGAAAAAGGCTTCACGATGGAAACAATAATTGCACTACGTCAGGCAGGTCCTTATAGAGCATCACTTGTTTCTGCTGCCCTCAGAAGAAGCAAAATAAGGAGTTTATTTGTTACTGTTGCGGCAACAAATCAAACTATGCAAGATAATGCGCCCCCCCCCCCCCCCCCCAATTGAAAAATAGAAGAAAAAGAAAATGGTGTCGTTGCCTCTAGCCTCAGCCCCGGCAAAGCAATCCCACAAACAAGACAAAGTAATACAAACAATGATCAAAGTATTAAGAAAAACAGTGCCAAGCAACATGGAATTATTCTACTTAAGTGGTAAGAAAAACAAGTGATTGATAGCGATATATACCAAACTCTGCCTCCTCGTATATATTAGCATACAAAGTAAAGGTCTTCCTTCTATCTTTTTTCTTCGGCGTGCAATGTGTCCGTGTCAATTAATTGGGCACCTCTCTTATTCTTTGATATCTTAACACAACTTTGGCGCTAAAGGGAAAAGCAAGGACAGCTAAAATTCAGTTAAAGGAATGGTCCTGAGATGATCGAGCAATTAAAAGCAAGAGCACCTAGATGGGATTAGGTAGCTTTGTTATTAAAAAGAAAATAACACCAAAATTGCATGATCTGATTTTTCTTTTGGCTGCAATTAGCATTTCGATTCCGATTGAACCAGCTGTGTGGATGGATGTGATATGTTGGATCACTTTACTAAGTCTTACCTTTTTAACTAATCCATGACTTTAAAGATTGTAAAAGTATGCAATAATAATTTTTGTGCAGGTTTTATCTATTTGTTACATAGTTTCATCCACCATATGCTATTTTTGTTACTAGGGTTTCATCCACCAATTATATAATCATTGGGTTACATCCACTCTGGGGAAATCAAAATTAGGGTTCCATCCACACATCATATTTTCCATCCCAACCACAAGATTCTTTTGTTAAATAAAAACTAACTCGAATAAGTTTCCACGGCCATCCTTGGCTATGGATATCACTTTATAGAGATTACACATTTTATCTGCAAGAGATGTTAAATTTAGTATATTTCACATGCTTCGTTAGGTATGCGAGAACACCTAAAAATACTAGGTATCTTTTTCGTTAAAAAAAATAATGCCTAAATTCGAGCCAAAGAGATATGATTGAATTTTTCTGTTGGCTGCAACCTGCAATTAGCATTTCGTAGAAATTAACAAGGAAAGCGCTCTGTGCGAATTTGGTAGGCTGGTAGCAGCCAGGAAAGCGCTCCGTGCGAATCTTTTGATACTCAAAATTTTGAAACAAATTTAATGGTGTCATTGCGCGGACCATCATGATAGCTATCATAAATTTTTTTAAAAAATTGCAGTTGCGCTTCCCAAAGTAACTTTAGTTACACAAAACATCCGGGGTAGACGATTTTTGCACATGATGCCGGTAAATTGACATCGTGTTGCACACTGCAAATTCCTAGAATGTTACCCAGAAATGAACCGGTGACGTGGACTGTGGCACGGATCGATGAATTGGTGTACGGGGTTTGTCCTCCCCGCAACGCCTCTTTCGCCCTAGCCAGTGCACGAACTTGTGGGTCTGATATGCCAGGACTCCGGGTCAAATTTTCGAGTGCCATTCTTTGGGGGTGACAATAAAATTAGGGTTTTGTTAAACATCATCCGGATATTTTCTTTCTAACTATCATCTAGATTTAGGACTGTTAGATTAGAGATCCAATGACCATAAATTCTCCCCCCTCTCCCTACCCCTCACCCTTGAAAAAAATCTCCCCCTTCAAAAACAAGGAGCCTCTTGATCTCTAATACAAGGATCACAAATTTAAATGATAGTTAGAAAGAAAACATCCAGGTGATACCTATACACTCCATAAACAATTTACATTTTGAAGGGAAGGAAATACTTTTTTTCTAGCACCTATATCTACGAGCAAACTTAAAATGTGCAACATGTCCATGGAGAGTGGCGATCAGTAAAGTCATTCAGTCCAGTATGGTTGTCGCCCAACTCCAACCTTTATGTCTACGTAGCTTCTTCTCCTCAATAAGAGAAGCACAGAGTAATAGTACCAAGAGTAGCAAGTATACCAAGTCCTTCAGAGACTTTTTGGTACTTTTGGCACTTTCTGAACTCATATTTACAAGAATAGCAATAATCATGTAAAATCAGTGAAAATGTTCTATTTGCTGCATGGCCACTGAGCGGTAGCGCCCTGGGGGGTGACACGTGGGCAGAGAGCGAAGGTCGCACAGCCACCGTGCGGCAGAGGGCTACCATGCAGAACCCAATTAGTGTGGTAATTAGCGCTAATCTAATCCTAATTAGAGATTTTGTTTAGGTGCACTGCTTGTTCAATTTTTTAGATATCTCCAAAAATTATGAAATTTTGTGTGGAACCTCCAGATGCAGTGTACTTGATTGTGTAATTCTTTTGTAATTTTTTTAATGATGAATTTCACTGCAGAATTCATTTAAATACCCTGTTCTTAGGGATTTTTTTAATGTAGCAAATGAACTTCAAAAATTACAATTTATTTTTTAAAGGATCCTTGCTTAATTGTGTAATTTCTCTAGAGTTTTACATGTTAGAAATTGTCTCAAAAATAAAGGGTTTAGGTCTCAAAAAATCGGATTTCTGTTTTTGAAATTAGGTTTCATGATTTTATGTGAGTTAGAATGTGTGAAGTTAGGGTTTCATGGTTCATTTTTTATTCAATTACACAAGGCATAGACAGCCTCAACACTATTACTTTACGCATTATTCTCCTTAGGCTTTGTGGAGCCTGGGTCCTATCAATTATTCTTGCCGACACCGTAGCAACTAGAGAATAATTTTGGATTTGATTTTTCCACTGCACCGTGCATGCATATTGTTGCACTCCTTTATGCGCTATAAATCACACTCCCATCTTGACCTCCTCCTCGTAGCAAAAGCACAACAAAACAGATCAAATAGTTAAGCAAGCCGAGCCACCCAGCCCCTCCGATCGATGGAAGGTTCCGCGAGCATGTGGAAAGCCGCGACGGGCGCCAGCCGCAGCGTCGTGGAGCTCGTGAGGCGCCGGTTCGGCCGCGACGCAGCCGCTGCGGCGAAGTGGAAGCTGGAGGAGGTGGTACAGCTGCTCCGTGCGGGTGCTTCTTCTCACACATCCGCCCGTGCTGCCGCCAAAAAGATCTGCTGGGCCATGCTGTCGAAGTTTAGGTCCTACCTGGCGGAACTCGCGGCGTCAAGGGCCGCGGATGTTATGGCACTGGTGCGCATCATCCCAATCCCAACAAAGGTTATGATCGGCATCGCCATCGCCATCATAGCAGCCGCGGTCGTCTTGTACATCTTATACCTCGTCTTCTGCTACCTCGCTGGTGCGGCGGCTGGGGCCATGATGAGGGTTGCAGGTGGCGGCAGCCTCACGATCCTTCGCTTGGCATTTGAGTCTATTCCTCAGCTGTATTTCAGCATACCCCGTTCTTCTGGCCAGCCGCGGCGGCTGCCCGCTTTGTGAACGTGTTGCTCTAGCTTACAACCTAATCTGTGTTGTCAGCTTCTCTAAGTGGAGCTGCTGTTTTTTATTTTCCTGAACGAGTCTGAGTTCTGAATCGATATGCTACTCTTTCAACTAGTAATACTAGTATACTACTTTCAAATGAACGAAAATGTTACACCGTTGCAAGGGCACTTGTGGAAGTAAGATTATTTCATGTTCACCGCTAACAAATTTGCTAACTATATTTAGGGACCGTTTCACATATAGAAGTAACTGGTGATTGTGCTTACTAAATATGATGGAATTTAGTTATGACTTATGAGAGGGCTAGTCGATCCGTGGGTATCTCAGTATCTGGCATGCGCAATCTTTCCAGCAAAGAGAATTACCACATGTTTTCTGTGCTGTTCACTGTATTGTAACTGAAACTACTTTATGTATGAAAATTTCATTGTAAACGCAGTTTATATCCCCGGGAAAACAATCACGGAAAATTAATTCCCGCATTCCAAAGCATTAACTTTGTTATTACTAGTTCATACTAGGCCTTGTTTGGCATGTAGGTATCCCTTGGGGACTACGCTTCCCCGAGGAAATAAACTGTTAACATCCTCGGGAAAATTTCATAGGAAAGTGACTGATATGCTTCCTATAATTTTTTGCATTTGAAAGAGAAGAGGTGTGTTCACATCAACCTTACATATTTAAGCGAATTTGTTAAACCCATGGAGCTAAATGGGCTAGGTCGGGCTGGAAAATTCCTAACCTTGGTCTCATCCTAACACTCATCTATGCTATTAAATCAACTAGAGAACCTTGAATAGAAAGATGAGACGGTTCCTCTGGGTGGGAACAGAACATCAGCTAATGGGGGGCAAATACAAGGTCAGTTGTGTAACGCCCTAGGGTCCAAACCGGCTCAGACCTAACCATATTCTGGATAGGCCACGCACACGTAGCAACCCGCTTACACTTTCGTCCTCGCTTCGCGCAAAACGGTTAACCGGGGGTGCTACCATTGGAACTCCTAGGCTTATATGTAAGTGCTTCTGAAGGTAAGCTAGCAAGGTGAGACTTACCTAGAAATTCATGTGCACACACACATGGGCCAACATGGGCCGAGGTGTCACATACACCTCCCCTCAAAGGACCCGACGTCCTCGCCGGACCAACATACCCACATTGGGACAAATGATAAGGATCTTCTCTCTTAGCACATGTCCGTGCGTTCAGTGCCAGCACATATGCCATGCCGTGTGTCCACTCCGGACCCACACGCGCCATGCACCATATGCCCACGCTCCTGACCCGCACGCGCCCATGTAACCGCGAGAGTTGGCTCTGATACCATTTGTAACGCCCTAGGGTCCAAACCAGCTTAGACCTAACCACATTCTGGATAGGTCACGCACACGTAACAACCCGCTTGCGCTTTCGTCCTCGCTTCGCGCAAAACGGTTAACCGGGGGTGCTACCATTGGAACTCCTAGGCTTATATGTAAGTGCTTCTCAAGGTAAGTTAGCAAGGTGGGACTAACCCAGAAATTCATGTGCACACACACATAGCGAGGTAGACATCACAGATGGTTCTTATCTAGAACCGTCTGTGATACTTCACAAACGGTTTTTATTAAAAATCGTCTGTGATAATGAAGTTATCACAAACGGTTCATATTAAAAATCGTCTGTGATATGTTTCCCGCCTTGCAATTCCCCAAAATTTCATAATTTCCCGCTTGAGTCCGAGTAGGATTCAGTTTTGAGACACCTTCACTAAAACGAGCATAACTTTTGCATACGGTATCCGTTTTCGACATTCTTGTACTCGTTGGAAATCTAACGACGAGCCCAATCCAAAAACATGACTGGCTTATGCCAGTCGCCCTCCAAGACCCTGAAAATCGGCCATCTTTGGACCTAAACCTGCGTTGCAAGTTTTTTGTTTCTGTTTTTGCCTTTTTTTTCTTGGTCTTCCTTTCGGAATTTGCATTTTGCTTCAACTGAAAAGTTGTAGATCTCATCGAAACCTTTAAAATGGGTATATATAAGCCATAGAAAAGTTTGCTATTTTATCTTTTCAAACAAGTTGTTTATATTGCATCAGTATATAAAATTTTGTGCTCTAATTCACAGACGGTTCTAGCTACCAACCGTCTGTGATAATATGACCACTGGGCTTGTCGATCCTCCTCAACCCAATCCTAGCCAATAGAAATCCACCAATCCTCACCCCACGGATCGTAGCTCCGCCTCTCCGTCCCCTATAAATAATCACCAGAACCCAGCCTCCTTTCTGTTCTCCTCATTGTTGTTCTCCTCCTCTTTGCTGCTCTCCTCCTCCTCTTCCTTGACCCATACCATAATAGCCCCACGAAGCAGACGATGCACAAGGCAGCGCTCAATCAATGCCGATGATGGTGGGTGTCAAAGACATCCAGCTCATGCGCTGCATCAAGGGCGAGAAGGCCTAGGCATAGAGGATCTTTGCTTTTCTCTGTTCTTCTTGTGTTAGCTAGATGGGTAACCTGTTTGTTGTTTTGGGATATTGTAATGGTAGGCTCTAATCTTAATAAAAATAAAATGTGTACTGTGTTTCATACTATATTTGCTTGTTTTCATTTCAATTAATTGATTTGCGAAATGGATATTTTATGTTTTGTGAAATTAATTGAGATGTGAATTGGATGTATACATATACATGTTGATCTTCTTGTTTCAGAGGGCATGGCTAGCATTTCCTGAGGCTAGCCAATAAATAGAAATAGATTTAAGGGTAGAAGAGAATAGCACAGAAACTAGAACCGTCTATGATATTTAGATATCACAGACGGTTTTTAACTAGAACCATCTGTGATATATAGATATCACAGACGGTTTTAGTTAAAAATCGTTTGTGATCTTTACACCACAGACGGTTCGAAAGCCGTCTGTGATGAACTCGTCATACGGTACACCAGTTCAGCGCAACAACTCCATACAATATCTCCAACAATTTTTGCACACACATGTAACATTACAAAGTCTGTCCGGAACAAGTGATGCGTGCGTACTAAACCATAAAAGTTTAGATTTGATCGAACGTTTATGGTGCGCACTAAACACCACCTTCCACCGAAAGGCTTAGTTTGAGTGGATCATATGAAGAAAGCATCTCCCCGCCGATCGAGTTATGCCATTATATGCTTATGCTGCTTCCTTTTCCACATTATATATTCGGCCATCACCCAGTCTAATTATACCAGTATATGCTTCCTTTTCCACACACTAGGATGCTTCGCACAAATGCTTAAAATTGAGGTAAGTTCTTGTAGTACCCTGTACCAAGAAATAAGTACGGTACTGCGTCAAACGCTATTGCAAAAACGAAAAAGAATAGGACAATAATAACATGACTTGGCCAAGACTCCCTGCTCGTTTCAACTTCTGGCTTATTTTTCACTATTCATAAATTTCATTTTCTGAATTTTTGGCTTTTTTTGAGCTTTTTTGTCGGTTCTTTTTTCCCCGTTTCGTTTGCGTTGTCCGTGATGAGCTAGCATATTTTTTTCTATTTTTAAATTTAATTATGCTAAATAAGCCATCTTCAGCTACAGTGAAATTTCAGCTAGTACAGTGCAATTTCAGTCATAAGCCACAAATTTACAGTGCAATTAATCTGAAACACAGAGCAAAAAGTGTTACCTACGTCGTCGCTACCTGCTGCGTTAGTTGGTACATGGATTGGTAGGCCATCCGTACTTGCTGAAATGGTGTCACTTACTAGATATTGACTTGGCCAAGACTTTATTACCTGCGTGGAGAGGTCCGGCTGGGACTTGAGACAGCTCTACGAACATTTGCCAGGGAACAGCAGGTGATTAAATTGCTTTCTTGATTTCTGATGAATATTTGGCACATTCGGGTTTTTGCATTCTTCAGGAATCTGAGCCTGCGGTATCTATGTTGCAGTTGATAGCCGTACCGTGTAAATGGTGAAGATCCTTGTCATCAAACAAGGGGCGTTTCTGTGTTACCAAGTACTAGCTCTACTGAGCCCCATTTCACTCGAGGCAACAAACTGGTTGAGAAGTTGCGGCATGTACAAGAACGGAGCAAGGGATGGATGGAATCATGGTGTGCGCTGCCACGGGGTGAAATCCCTCCTCACCAAGCTCACCACGTTGCTGGGTGAGGAGTAGTACAAGCTGCAGAAAAGCGTGAAGCACGATGTTGCCTTCCTGAAGGACGAGTTGAGGAGCATGAATGCTTTGCTCGAGAAGTTGCTGAGGATGAGCTTGACCTGCAGATGAAGGAATGGAGGAATTGTTAGTGATCTCGAGAAGTTGCTGAGGAGGAGCTTGACTTGCAGATGAAGGAATGGAGGAACTGTTAGTGATATGTCCTAGAGGTAATCATAGAGATGATTGTATCATTTTTATACTTATAATCTTTTAAATATATGTTATTTCATCTCTTGAATAAATATCTTTCGTATTGATCAACAAGTATGTGACTTGTTCGTATAACTCTTTGTTTATGTTTTGATGTTATTCTAAACTATTCCTGATCTTATAGCATTATGTGGGACAATTATGATTTATAGATCAGCACATGTATTGATTGATGATCATATTTTACGGATCATTGATATGGAATATCAAATCATAGAACATAATGTTAGATTGACCTACCATAAGACACTACGAGAATTATTATATCCATAAGTGTCATCAGTTAGTTTCATATATAGTGT
Source organism: Dendrocalamus latiflorus (assembly GCA_017311315.1). Lineage (NCBI taxonomy): Eukaryota > Viridiplantae > Streptophyta > Magnoliopsida > Poales > Poaceae > Dendrocalamus > Dendrocalamus latiflorus. Next base: position 16,479,251 of record CM029642.1, on the reverse strand, counting down.
ATGTAGGATCTTTAGACCTAACATCGTCACTATTTCCTACATGTGTAATAGTTTGCTTAGGGATTATCAAACACTACTCCATGACTAGGTGGTTATAAATGAAGATTTTAGGTTTACTATGAAACATGCGAAGGAATATGAGCGATCAAGATGTAATTTGCCCCTCCTATATAACAGGAGAGATATCTCTGACCCCCTCGATGTGGTTGGATTAAGAAAGTGCATGTCCATGCTGAATATGGTTGAAAAATTAATCACAACTGAGTAATCTACTACATGTTCGAGTGAAGGATCGTGCTATCATAGGATGGCACGCTTCTCGCCTTGAGTTCGATCTGGTATCATGAGGCAAAGGGATCGGTACATAAGCATTATATAGGTTCGTCCGATATGAACTTTGTGTATGTTTTGGAGTTGTTATGTCCTGTTAGGGACTGCTACTGACTTATAGACTGGAAAGGAGTTTTCAGCCTGTGGCCAAATATACATGAACCTACAGGGTCACACACTTTAATGAGCTGAAACAATAAGGGTTCGGATGATAGTCTCTAAGTGAGATACGATCTCTACTCGTATTAGATAAGGATCTGATTGGAGGCTATATAAGGAGAGGTGTGGGGTTGAGAGAAGTATCCCAAAATACACCTGTCAAAACCCTAGCCGCTGTCGGAATCCGGAGTAACGACTCCTGGATCCTCTGTGTAATCGCACTAGTCCAGGATCAGCTAGTGCACATAGTAACAACAAAGATAATTACCAAGCACAAATGACTTAATATATTAAATAAAAGGGTACGGCCTTATGGCCAAGTCTTACATCAATGCCCATTGGCAAAATAAATAAAGAAAATAACTGCGGAAGCAAACTGATACAAAGCGAAGCCCAAGCCTGCCCATAGGCAAACGACAGTAAGACACGGCCTACTCGTCCAGATCTTCACCGTAGTCGACGACATCTTCCTCTGTGTAGGGGGGTGCAAGGTGAGTACAAAGTTGTACTCTGCAAATCACACGGAGAAATGCATCATAATGATAAAGGCTTCAATGGAAGGCTTATAGGGTTAGTTTGCAAAAATAGCATTTAATGAAATACAATAAATATATTTGAAATTGCTGAATTTAATACAGTAAGTAAAAACAATAATTGTAGTTGAAAATAATACCGTCAGTGCAGGCTCCGACCAAACACCAACCTATTCACGGGCATCCCACCCGGACCATCTTTTCCAAAAGATCACATATGGATTCCATCCATCCACACGTTTCCAAACACTCATGGATTCCATCCATCCACAAGCTTCCAATCTCTCTCATGGATTCCATCCATCCATAAGGATTTCGAAAACATTTTTGAAAAGCAAAGTCTAATCCATGAAAAACTTTTACTCAGCATGCCCATGACCGTGGGCACGGCTATCCAGGATAGATTATACACTCTGCAGAGGTTGTACAGCTTTACCCACAAGACACGATCATCCCATATTGCCACACAATTACACACTTCCTTAGGTGTGAGGCGAGGAGTCGTGACAAGGCCTTTACAATGCAAAGTCTTCAACCTGGTCGAGCCAACTCTAAGGATTCACCCCACAGTAAGGAATCCACCAGACCGGGACCCCCTCTTGAGCCTAGACGAGACTTCTCATGGCTTAACCATGCTCGCCCAAGTGAGACTTCACATGGCACCAACCACGCTCACTTTCAACCTACAACTTGACTCAGGTTGGGACTTTACAAATTATTCAGCCAGAGCTGTCCCATACCAGCCCTGTGGTAGTACGATTAGGGCTTTGCAATAGTAGCTCACAGACCGGTCCTTAATTTGACCTAGGCCCAACCACATACCCCTGTGCACGACAATCAACCACTGCGGCTCCAACCAACAGGGCATGCCTGCACCCACCATTATAACCAATTGGCTAAGTCTAAACCAGGTTTCATATTTTGTTTGCAAAATAATTTATAAACCTCCTTGACTCACCAAAGTCAAGAGTACAAATCAAAAGCATATCATTTTATGTGAAAGGGTTCGTCATTTTATGTGAAAGATATCCCAAAACAAAATTATATAATTATGCAGGGCTAAGCATTTGATTAAACTCTCTAGTCAACACTAATGTATTAACTAGAGTTAGATTCTAGGGTGATAAGGTATTGAGGAATTTAAATTCAATGGAGGAATTAACAAGTAGGCAATAACTAAATTTAAAGCTGAATTGAAATACGTTGTATATAAATATGCATGCAATATAGTTTAAAACAACATAATTTTATTTTGAAAACTGGGATCAACATGATTAAGGAGTGTACTTGCCTTGCTCTTCAATTTGGTTTGAATCTTCGTCGAAGAATTTTCCCGAATCGTCGAAGTCTACACGTGAAAATAACCCGCCAAATTCAAATAAATTCAAAATAAATTCAAACTGACTTAAAAAATTTGAATTGAGGCTAGAAATGGATAGAGGGGATTTTTTGTTGAATTTAGAAATTTGAATGGGCTCAATCGGAGTTAGACCGAAGAAGAACAGGCTCCGGGAAGTTTGAAAAGAGAGAAAATGGAAAATCAGGATTTTTGGAATTATTTTTCTAAAGGAAAATCTGAGTTATTGCATCAGCAGGGAATTTAATTTCGGCCAAATTATTTTTCAACTGAAAAATAGATTTACTGCGTCAGCTAGCGTCAGCCCTGGGGATGGTTTGACTGGCAGGTGGGTCCGGGTCCATAGACCAGGTCCACGGACCCGGGGAGACGCTGAGGTGGCACGGGAAGGGACTGACGCGGGCGTGGCGCTGACGGGGCAGGGATCTGCCGACGTGGCGCCACATGGCCGCCACCTGGCTGCCACGCCAGCACCCGAGGCTGTGCCGACTGGAGGCGCACGGGGACGGCAGCGGTGGCGGCGCTCCGCTGCACGGCGACCGGTGGCGAGTAGCGCAGGAGGGAGAGGGTGCCGAGGGGAGTGCGGCGGTGGGGGCGGAAGTTACCGCGGATGGCCGGTGGTGAGCTGGCGGCGAGTAGAGGCGACGGCACGCTCGGGTCTCACACGGCGGCGGTGTTCTGGCAGCGAGGAGGGGCGGCCGAGGGGTTCCCGGGATGCGCGCGGGCACGGCGAGGGTGGTGGTGGAGACAGCGAGGCGGGGCCCGAGGCAGCGGCGATTGCTCGCCGTAGCTGGCGGCTGCTGCGGAAGCGGAGGCGCATGCTGCGGGGGCTCTAGAGCGGCGAAGAGGGGGAGCTAAGGGCGGCGGGGGGTGGAGTGAAGTGAGGAGGAGCTCTAGCGGGGGTTTAAATAGGGCGGAGAGGAGTACGGCGAGGGGAATTGGTCGCCGGCGTACTCGGGGAGGTGGCGGCGGTTGCGGGCGGAAGTGGGGAGTGGGGGCGCCGAGAAGGCGGGGAGGAGGTGGGCATGTGGGCGCGGGTTGCGCGGGAGTGAGGGCGTGGCCGAGAGAGGGGGGTGAGGCCGGGAGATGCGGACAGTGGTTGCGGGCGGCGGCGGCGCGAGGAAGACGAAGGCGGCACGGGGAAGACGGAGGTGGGGTGGCCGACAGGTGGGATCCGTAGAGCAGAGAGAGAGGAGGGGGAGGCGGCTGACGGTTGGGGCCGGGGAGGAGGAGAGAGAGGAGCGGGAGGCGCGGGCGTCGGATGGCGATCGGAGGGCGAGGGGGGATGAGCGCGGGCGGACGGGCCAAATGGGCCGGGCACGCGGGGGAGGGGCATGCAGGCCGCACACGTGTCGCGAGGGGAGGTGGGGAAGGCGGATCCGGATGGGCGGCGTGGCCGGCATCTGGCCGTCCACATGGCGGCCGGAGGGGAGGGTAGGGTTAATTTTGTTTTATGATTTTTGGGGTTTTTCAGAAAAGCACAGAAATTCCATTAAGCCTCAGACAAATATGAAATTAACTCCACAAATTCCAGAAAAATTCAGAGAACCTCCTGGACACTTTTTGGACTTAATAAAATTATTTCCAACTAATGTTGGCTCTATAATTTTATACCAAAAATACTTTTTAATTTCCAAAATAGTTTTTAAAACCCAGAAAACTCAGAAAACCAAATAAAATCCAAATAAAACCAAATAATTAATTTGACATAATATTTTTGTAGAAAATCAAAATATAATTTTATTTTATTATATTTTTGGTTTTCACTTAAATACTTTTCAAAAACAGCTTTTTCAAAAACAGAAATTCAGGGCAAATCCAAATTTAAAATTTAGGCACAAAAATACTTATTTTAAATTAAAATTTTATTTTAATTAATTTTTATTTATTTATTTTTATTTTCATAAAATCTGGGATGTTATAGCCTCCACCTCTCATAACCCCTGTTGTGCTCGCTGGTGCTAGCACGCCGACATATGGCATTCCTTCCCTAGACGTGTTGACTTCAGTAGAGGTGCTTCTGCGACTGCAGTGTTTATCAAGGCGATCGACTACTTCCACAATCGCAAAGAGGAGACTGTTAGTCAAAGGACGATCAACTGCTTCCACTATACCGACGCACTCTTCGTTGAACCGGCCACTTCAACTCTACTTCCACTGCACAGCGCGTCTAGTGGTAATGATCTGTAATCTTTTACTACATGGCTTCCAGGATTATACGGTAGAACATTTTAATTTATAGTTGAGAGACCATGTGATTATGACCCCATGTTTGTGATGAGTAATTGACGCGTGTTCGGGAAAGTTTGAGTTTGGTTTGAGTGGTTCAAGCCGTGTGTTGCGTGGTGCAGTCGGCGTCGGTCGGATCGGTCGAGCTAGGTCTTTGATCGGTTTGGACTTTGAGTATGTCTTCTGATGCTAATGTATGGTTACACTATTTCGAGCGGTGCTATGTGATTTGTTTCTTGTCTGTGATAGCTGCAGGACGTCGAGGTGGAGTCGTGGCGAGGCACGGGATGACCGGACTAGGCGCGGGCGGTGCCGAGGTCAGAATGGTCGAGGTGTGCCGAAGACGGCGAGGACTCGATGTGGCTGCGTGGCTTGGAGGGCAAGGAATGAGGAAGCTTCCTGGAAGGTGCGCAGGGGCGTTTTAGTGAATACGCAAAGTTGTCCTAAAGGAAGTGGATTGTGGATAAAGCACCATGAGTTGTTGAGAGCTAATGGGTAAAGTGGGTTGTAAACCCATTAGTGGAGGCTATAAATAGAGAGGGTGTTCTCTAGTAGCTATTCATGAATTGAGAACATGAAATGAGGAGATGAAAAATGAGAGAGGGATTAGGGTTTTACTTCTAGTCTTTGTTTGTTGAGAAAGAGAGAAAGAGAGGAGGTGTGAGCTTCTCTCTATGCTCTCTATGCTTAGTGTGAGTTTGAGAGAGGGATGAGCTAAGAACAATTTTTTGTAATCTTTCATCTCTTTGTATCAACTTATGTTTTGTTTATCTGAGATGAGTTAGTTTTCAGTTCTTGTTCTTTTGTGTTTACTTCTTTTTCCCGGTTCTCTGTTTTGTTTGAAGTTCTTGACTTAATAGCTCCTGTTGTGCTGTTGCTTAGAACTGAGTCTTTTTTATGAGACCATCTAGGTTCTTTTCTCAGTGTTAAGTCTTATATGTGATTTCTAGTCTTGGTTGCATTCGGCAATTTGGATGAAGCCCTTTGAGCCGACAACACTCTGTAGTATCTCCTGCCGATCTGTCCTTGCAGTGCATCTTTTCTATCTAGCATGAGTTTCTTTGGAGGAGTTCTTCATCCTATTAATTTGTTCTTTGCTTAGCGATAGAAGAACAGGCTGTTTTTTTGTTATTTGCTCTCTCTTTTCAGTTTTGCTGTTTCTCATTTGCAGCCTTGTTTCCTTTTTGATCCTTCTCGGCAGCAGCAGTCCTTGAGCTCACGGCAGTCCCATTTGCTGTCCTTAAGAGCTCACGGCAGTTGTCTTCAGTTCGGCTCTGCAGACCAACTGAGATTGAGTATGCATCTACTGCTTTCGGCCAACATGATTGTCTGTACTAGCTTCTTTCGGTTGAAGATGGGTTGGTGAAGTAGTTTGGTCTGCAGTCCTTGCCGCAGCATGTGCATTACTTTGCTCTTTCTCAGTTGGTCTTTGTACTCTCGGCAAGCTACTGCTGTACATGTTTGTCTCAGCTGCAGCCTTTTTCTTTTGACAATTGTGATCGGCTGTTAACAGCTCGCAGCCCAGCAAGTAATCAAAGATGAGGGTGGCTAAATCAAAAACAGACCGGCTGTTAACATCCATCCAACTAGCAGCTCTTTTATTGTTTTCCTTTTTGCCTCTCTTTTGAGTTTTGGCATCAAGTGAAGCTTTCTCTCGGCTGGCAGCAGTTCCTTGTCGTGGCAGCATTTCTCTGTCGTGAAAAAGTATTTCGTCTGATTTCCGCTAGTATTCTCTGCCGTGGCAAGATTTTGAGCTATTTTCTTGCCGTGTCTGCAGTCTCTTGCCATGACAGTGTTTGAGCCGAGTTTCTTTGCCGTGGCAAGTCTTTTCTGCTGGTTCTTTGCCGTGGCTGTTTCTCTGTCTGATTTCTTGCTCTCGGCAAACTGAATTTTTAGTTTCTTGCTTCATAGCTTTCACATAACTAACGGAGAAGAAATTTTTTTAAAGTCGACATTCACCCCCCCTTTGTCGCCGTTATCGATCCAACAATAGTAGTGTAGCCTACCCGTATCCCAACAGGAACCAGGTGAGAGAGATGGCCTATGACACCGAGGATTGCATCGATGACTACATGCTCTACCATGAGTCAAACAAAGTAGGTGGCATCAAGGGCTTCATCCTCGAGAGTGTCAGTAGATTGAAAAATCTAGAAGCTCACCATGGGATTTTTGACCAAATGAAGAACTAAAGGTCCACATCACCGAGACAAACAAACGATGGGAGAGGTACAAGGTTGATGAAGTGGTCAATGCTGATCGACCCTCAAGTGCATGTCCTCTATGAAGAGGCCACTAATCTCGTTGGAATTGATGGTCCAAGGGATAAACTCACCAAGTTAATGGTTGATGATGTTGTAAATTATGCGGAATTAGCAAATATTCATTTTTAATTCCAGCATAATAGATAAATTTACAAGCATGGCACAAATGGCATAGAAATGACTTAATCAACATATAATCATATGAATCTTGTAAGTCATTCCAAAAGAAACATATGCCCAATATATGCCATATTAGAGTTCAAGACTAGCATAACCTCATGTACATAAGTGCATAGAAATGCTAATCTCAACAAAACCTTAATATATATGACCAAATTCAGCATATGATCAACAAATTGTGTTTTCTTAAGTGCTCTCAGAAGGCTAGTTGCACAAGATTTAATCTTAGCCATCTTTGCCATGTCAAAATCTAATATTGATTATATATGACAGTTATAGATTAGATCTTGAGCTCAAATTAAACCTTTCTATTTAACAAACACTAACAGATCATGAAAATAGCTTGTTGGATAGTGAAGGAATAACCCTAAAATCAATTTTTCATTCATTCACAGAGAATACTATTGAATTAACAGGATAACAGGGTTCGGCAAAGGTCAGAAGAGACCAATATTAACCACTGTACAGATCTAACACAGTGATCAACAAGAACAGAATAGCAATTGCAATGATCAGTGGAAGTAAAAGAACAGGTCAACTAAAAGCTCAAGACCAATCTACCAACACATTCATATATAATCACAGTATTATGTCATTTCATCACAGAGCATTCAACCCATAGCAATTTCTTTGCAAATTTCATGCTAATGAGACTCACTGATATGTGAAGTATATCACGAAATTGCAAGGAATCAAATAGCCAGTATACTCACAGCAGTGGTGATACTCAAAATCACTGTGAAGAAATCAGAAGAGGCAAGGTGCGCTTGCAGCACTGACCCAGAAAACCTAGCACCCCTCTATGTTGTCGCAGAAGAAGAGTATGGTAGACAGAGATACAATGCCCACTCCAACCTCGGGTAGCCAATGCCGGAGACGAATGTCGGGGTGATGCCACACAAGACCAACGAGTGCTCCGGCCGAGAACGTTCGTGAACACCAAGAACAAGTCACAAATCTCCCACAAAACTCAGCACAAGTCTGAGCCAAATCAACCTCTAGAGGTAAACCCCACACCTTTCCTCTCGGCCAAATCCAAGAAAAAGCTCAAGGAAACTGCACGGGGAAAACCCTAGATCGGTGACTTGCGCTCCTCAGCCAACGGCGTCAGGAGAAAACCCGACTGGTGGCTCTCAAGACACAAAATCAAAGAACCACTGAGAGAGATTTGAGATTGGAGAGGGGAATTAGAACACACAGTTTTTCGGTCCACAAACGGAGAAGAGGAGACGTCATTTAAAGGGGAGCGGAGCGGAGGCTGGCGGGCTGCAGCCACAGCTGGCGCCGAAGCGCCCACGCCGGTGATGCCTCCATCACCACTGCGCTGCTAGACTCGGTTGCCCCGACGGCGTGGTCGAAGCCGTTCTGCGTCGCATGTGAGAAGACGCGCACACGCACGCCCACAGGAGGAGTGTCTCCTCCCCTTATCTCTTGCATCCAGCCCATTGACAGGTGGGCCCCACCTCTTTCTCTCTTTTTTCTCTTTCAATTGGGAAATTATTAATGCCCCTAGAAAACAACAGATGATAGGGAGATGCAGTTGAATGTGGTGTCCATTGTTGGGCTTGGAGGATTAGGAAAGACCACTCTTGCTAACTAGGTGTACCAAAACCTTAGTGGCCATTTCAAACATCAGGCTTTTGTATCAATGTCCAAAATTCCTGATATGATGAAAATATTACAGAATATACTCTTTCAAATTAAGAAGCACGAGTGCGATGACATCAAATCATGGGATATTGAGGCACAGCTGATCAATGAACTTAGGCAATTCCTCAAAGATAAGAGGTACCTATAGTTGAAGATAATCTAATCCAAAATTAAAATTTCTTAATTAACTATCTTGAAATTATCTACATAGATTCATGTTTTAGCAATATTGTAACGCCTCCGTTTCCATGGGCGCCATGACTCGGCGTCTCGCAACTACCCAAGCTTAACCAGTTACGGAGCGTCGAGCAAGAGAATATCACAACAGAACATGCTTACAGCAAAAGAGCCAACTTATATTACAACATAAGGTTTACCAACCAATTTTACTATAGCGGGCGTGCAAGCCCAAAATATAGTACATCACACAGAACACCAGGAAGCTCGAGCGCGACTGAGACCTAGAACCACGAATCCTCATTGAAGAATAGTCCTTCAGGGGCGTCCTCGATTGCTAAACCTTCACCAGCTTCTTGAAACTCTGAAGGGGCGTTTTAGCATGCCGTGAGCACAACAGCTCAGCAAGTTATAAGGGAAAACCCTAATTTAGCTAATTGCACGGATCACCAAAGGATGGGGTATACTTGTTTTATTAATTTGGGTGGATGCACTTTTGTTTGTAAACACTTTTGAAAACCCAAAACCAAAGACTACTCCTTAAGAATAAGGGGTTTCTTACAAAGTTGATTATCCAACAAGTTAAATTAAAACACTTGTGAAAACTACTTACGCCTCGCTGCTGGAATCACCCAATAGACACAGCTCCATTAACTGGGAGCACAATGTATTCGAATATCATTTAATTGACTCTGCAGAGTTGCCCAACTTTACCCACAAGCATACATAACCCTCATGACTAAGTTACGGAACCAGGTCGTTTCATTGCTCAATCCTTTGTATACACTCTACCCGATAGGTTAGGGACTCGCACAACTTCGGGTATCCGCTGGCCAGCACGGAACGCTGAGCCCGAGTTGTGGAGACCTATCGTTGTCTAGTATGGGTTTGCCAATCCACATACCAACTCCCAATGTAGGGTTTCACTCGAGTTGAGCAGCTACTAAACCAGGGTTGACAAGTCAACACCTGTGGTTGAGCGATCATTATATCATTTACTCGGCGCAAGGGTCTAATCCTTACATTTTCCACGAGGCAACCAACCTCCACCCTAGGGTAAAGTGGTGGGCGAAGACCGTCTCGCGGTGCCCCACAGCTCCTCTACCATAATTCCCAATTTTCTAAATCTACCGGCCTACGGCCACCACCTTAGTAGTGTAAAATTTTGCATGAAATATGTTACAAGTATTTATACCATATTTAAATATTTTTAGGGTTGTCAAGGGTATGGCTACAATTAACATGGCATTTATCGGTGGTAGGAAGTATTTAATTAACAAGTCATTCTAAAAAATTTATTTTAAGCGATTAACAATTCACAAATAATAATAATGCAAATATCATAGGTACATAATTTAAATGACATGGGATTCCAACATGGTCAAGGGTTTGCAACTTGCCTTGGTACTCTATGAGCTCGGTGACTTCGTAAACCACGGTTCCTTGGTCCTATCCTTGTACCGTTACCTCCGAATACTCCGACGTGACGCGTAATAGCTAGTACTAGCTATATAGTCAGCTGACGTGGAGGTGAGAGACAAAAGCAAAGACTATTTTATACTGTTGGACCCACATGCTCCTCTCTCATGTTCTTGGACTACGTGAAATAGATCAGCTATTTGCTCGTCGCTAGTGACTACTCTCTCTCCTACTTTTTCCTTGCCACATCAGATCTAGCTAACTAAATAGCCAGCTGTTGGAGACGCCCTAAACGCCAGAGTGAAAGAGTTCCTTGCTCATTACTGCCGAGTTGATTTCTTGTACATGTACATCCATCTACTACTGCTGTGATAATGAATGGAAGAGAGAATTTTGGTTCTGTTGTTTTGCTTTGCATCGAGAGAAATTAATCTGTAGTTGCTACAGTACTTCAAACAGTACTCGTGACAGCAGATCGTACTTTTTGCTACAGTGTCGCGCGCAGCTGCTACAGTATATGAGAAAAAAATGTTTTTTGTGTACTTTCTATTAGCAGGTGAAAAAAAAGGAAGACAATAGATTTTGGAAAAAGCTTCCGTAAAGGATTGCAATTATTTATTCGCTCTAATTGCCAGCAAATACACAATCATTCCTATGGACCTTGGAAAATGCTCACTCTGTTACTTTGTTGTTCTTCAGTTCCATTTTGTAGGCCTCTCCGTACTTCTGAACATTTGATTTGATGCAATGTTGGCATATGAAAAGGTTGAACTGCAACATGTTTCAGTATTATTTCGAAGTTGTTGGTTTAAGCACTTTCAAGATCATTGTCTCGTAACTGACATAGAAAAACTTGCATAGCCCTTGTATATGCAAGCTTTGCTCCAGTGGCGGAGAGAAGGGGCGACCGGGGGTTGGCCCTCTCCAAGAAATTTGTAGACATATAATTAGGGTGCAGTAATTAGTAGATATTGGGCTATCTTAATTAACTTCATTGATAAATAAGTATCAAAGCCTAAAACCCTTTATGCACAACAAATGGACGACGTATGCTCTTGATGGACAACTGTGCAACACATTTTTTTGTTATGTCATCCATCTCCTGTATCCCATAGGTCTTGCCTTACTGGTAATTAGCCACAAACTATGAAGTCAGAACATCTCTCCAATTTCCAGATTGCTGCATCAACATCTCAGCTGCCCGACAACAGCGGCGAGGAAGCAAGCAACATGACTTGTTAGTAATCTTAATGAACGACAAATCATTGAACACTAATGATATTTCAATGTTTCTTGTTCTTAGCTTTACTTATTAGTAAGCACATTATACCATATACAATATACAAAGATTATATAGAGATGGAGTTCTATTTTCTTGTGATTTTCCCCCTTTTAGAAGCATACATCAATCTTTTGTATTTGGCAAACAAGAAAATGTAATACCTAGTTTTTTTATTGTCTCTATTTGGCCTTCTCTATATTTAATTTCTGGTTCCGCCACTGCCTTGCTCCCGGAGCAAGTTTTTAGAAACATCATCGCTCCTGGATCATCAATTGCCTGAACTCTCCGACTTGTTTGAAATCTGGATACAAGGCAAATATCAATCTGCCAATCTTTAATAAGTCTCTTAACCAAAGTAGGGTTGCAGAGTGTCAGGGCAAAATTAGGGTTTTAGGGTTTCATGTGGAATGGGTTTGAGACGGATATCAAGGAGAAGTCGGAAACGGTGAAGATATTGGCTGGGTTCAAACCATCTTATAGCTAGATTATGCTCGTACTTTCTACAATAACTAGCTTTTAAATGGTACGTTTTTTCAAGGCTACATCAATAGGAAGATTATAGTAAAAAGTGTATGGAATTCAGCTGTACCAGCCAAAATCGCATACGACTATTTTTCTATACGTACTGCCTCTCACGAACAACCAGAATTCAAATATTTAAGTCACAAGTCATCGGCCCAAAAGAATCCATCCATTTTACTTGAGTAGTGAGAGGACTTTTCACAAGTTCAGAGGGCTCACTGGACTGGGTTTTCTATAGTTCGTGCCTAATAGACTCACATTAGTACAGGAATTTGGGTCGATTGTCTATGGCTGAGGATGGTTAAGTGCTTTTCGAGTTTCATACTACATCATATGGAGTTTGTGATGGATGACTAGGAACAGATTTGTATTAAGGTTGTAGGAAGTTCGACTGAGTGTATCAAAAGCTGAATGAATTCAGATTTGTGCAGTAAAGTGACTGCACGAATTGAGGTTCGTACGATACGTTGGACCAAACGAATTCAAAGTAACATCAAACGATTTTACGTTCGTTTGGGCTCAAACTAAAAAGGACATAACAGATGAAAATGACCTAATTTGGTTCCAGGCATTATCGATGAAATATGAACAGTGGTTGGACTGGATGAATAGTGACAGGTCATGATTAATAGTGTTGAATCGGGATAGGGTGGTTCGACATGATGGACTAAGGCAAACAGTGCCGAGTCTATACATGAACAGTGTGTACTGTACAGATCATTGCAAAATAGTGAAAACTGGTCTGGTAAGGGCCAAGTAGGAGCTATCAGCTGTAGGTGAAGCAGCGCGAAGCTAGCAGATGCATGGTAGCGACAATGTTTACAGCCGCATTTCAAAAGTGCACGGCATGGCTCGGCGCGTTGTGCATGTGCATCGATGAGGCCTGGGCCGGTATGCAGACGATGGTGTGGTGGAGGCCAGGGCAGTGCGTTATCTGAGGCATGCAGTGGCGAGCTTGGTGGAATGCGGCGGGGCAGGGTAGCAGCCATGCTCTAGCACAGTGGCGCGGACGTGAGCGTGCACTGGCAAGGACGGCGACGGCATGGGCCGGTACGGTGCTCTGGCGGGCGGGCCGACGAAGCATGGGCTGTGGCTCAGATGGCTATGGGCAAGCGGCAGGCAAGTCGAGGTTGGATTGGGCCATGCCTGCCAAAGAGTTGGGCCGGCCCAGTGGGGAGAGAAGGAGATGGGCCGGCTGACTGGCGAACAAAGGAATGGGCCGTTCTAGGGAGAAGTTTAAAGATTTTGATTTTAGAAATTTAATTCTAGGTGATGCACTTTTCAGTCAAATACATTTTTTCACTGGAAAGAAGTATTGAGCCACCTTAAATATTGTCAGGTGAATTTGTTTCTTAATGAATCTTCTTCTATTCATGGAAATAATATACTACCCAATTCTAGTGTGTTGTGCGTACTTAGGTATGAAGAGGAGCTCACTCATAAAGGTCGATGCGTTTTCGACAAGGCGGATCCTAGCTTCCACGAGCTGTGCGCCGCAAGGAATTCCCGGCAGAGACATTCGGACCGTCCGGATTGTTCTCTTTGAACGTTCGGACCGTCCGAATAGCATCCACCAACGGCGTGTCGCAAAGAGCAGCAGACGGAGACGTTCGGACCGTCCGAACGTTTTCCTTTCAACGTTTGGACCATCCGAACCAAGAGACGTGTTCACCCCAGACTGTTAAGAGATTGCTCGAAGATTGTAAAGTAGAGTTTGTTTCGGTTTCTTGATCCAAGTTGTGTTTCTATTTTTAATTAGTTTCTATCTTAGGCATCCAAGTTGTGTTCTATCTCGAGTTAGTTTCTATCTATGGCCGCACCTTGTGGTGCCAATATAAGGCCAGGCTTAGCTTCATTGTAAAGGAGACCACTTTATTTCAGATTGAAATTAGAATAGTGTATTGCTTGTTTCTTTTCATCATAGTGTCCATGCGAGGATTACTTGAGAGGAATTGATCGTTTGTTCTTGAATCAAGGTCGTGTTTGATTTTTCTATTGGGAATTGAAGTCACGGCAATTCTCCACTCGTGCTCTCGTGGAGAATCCTTTGATGTATCTTGGCGAATTTCCAAAGAGTTGTGAGTCCTTGTATTAGCACGGGTGTACAACTAGCGACATTGGTTGAGAGACACTAGTTATCGTGATCCTACGTCGAGAAGATCGGGCCGCCCCGTATCATCTTGGTATCAGAGCGCGGTTTACTCGGTAGGATTATTTACCCTTACTTTTAGATTGATTTACTTCTGTCCTATAGTCCATTAAAACCGAAAATTGCAAAAAAAAAATCCAAACCTTAGTTTGCATCTGTTATTTTCGTGAGTTTAATTAAGTCTTGATCCATTAGAAATTTTGTTTAAGTGCTAATCATTGTGTTTTCTTCGCGTAGCTTAATTGTTGAATATCAAATTTTCTTGAAAATCTGCTAGTTGATCTTTCAATTAGCATCCCAAAAATAGAAGATTCAATTTGCCTTTTAAATTCCTGCTCTGGCTATCCACATAAAATCTTTTGGCGCATCTTGAACATATTTCATATCAGAACACATCAGGGTTTCCTTTTCTTCTTGCCGCCCAAAGCAGCCGAGACGTTCGGACCATCCGAAGCGCTCGCCCCAGCCGCGTCGATGGATTCCGATCGAATCGTCCGAAGTGCCCGTCCCTGGCCGCGCCGACGGATTCCAACCGGACCATCCAAAGCCGCTGTGACGTTCGGACCGTCCGAAGCGTCCGTCCCCAGCCGCGCCGTCGGATCCCGATCGGACCGCCCGGAATCGCGTGAACGTTCGAACCGTCCGAACGCGCTCGCTGCAACCGAGTCGTCTGTTTTCGATCGAACCGTTCAGAGCGGTGGAAACGGTCGGACCAACCGAAGTTTTGGCGATTTGAACTTTTGCGCGCCTATTTGAGAGCTTCACTTAAATCCTTTGATCCTTGAGACTAGTCTTTGATAATTGCATTAGGGCTGCTCTAGTATTATTCACACAATACTGAACAAACTTGGGAGGAACAGTTAAACCGAGTTCGGCCTTGAGTACAAAAAAAAGTATAAAAGAAAGCATTGGTCGAATTGGGTGAGCTAATTTTTGTCCATAAAATCAGCTTGTGTATTTGATTTTTCTGAGCAATCTGGTGCCCTTAAAAATTCATAATTTTGCAATTGGCTAGCGTCTCTCCTTATACTTGGTGCAAAATGAGCTATCTTTTCCTGATTATTTCTTTTAGCTCAGTCCTTTGTTTGCATCGAGTCCCATTAATCTTTGCATGTGTGTTCATATCCTTCACTTATATCATTTGGATCAGCACCTAGGCAAAAATATTCTAGCTTGGATTATTACTTAATTTGACAACAACCTAAAATTTCAAGATTGCATAAGTATTACACCCTCCAAGCTCCAGTCAAACACCTTATGTGTGCTAAGTATATCACCTTTGAGAGTTTTCTGTGACCACGAGGTAAGAATCTGATGTTTTCAATTGCTTTTGGAACGGTAAAACCTTCATTGATTTGAGATAGTGAGCCTAGTGATTCATACACATACTTGCTTTTCGTGCACTAACCATGGCTGCAGAAAGTGATTAAGTGGATTTTGAAGGAAATCTTGGAGCACCCGTTACTCGTTTACAACAACGAGCATTCAAACAACATTTTGATCGTCGACTAGAGATGGTGCATGACAAACTAAGAAGGGACATCCAAGACATGAAAGTATGATTGGATGACAATGTTCGTGCGTTGCAAGATTCCATCAACACCCTACCAATTTGGTGCGACAAGGCGCAAGGGGTGGTAATTTCAGTCAGCAAAGCGTCGATTTGGATGAAACCGATGAGGAGTTCGCTGCCATGCGGCGTGACAAGCCACGACACCGAGCCCCACCTGTTGTTGGCCATGGAGGACGCCCTCCCTATCCCGGGTGTGATCTCGGCCATGGAGGTCGCGGTGTTCGACGTAACGACGACGAGGAGGAAGCATTGGCCAAGCCAAAATTCACCATGCCTAAATTCACAGGAGGTACCAATGTAGAGGATTATCTCACTTGGGAACTCAAGGTTGACAAGCTATTCCGTTTGAACCGTTACACCGAAGACAAGAAGTTGAAACTTGCGTCATTGGGTTTTGACGGGTATGCTATGCATTGGTGGAAGCAAGTTGTGCGAACACGTATGGAGAGGCATGAACACCCCATCGTCACATGGAATGAGATGAAATAAGAAATGCGTGGCAGATTTGTTCTCCGTCATTACAAGCATGGCCTATTTGATAAATTGCGGACTATGAAGCAGGGAGCACATTCTGAGGAGGAGAAGAGACTTAGGGATATGCGTACACCACGGGTTCATCCAAGTCCATACTTCAATTCGTATGCCTCCACAAGTGTGACACATGGGAAGATGACCGAGCATGGGACTTTTCCTTCGGTCAAGAAGACATGTACTGCTGCCCCCATTGCTACAAACAACACTTGAGATGCATCAAAACCCATGTGAGAATGAGAGTCACATAGCCAAATTGAGCGAGAGTGTTAAAAAGAGCGAGCTGTGTGATTCCACCATATGTGAGTTTGAGAGCATCCAAATTGAGAGTGTGAGAGATACACCAAAAGAAGAGATGGAAGTAGAAGATCGACAAAGTGAGGTTGATTTTGAAACTAACACATTAATGTCTACTTCTAGTGTTGTTTCTCACATTATGCAGGTTGAACTTGAAGATGAGGAGTTAAACATTCAACAACCGGCATCATTGGAAGTCAAAGATGAGAAGATAACCACAGTTGAAGATGGAGTACTTGCTGCCCCGTTGTTACATCATGACGATTTGATACCTACAGCACCTGCATCAACTGAAGAGAATGATAAAGGTAACCATATTGGTGCTGAATTTATTCGTGAAAAGGTGAGTAATTGTGTGAACTCATGTGCTCAATCGAAAATTCCATGTTCTGAAATTTCTTTGGTCAATCTACATAATGTGGAATTAATTACTCATAAGGAACTTCTTACTTGAATATCTCCTAGTGATTCTTTGTATTATATCATGTTCGATGACCCTAGAGAGCTATCTAGTGTGATTGAGGATGTTGCTGAAATTTCATGTTTAAAATCACTAGTTAGTACCTATGCCTACACTTTCAAGTTCAATTTGATTGGGAATTGTGGTGTAGATGACAAGTTTTATGTTTACCGAATATGCATTACATGTGATGAGCTTGCTGAATTAAAATTGCAAATTTTGGATAATCAAGCTTTTGTGCCTTATCATGATCACAATGAGCTGCGTTTCAACAATAATGCTTCATGCTTAAAAAGATTTCTTAAGCCTACTTATTCATCCTTTAATGTACAATCATGTACAAATAATCAGAGTAGCGCAGTTGAAGCAAGGAAGGCACTTAAAATTTTCTCTTCCATATTTGAACCGTTTGATCTGGTTTTGCTCGTTAATAACTTGTCCACGTACTTCGCAAAGTCGAGGACGACTTTTTCTTATGGGAGGGAGAATGGTGTGAATGAAAATATTGCAATGTATGCATTTGATAGCTGTTGTAATATCAATTGGTTTGTGCAAAATAGTGAGAATGAGAATGACACAATAATTGATTCATACATATACCACGCATATGTGTTGTTCTTTTTGCTTACTACACCTCCAGGTAATAATAATGGAAAAGACGGAAGTGGTATAACTGACCAATACATATACCATGCATACACATTGTATTCTTTGTTTAGTACAATTTCAGGCTATCAAAAGCCGAGGATGGCTTTTCTTGAAGAAGGGGAGGATGATGCGGATACGCACATGCTTAAACTTTTCAGTCAAATACATTTTTTCACTGGAAAGAAGTATTGAGCCGCCTTAAATATTGTCAGGTGAATTTGTTTCTTAATGAATCTTCTTCTATTCGTGGAAACAATATACTACCTAATTCTAGTGTGCTGTGCGTACTTAGATATGAAGAGGAGCTCACTCATAAAGGTCGATGCATTTTCGACAAGGCGGATCCTAGCTTCCATGAGCTGTGCGTCGCAAGGAATTCCCGGCAGAGACATTCGGACCGTCCGGATTGTTCTCTTTGAACGTTCGGACCGTCCGAATAGCATCCACTAGCGGCGCGTCACAAAGAGCCGCAGATGGAGACGTTCGGACCGTCTGAACATTATCCTTTGAACGTTGGACCGTACGAACCAAGAGACGTGTTCACCCCGGACTGGTAAGAGATTGCTCGAAGATTGTAAAGCCGCCCGTATCACTAGGGTTTTCAGAAAAGGTTTTCAAGAGAGAAATAAATCAAAGAATTCAAATAAATAGCAAAAAAACCAAGAAAATTTTATGGAGTGGTTTTTTGTGATTTTAGTTTTAAAATGTTCGCACAATTTGGGCTGTTACAATGCACATGATTTTTTTGCAGTATGTTGTCTCTGTTGGCCCATATAAAGCAGATGGGAAGGAACAAGAAGCTGCGTGCTGTGGGAGAAATGGTTCATGCAGTCAGATCACATTGCTTTAGCCACCAATCTGAATGGTCAATGACATGGTTGTAATTTCTTTCTAGCAAACAGTTCACTACAGTAGCTAATAGCAGGACTAGGATTAGGAAGCATTAGGATGTATCATGTAACAATCATCGGAGGTGCTTCTTAACACATCATGGCACATCATTGTGTATTTCAGTCAAGAATTGAAGCGGACCCTGTGAAATCCTTGATTAATAGGTTTTGTAGGCATGTAGGAGATCCCTTTTCTAGATTAAATACATCGAGATAATGAATTATGAGAATCCCTTTGCCATTCGTAAGCAACTAAGCATGTTGAAACCTAGAGAGGCATATGTCAAACTACCAGCTTATCTATTGGATCCTCAAGGTTACTGTTTTGTTATGGAAAACTAGTTGAATGTTTGTACTATGCTACAACTTAGAAAATAATGGTACTACATGTTTATGGCTTAAAAACTCCCAAAACAATCTAAAGTCATATCATCATTGGGTCATCAAACTGTCTTTGCCATCACTTTCCAATCAGTTTTGAGACATCAAGTAACTACTACCCCTACACAACCAAGCTCTATTGTCATTTTGTTCGATCACCTTGCGTGTCTTGTTGATGTATCAAGCTCAACACTACACCATTGCTGTTGTGCCACTGCCAACCATTTCTATGAAGGTGTTGCATGCCATCATCTTGCGTAGGTCACCCCTCTCTAACCCATGGTTTGCCCTCATTGCCACCTCACCCCCACGATAGAGCCTGCAATCAACCATCGTCGTGCCATGTTTTCTAGAATTCATTTGTATCATTCAGAGCGAATAGTAAACTTTCCCATGCAACAACGTAACCTTGGTATTAGACACCTAATTTTGCATAATGGACATGTAAAAATATTTGACTTATAATACCCTAGCTAAATAAGTAATATGTCTTCTCATTACAAAAATATAAATTAGCTGCACATATGGTTACACTTCTAACTACAACCGTACAACATCATCCTTCTCATTAACTTTGCTATTCTCAAATTCTGCCATCCACAACCATGGTTTCAACAAAGAAACCAAGAGGCTGAAGCCTGATGACGTTGTAAAAAAAGTAGGTTTCTCCCATACTATTCCTCATCAGAAACAAATCTCATGCATAAACAAAACTCTCCCACCGGCATCACCAAGATCCTCTGTCTCTCGCTCTACTTCTTCTCCTTCTCTACCTCAATGGTGCAGTGGCCCGTGAGGCAAGGTGGTACAGCGCTGGCTAGGTGACTGACATGTTCATATTTATGCATATTTCTTGTCTTTTACCATGTCATTTTTACATTTTGTGATCATATTACATCATTTACACATTTGTATTGTTAATTGCCTCAAGGACTATTATGCAATTTCTATAATTTCTCTATAGGCCAGCATGATCAAGTGCATAAAATGACAATTGTTATTATGGGATAGCTCTTTATGAAAGTACGCGTTAGCGTAGACACGTAGGATCCTCAATGGCGCGGAGGCCAGTGAGGTGAGAAGGTGGCACTACAACTGACAGAGCGGCAACCACTGGAAGGTGGTGGCACATGACTGACAGATAGTGGTGGCATGCGAGTGGAAGAGTGGATCCATTGATATATACCTTGACTACAATGGCAAAACCAGGATGAAAATAGAGAGTGGATTCAAAGGACTAAGCTAAATTGGCACAAATATTATTTTGTACTCTTATGCAATCTAAATCCATACATGAATAAAAGAGAAACAAAGAAAAAAGATAGAAATACACTTGAATCAAGGCAAGAGATGTGTATCAATAACTCTAAGAAAAATAATATAAAATAGAGAAATTATTGTGAAGTCATAATTGGACGGCTCGATCTTCTCTAGCAACTAACAAAGACTAGAATGCCAAGATGTCAAGCCACGAATAGGTGTGCCAGATCACAATATGTAATTTTTAGACAGGATTCCGATGCTCCTGTAAAATCCTGAAAAATTGTATGAACTCAACTCTGATATGAATCAGCACAAATCTAGCAAAGTTTCCTTTTCTTCCGTTTCCCTATTTTTCTTTTCCTAATTTTCTTCTCTTTTCCCTCTTTTCTTTTCATTTCCTTCCTTTTGTCTTTCCTTGCTCCTTTCCTTTTTCTTTCCTCCCCTTCCTTTCTTTCCCCTGCGGTGAGCCCGATGCTCGACGCAACCACCTCCTCCTCTCTTTCTCTTCCTTTCTCTCTCCCAGTGCTTTGATGTCACCGCCTAGCGCCATTGTCATCATGCACCACTGTCAAGCTCTGGTAGCCTGTCGGCTTTGCCCCTAGCCTGATCGTCAACCCTAGTACCCTTCCCCCATCCTCCAGTCTCCTCCCCTAACCGCTGCCTTCATCTGTGCATGCCCCACTATCCACTGTCCTCTCCTTTGGTCTCATCCCCCTCCTTCCCTGGCTCACATGACACTGTTACCTTCCTCTGTGTGACATCACTGCCTCTTACTAACGGCGAGCCTGCTGCCCAACGCCACCACAACCTCCTTCTCCTTTCTTCTCTCTCCCACACTCTCCTCTCTTTCTGTTCCTTTCTCTCTCTTCCCCCATGCTCTGATGTCACCATTGCTTGGTGCCCCTATAGTTGTGCGCCACTGTCAAGCTCTGGTAGTCTGCTAGCCTTGCCCTCGATCGGATCTGCAACTCTACCCTCCTCCTGTCCTTTGTCCTCTCCTTTGGTGTCCTTCCCCTCCCTTGCTGGTTCATCCGATGCCATAGCCTCCCTCTATGTGTGACGCCATCACCCTTTGCTGGCCGCGAGCATGCCGCCCAGCACCACCTCTTCCTCTCTCCTCTCTTTTTCTTCCTTTCCCTCTCCCCCATGCTCTAATGTCATCGCCGCCTGGTGCCACAGATGTTTTGCATCGCTGTCGAGCTCCAGTAGTCTGTAGGCCTTGCCCCTAGCTAGATCCCAACCCCAGTCCCCTTCTCCCATCTTCTGTCCTCTCCTCCGGTCTCCTCCCCCTCTCCCTATCTCGCTGGCCTGAAGCTTCCTCTGGTGGCCAGTTCCCCATGCCGCATCAGACCTTCCTGCCAACGTGTGTGGAATGAGGAGGGGAGCAGACAGACCACCACCACCGTCTCCAATGTTTAAGATAGTCAAGATATTACTATGTCACTTACATAGAGTTTTCAATCATTCCTTTCCCATGTATCCTGAAAGTTCAAATGTCCTGCTTCGACCTTTCGATGATATCATGTTGCTTCACACAAGTCTGACACAACTAAGGTCCTGTTTGTTTAGGCTTAGGCTTTTTGGCTTATAGCTTAAAGCCAGCTTTTTGGCTTAAATAGCTTAAAATCAATTAGCTTTTAAGCCAAGCCAGGCTATTCGGCATCTAGCTTTTTGATAGGTTGGATGATGTAGCTTATTACTAGAAAGTCTAAAATACCCTTGTTATGTTGGTTGGCAACAAGTCTGATCTCTATCATTTTGTAGCAAGTTTAATTAAGCATTGTATTGCACAACAAACTAGTTGCAAAATTGGTCATGCTTTCCTTGAAAAAAATTTGAGAAGAACAATAGTCGCTCCAACTGATTGTTTTCAGCTAGTCATCAACACATCAATTAGCTAGTATTTAATTTTTAATGTCTCAAACAAACTTCTTGTGAGCATAAGAATTCAAACAACGATTTTAGGTGGGTACTCCAGCAATTCATTGGCACATCAATTGACTAGTATTTAATTTTAATGTCTCAAACAAACTTCTTGTGAGCACAAGAATTCAAACAACGATTTTAGGTGGGTACTCCAGCAATTCATCAGCACATCAATTGGCTAGTATTTAATTTTAATGTCTCAAACAAACTTCTTGTGAGCACAAGAATTCAACCAACGATTTTAGGTGGGTACTCCAGCAATTCATCAGCACATCAATTGGCTTAATCAATTAACAACCCATTAGCATCAGCCATTCGGAGCTCTAAAATCTGGATAAATTAACAGCCAATTAACAACAATTTGAGAAAAACAGTAATCATTTTTTTTGGTACTGTTAGCACTCATGTTGATTTGAACATAGAGAAATTGAACCGAAAGTCACACACACAAGCATTCACAAAAATTGAACAAGATTGTGTTGAGGTCATTGGTGGTGTGGACGGTGGTGGCTTCATCATTAATGGGGTAGTGGCTCCACTTGGCCACCGAAGCTAGATCTAAAGAGCAGCGCTGGGGCCAGAGGTCATGGCGGCTGGCGGAGGCCATGATGGCGTTGGTGGAGGAGGTCGCCAGTTGGGGAGATGCAGTCGCTGACGGTAGCCATCACGCGAAACCCTAGTAGGGCATCTGTGTTGAGCTGGGGCAAGACAGCGGCGGCCTTCTCAAGGGAGGATAATGGTGACAGGCGTGGGGAGGATGGCTGTGAAGGACAGAGAGATGGGGGAGGAGGACGGTGGCATCGGGAGATGGGGCTGCCGCCGGCGACCCAAAACCTTGCAAGTCACGAGAGAGGAGGCGTAGCCTCGTACGGGGTTGGAGAATGGGAAGAATTGAGGAGAAAAATTGAAGAAGGATTGACTTATATACCGATGGCATTTGCAGGTAATTTCAATGAAGTTTAGTGGTGAAGGGTTATTTTCATTCCGTAAAAGTCAAAATAAGCACTCCTTGGCTGGCTTTTGGCTTATAGTTATAGGATAGCTTATGTTTTTTTTAAATCTTGGTTAAAAAGCCATCTATTTATTTAACTTTTGGCTTTTTAACTTTTAAGCCAAAGAAAAAGCTAAAACAAACAAGGCCTAAAGAAATGTAAAAGCAGACTTCGGTTGAAAAATATCACTGCAAATACGTACGTTTATAATGCTGAACTCAACACAAGTACAAGTGCATATTAACAAAGTGAATCTGGCACACCTCTAATATATAGATTTTGTGGTCAATATATTCAGCAAGTTCTTCATATGCTTGTTTGCGTTGTACCCAAGAAAATTACGCATAAATGAAAGAACCACAAAAACTAGTCTTTTTTTTTTTGAAATCCAAATAATTCATTCCAGCGGCACTAACTAGTAAGTTTGCCACTATGCAGAAATTTGGCGCATAGCTCACTGAGTAGTTGCTTGCATTCAGTAAAATAGGGGTACAAAGAGCAGTTCAAGTACTTACTTCAACTTTTGTGAGTAAAGATGGTAGAGGAACCCATGAGCCAATTATTTTACAGAATCGAATCGTACGTCAATATGGTCCAGTCTAGGCCAATAAATTGGTGGCGGGCTATATCAAATGTGTGCATACAAGTGAAGGGAGCCGACTACTTCAGTTATCGTAAGGGGAAGGCAGAGGCACCATGTGCATCAAGTGCGGAAGTTTTTTCTCTTAGTCACAGAAAGTTCAAGCAAAGGATTGCATGAAACTATGCATGCGTGTAGGCTTGGGAGGCATAGAGAATGTGTGCGACACCACCAAGAACATATGCTTTGCGTGGTACGTACCTCACTATACTTTTATCCTTGCATTTCATTGAAGAACAAACACAGGATTGATTCAAGATTCTCATTCACTAGCCTTAGGATGGATTGGGCTTTCCACAAAGTTGTCTGAAGCAACGCACATGAAGACATAAATGATCAGTGTGGGAATTTCTAGAGTTGCCACTTGATGTGACACGATTACCAGCAACAGGAACATGTTTTGAGGTGTAGATTGAGTGCACCGCAAAATTTTTGCTTGCAAAAATGTTCTTCTTGAGTGGCATGCAAATATGGTAATAAGTTATTATCCACGATCGTAAGCAGAATTACTTAATGTCACCTCCTTAATTAGAAGACGTGACACAATAAATAAGGGAAAATTTGTGACATAAGCAGCCAGACCACCCAAGAGACGTGATGGATACGGTTGTTTTGATCTTTTTTTTTTTTTTGCTTTCTTGGTTTGTTGGTATTTATTTTGTGCTTATTTTTTACTATGCATTTGATCTCATTAGCTTCTCACAGTAATTGAGTAAAGAAGCCAAAAAAAGTTGTTTGTTGAAATTAAAAAAGGGGCAAAGATCATTTATCCCCTCGTCCTACACTAATCATCCATGATCATAAGCGGAAATTAATGAATGTTACCTTCTTAATTAGGAGATGTGCCACAATAAACAAGGGAAAAACTGTAAATCCATGAATGTATGAGCACCCTTGTAATTCTGTAGAATCATGACGGCAGAAACGTTCTTAACGGATTAACGCAACATATCTCCTCGAGGAAGCTAGCTTTGCACCGGGTTCTTAAGCGTTTGTAAAATCGTTCGTGAAGGTAACGAGTATCGACTAACCTCAAAACTATGGCGTACGGTGAATATGTTGGGTTCTTAAGCGTTTGTACTTCAGTGTTTGTAAAATCGTTCATGAAGATCTCGACTAACACCAAACTATCACGTGCTTCATGAAAAGAACTTATTCACCGTACGCCAGCAAGCACGAGGGAGAGAGCAATAGCAGAGGTGAGCTCGGGGAAGAGAAGGCAAAATGGCTTTTGCCTCTCCCTTCACCTGGCTCCCTCTCTCTTATAGGGCTGCAAAGTGGACCGGGCCGAGCTAGCCCAAATATTACAGAAATCCTCCTAATTTGAATGTCACTAAAATGCTCGCATATGTGATAACCATATGCTTCTGTGAATCTGGCAGCAGCCATAGAAACGGATGGTGCGAAGCAATTAAAGGCAAGTTGCCCTTCTGTTACAATGGAACTCATCAATTGGTATGAGAGAAAGGAAAGGGCTCCGTACGTGGTAGTTTCCTGACTAGCTTAGGCTTTTTTTCTTTTGCTAAACTCAAACCTTCTGATTAAAAGAGATTTTTAGTTCAAATATCCTATCCATCCGAAGGGCTTAGGTCATATCCTTATTTGTTAGGCACTGTGGATGCCTTTTCTTTTACTTGTGTCCAATAATATCTATTTGGTCTGTACGACTAATGACATGTATAAACAGAGTTTTATGGAGAAGTGAAAACAGAGATGAGTACGTGACGTGTATTTTGGCTACTGAATCTGATAGGACGGTCCAGTGTCATGCATGACTAGCTAATCGTGAATAAACGTGAGTAAAAGAGAGGGTATGAAGAGTATATCAAGTTGTTTCATGTTTCAACATTTTGTGGACTAGCCAAGATGGCAGATGAGTCATGTGTGTAATGAAATCACAGGATTGAATCGTACTGACATGATAATGTGTTTAAATAAGTGCAGGCCAATATATATATCAGAGATAAGATAGAAGGTAGGCATTCAGTTGTAGGCATGTAAGGAGAAGCCACCATATATCAAATTCAGGTGGTTTTTCCTAGAGCTATCAAGAGATGGTGCGAACCAGGAAATTACGTGAAACGCTCCATGTATGTAGGCTTGGGAAGCATAGGGAATGTATACGAAACACAGATGGATGGACATTGAGGCTGCAACGGTACGTAATACATTTTAAACTCTTAGATTTGAAATTTCAATTAAAACTGGCACAAGTTATCTGATAATCAAGCCTTAGTTCTCTAGATTATAAGGAGCTTGTCTGATAATTACAAGTGTCGTGTAGGGGAAACAGAATGCTGGCTCTGCAAATGGGAAACAGAACGCTGGCTCTACAAAATGCCCTATTGGGATGATTTCTGCAACTGCCACTTGATACGCCAAAGTTGCCAGTACCAAAGTTGTCTGACAAGCAAGCCTCTAGTTCACTAGCTTAAGCATGTAAGGAGCATTTGTCATGCCACCGTCTGACTTGCATCGGGATCTCACCAATCTCCTCTGGAACAAGGGAGGGGTGGACGTGTCCATTGAGGTCATGCTATGCAAGCACATTGACATGAGCACCGTGTGTGGAGTTCCTCGCTTCTCCTGGAAATCTGAAGTCGGCCATGGAAACTGATGGCTTTGAGCAGCTGAAAGCATGTTGCCCTTCTGTCATCATAGAACTCATCATGAAGGACGTGGTAGCATCCAAACTAGCTTAGTGGTAATTTCAAAGTAATTATGTTCATTGCATTTAGTAGAAACGATTAGTATGAAACAAAATATCATTTTTCTATTTTTTTCAGCTGTTCGTTGCCCAAGTTCTTACAGTTGAAATATCTTGTGTACATTGCCTTATTTGTTGGCACTGTGGATGTCTTTTCTTTTACTTGTGTCCAATAATATCTATTTGGTCTGTACGACTAAAGGCACGTATAAACAGAGTTTTATGGAGAAGTGAAAACAGAGTTGAGGAGGTGTGTTGGATGTGCACGTATTTTCACTATTGAACCTTGCACATCTTTACATACTACTGAATTTGATAGGATCGGGAATATGGTTTAGATTTTTTCCATCATAGCAAATAATTACTTTTGTGTATATTAGTGCTGAAATTTAAGAAAATTTAAAATGATCTCCTAATTATTATGCATGTCTCCCAACTCCTAGTGTCAATCATGACCGACTGATAATGAATAAACGTGAGTAAAGAGAGGGTTTGAAGAGTAGATCGAGTTGTTTCATGTTTCAACATTTTGTGGACAAGCTAAGATGGCAGAGGAACCATGTTTGTAACGAAATCACAGGATTGAATCGTCCTGACATGACGTGGTTAAATAAGTGCAGGCCAATATATATATCGGAGAAAAGATAAAAGGTAGGCATTCAGTGGTAGGCATGCAAGGAGAAGGCACCATGGATCAAATTCAGAAGGTTTTTCCCAGAGATCGTGCGAACTAGGAAATTGCATGAAAGGCTGCAATGGTACGTATCACATTTTTTAACTTTTTAGATATGGAATTTCAATTAAAACTGGCACAAGTTGTCTGACAATCAAGCCTCTAGTTCACTAGCTTAAGCATGTAAGGAGCCTATCTGACAATAATTGTAAGTGTCGTGTAGGGGGAACGGAACGCTAGCTGAAAATGTCCTAGTGGTATGATTTCTGGAACAGCCGCTTGATAGGCCAAAGTTGCCAGTGCCATCTGCCTACGAACTACGATGTTGAGCGATATCGGAGAGCTTGCTTCATGGCATGCATGCATATGTGATAACCACCGCTAGCCAGCAGCTTGATAGGCCAAAATCAGCGAACCTCCTTAATTAAGTGAATGATTAGGATATATTTGTTATGAATATTGTGTGTATTGATATGAGACCCAATGGGCCATATATATAGGAGAGTACAAGAGATATAAGGAAACAAATAAGAGTCCTATTCTATCTCTAATACCTTATCTCTAATACCCTTAACACCCCCCACAAATGCAAGGCGTATGCAATAACATTGCATTTGAAAAAGGGTTAATACTAAAACAAAAAATATCCAACATCCGAGTCGTGATAAAGTCGTCGTTGCGTGCAGTCGTCGAATAAACTGTCAAATCAAGCCGAAGAGGAATAGATAGAAGCATGACGGCACAGATCGAAGCCTGAGACGGCAGCGGCGCAGTGCACAAGAAGCGCAACGGAGGTGCAGTGCAGAAGAAGCGCGGCGGCGCAATGCACAAGAAGCGCAACGGAGGCGCGGTGCAAAAGAAACGCGGCGACGCAATGCACAATAAGCGCAACGGAGGCGCGGTGCAGAAGAAGTGCGGTGGCCTCATAGAGACTTCTACAATCTGCAGCGGCTCAAGGAAAAGAGCAGCGGCTGCTGCCATGCAAAAGAGAAATTCCTACACTTCTATGACTGACAATAAATTTGTGGACTCGCACGGCTTGAACGAACGAAAAGAGACTACGGATTTTGGATGGACGCGACGGAAGACTCACGAAAAATAACTGAAGACTAACTGAAGACTGACTAAAAGAAAACAGCCGCAGAAAATCCTTAAGATCACCCTCTCCCCCCTCCATCTCCCTCTTCACACCCGATCCCACTCGCTCATCACAGCCGCGCGAGACACGGGTGGCGCGGAGGAGCGTGCGCGTCGGTGGAGCGGGCGCGGGGAGACGCGACGACGGCGCGGAGAGCCCGGATCCGAGGCAGCGCCGGCCGGATCCGGGCGGGAGTTGGCCTGGCGACAGCGGTCGAGGCGACAGCGGCGCGGATCCGAGGCGGCGTCGGCGCGGAGGAGCGTGCGCGTCGGTGGAGCGGGCGCGGGGAGACGCGACGACGGCGCGGAGAGCCCGGATCCGAGGCGGCGTCGGCCGGATCTGAGCGGCGGCGCGTGGATGAGGCGGCTTGGAGGGCGGCGACGGCTGAAGTCGGCGAGGCGCGGGCGCGTTCGACGGCGAATCCGGCGGCGGAGAGCGGAGACGGCTGGCGGCCGGGAGATGGCTGCCCGAGGCGGGATCCAGCAGCGGCTGAAGGTGGCGAGGCGGGACGGACAGCGGCCGAACCGCGACGGGCGGACGACGGCCAAGCCTTGACGCAAAGACAGCGGCCGAAGAAGGCGCCTTGCGGGCGGAACACGCGATGCGGGCAGTACGGCGGCTTCCCCAGGCGACAGCAGAGGAGGCGCGCGCTCCCCCAGGCGGCGCCGGATCTGACGATGCTGCAGGGGCTGAAGAAGAAGCCGCGACGGGCAACTGCAGGGGCGACGGCGGCCGAGAGATGACGACATGAGGCAGCGCCGGCGGCCGGGAAGTGATGGCCGCCCCCGGAGCGAAGATCGCTTCTCCCGGGGGCAGCAGATGCGGAAGTAGATTGGAAAAAGATCGAGGTTAGGGTTTTAACCTAAGCTATGATACCATGTTATGAATATTGTGTGTATTGATATGAGACCCAATGGGCCATATATATAGGAGAGTACAAGAGATATAAGGAAACAAATAAGAGTCCTATTCTATCTCTAATACCTTATCTCTAATACCCTTAACAATATTCACTTAATAATGATTAACTGGATTAGTTCAAGCTTACATTTTTCAGAAAAAAAAGTTCAAGAAAATTGATAAAAAAATTCTCTGCATAATATCTCCTCCCATGAGTCATGCATCGATGACTGATGAATGAACATGAGTAAAGAGAGGATACAAAGAGTATCTCAACTTTTATGAGTTAAAGGATTGCAGAGAAGCCATGTGGCTATTTATTTCACAAAATTGAATCGTACTGACATGATGATGTGGTCAAGTTCAGACCAATAAATTACAGATGGGATATATCAAAGGTGAGCACGCAAGAGAAGTGAGCTAACTTTGGCTACTGTACAGGGGAAGGCACCACGGATCAATTGCAGAAGGCTTTTTCTCTCAGAGCCATGCTGATTTTGAGCAAAGGATTGCATGAAACCATTTGTGCATGTTGGCTTGGGAGGCATAGGGAATATATGTGAAACCGTCGTGCCCATGGGTTTTGCAACGGTATGTGCCTTATTATAATTCTTAGACTTGCATTTTTAATAGAAAATTAAAACAACATTGGCCTGATTTGAGCCTATCATTTACTAGTATAATGTCCTGCGGAGTGCCAAATATTGAGCATGTTAACTGGAGGTACCGAAGCGCCAGCCAACACTATTTGAGAGTGGTGCAATTTCAGTAACCTGTCACTTATATACGAAATTTCAAACGTTCAGTGCAACTTGTTTTAAAGAGTGGAGAGATATAGAGCAGATTGAGAAGTTCATGCTTGAAGAAATCCTCATAAGGGACAGTGTGTAGCGGCCATGTAAACTGATGGTGAGTAGTTCAAAGCTTAGTTGCCCTTCTGGTACAATGGAAACTGATGGTGCTGAGCAGTTAAAAGCTAAATTGCCCTTCTGTTACAAGTGAACTCATCAATTGGCATGAGAGAAAAGAAATGGCTCCGTACATGGTAGTCTCTTGACTAGCTTAGGCCTTTTTTTAATTAAACTCAAACCGTCTGATTAAAAGAGATTTTTAGTTCAAATATCCTATCCATCCGAAGGGCTTAGGTCATATCCTTGTATATTCAAACAATTCCTTAGTGGTAATGTTAAAGTAGTTGTGTTCATTGCGTTTAGTATAAAACGACTATAGGCAAAAGATAATTTTGGTTTTTTTCTAAATTGTTCGATGCCCAAGTTCTTACAGTTGAGATATCTTGTGTGCATTGCCTTATTTGTTAGGCACTGTGGTCCTGTGGATTTCTTTTCTTATACTCGAGACCAATAATATCTATTTGGCCTGTACGACTAGACATGTATAAACAGTGTTTTATGGGGATAAGTGAATAGTTGAGCACGTGACATGTATTTTAACTATTGAACCTTGCACCGAGTTTTCTTTTTGCGAGGACGAAATCTTGCACTGTTGCACATTGTTAATTACCAAATATTTTTTTTGTTCTTCTTGCACAACTCCTAGTACAAATGTATATATTGTAGCATCTTGCCGTGCAATCGCGCAAACAATTCAGCGAGTGAAGAGAGGGTACGAAGAGTAGGTCTGGTTGTTTCAACATTTGTGAGCTAAGGTGGCACAGAAACCATGTGTAAAATGAAATAACAGAAGTGAATCTAACTGACATGATGACGTGGTTAATCAAGTGCAGGCCAATATATAGTTTGGAGGTAGGATAGAAGACGCGCGCGCGCATACATGTACATGAGTGGAGTCATTCGGTTGTAGTTATTGCAACTATGTAAGGAGAAAACACCATGTATCAAGTGCAGAAGGTATTTCTTGGAGATTCCAAGAGATCGTGCGAGCTAGGAAATTGCGTGAAACCTGTAGGCTTGGGAGGCATAGGGAATGTATGCGAAGCTGTCAAACCTGTTCCTGCTTCAACAGTACGTGCCGTATATGAAAGTTTTTCCATGACTTTCAATTAAAAACTGCACATCCTGTCTTATGATTCAAGCTCAATGATGTTATAGGTACTGACAATTTTGAGATGTCGTGTAGGACTGATGAAAATGTGCCATTCATGAAGGATCCTTGTGGGGTGATTTCTAGTGCGGAAGTGAAAAGGAAAAAGCGATCAACCTGAGTAAAGAAATACTTACTGAGATGATGAAGCACCCGGTGTTTGTGCCACCTTAAGGGCACGGTAGAAATCTATGAGCAAAGCGATCAAAGAAACTCCTGAGTAAAGAAATT
Organism: Dendrocalamus latiflorus; assembly: GCA_017311315.1. NCBI lineage: Eukaryota > Viridiplantae > Streptophyta > Magnoliopsida > Poales > Poaceae > Dendrocalamus > Dendrocalamus latiflorus. The sequence continues at coordinate 16,447,692 of CM029642.1, read as the reverse complement.
CTTATTGAGATCAACCGATGCATCTGGACACCTTATTAAGAGCACGGTAGGAATCTATGACCGACTATGAGTACCCTGTAACGAAATAAATCATGATCCATAGCGATCCATGGCGTAAATCAGTGCAGATTTCTGAGCCATGTCAATCAGATCTGGAGGCAAAAGGCAAAGCCATCCGTATGGATAACCAAATTAGTATTACTATCTGTATGTATTCAGGCTTGTACACTGGGTTGCAGCACATTCTTTGCTTCTAAGAGACTTCGGAGTTTGGATCGTAGAATTGTGTAAGCGCAAACTTGGGTTAGAAGAAGAAGAAGACAGTAGATAGGACAAGAAAGGTAGACAGGAGTTCAGAATAGTTCAGAAAAATGGTTCACAGAGTTCGTGTCCAACTAGCCTCCCGAACTCTCTCTTAAATACTCTCGATTACATCCAATCTGGGCCGGTTACAAACGGATTGGGCCGGCGTTTGCGAATGGGTTTGGAAACCCGGCTTGCTTCAGCGTCTGTACTTGCATCTGCTCCTGCGCTTGCATCTTCTTCATTGGCCGTTGTTGTCGGACTTGGGACAGTGTTAACATTCCCTCCCCCATAAGAGCCGGCATGTCCCCATGCCGGAGCACGGGGAAACTGCTGACGAAGCTGCTCATAGGGTTCCCAAGTAGCGAGGGAGGAAGGCATCAGCGACCACTTGATCAACACTTGCTCGATTGGGTGATCGCCCGACGTCCAGCGGCGCTGCAATACTCGCTCAGGGACCTGAAACTCAACGTCAGTAGAGGGCAAGAGAGCTGTTACCGGAGCGGATCCTTGTGATTTCTTGAGCTGTGAAACATGGAAAACGGGATGCACTGATGACGAAGGAGGCAATGCCAATTTGTAAGCCACAGCACCCACACGGCCGACAATCTTGTACGGTCCAAAGAAGCGGAATGCCAGTTTCTGATGGGAGCGCCGAGCAACTGAAGCTTGTGCATAGGGTTGTAATTTTAGGAAGACCCAATCGCCGATCGCGAATTGTCGTTTAGTACGGTTTTTATCCGATTGGCGCTTCATACGATCTTGAGCTCGGAGAAGATGTTGTCTGACCAAGTCTTGCATCAAAGATCGTTCGGAGAGCCAGTCATTCAAATCTGGAATAGTCGCGCCCACAAGGTCGGGAGAGAGCCCAAAATGCCGAGGTGAATATCCATACAAAACTTCAAATGGAGTTCGGCCGAGGGCTGAATGGAAGCTGGAATTATACCAAAACTCAGCGAGAGATAGCCATTGTTTCCATTTAGTCGGACAAGCATGAACGAAACAACGTAGGTATGTCTCAAGGCATTGATTCAGGCGTTCTGTTTGTCCGTCAGTCTGCGGATGATAAGCGGTACTCATGCGAAGCTCAGTCCCAGCCAATTTGAACAATTGCTTCCAAAAGGCACTAGTGAAAATGCGATCCCTGTCAGAGATGATTGCCGTTGGCATGCCATGAAGACGATACACTTGATCCAAGAACAGCCGGGCTACTGTATGTGCCGAAAAGGGATGATGCAAAGGTAGGAAGTGACCAAATTTGGTGAATTTATCGATAACCACCAGAATGGTATTGGCTGAACCCGAGACTGGCAACCCTTCGACAAAATCCATAGAGATGACGTCCCAGGCAGCAGAAGGGACTGGTAAAGGTTGGAGGAGTCCAGGGTACTTGTTTCTGTCAGGTTTAGCTTGCTGGCAAATGTCACAGGATTGTACCATGGACCAAATGTCAGCTCTCATGGTAGACCAATAGAAGAGTTGTTTTACTCTATGGTAAGTAGCTGGAGCCCCAGAATGGCCCCCCAATGCACTGGAGTGTAAGGCTGCAAATATTCTATTGTGGAGCTCGGTATTAGTGCCCAACCAAATCCGACCCTTATACCTGATAATGCCATTGATTAGAGAATAGTGATGAGCAGCCTCTGGATTGACTGAGAGCTGCGTCAAAAGTTGTTGAGCTGCTGGATCAAACATGTAACTTTGCTGAATGTCCTGGAGCCACTGTGGTTGCACAGAAGTTACTGTCAGTAGCTGATCGGAGGCTAGACAACGGGACAGGGCATCCGCCGCTGTGTTGTCGACTCCTTTTTTATATATGACTTTGTATTGTAGCCCCAACAATTTGGTAAACACCTTTTGTTGCCAAGGAGTGTGCAGCCGCTGTTCGTTGAGGTGGATCAGGCTCTTTTGATCAGTATGGATATAGAATTTCCCTTGTAACAAATAATGTCGCCATTGCTCCACAGCTACTAAAATAGCTAAGTATTCTTTCTCATAAGTTGATAACCCTTGATTTCTTGGTCCTAAAGCCTTGCTGATGTAAGCCAACGGGTGTCCATTCTGTAAAAGAACTGCCCCCACTCCCGTAGCGCAAGCATCAGTCTCGATGTGAAATGGGAGAGTAAAATCCGGAAGAGCAAGGCAAGGAGATGAACTGAGAGCTTGCTGCAGACGTTGAAAAGCTAGATGGTGTTCCTCCTTCCACAAAAAGGGAGTATCTTTGCACAATAACTCAGTCAATGGTTTTGCAATAATGCCAAAGTGCCGGACAAATTTTCTGCAGTAGCCAGCTAGTCCAAGGAATCCTCTTACGTCCTTCACACATTTAGGAACGGGCCAATTTTGAATTGCCGCTACTTTAGCAGGATCAGTAGAAACGCCAGCACTACTGATAATATGGCCTAAATATGCTATGGATCTCTGAGCAAACTTGCATTTAGAGAATTTCAACCTCCACTGGTCATTAGACAGCCATTGAAATACCTGGGATAAATGAGACAGATGGTCTCCGAAGGTCTTGCTGTAGACCAAGATGTCATCGAAGAAGACTAGAACAAACCTTCTAAGACCTGGGGCTAATGTTGTGTTCATGGCACCTTGGAACGTTCCGGGGGCTCCTGTCAATCCGAAAGCCATTACCCTGAATTCATATTGTCCTAAATGTGTCTGAAAGGCAGTTTTGTGTTCTTCTCCTGGTTGAAGTAATATCTGGTGGAAGCCGGCTCGAAGGTCTAAAGTAGAGAACCATTGTGAATGTGCTAACTCATCCATCAGCTGATCAAAGATGGGAACAGGGAATTTGGACTTAAGAGTGATAGCATTCAGCTGCCTGAAATCCACACAGAATCGATACCCTCCATCTTTTTTTGGAACCAGCAGGATAGGAGAGGAAAAGATACTAGCACTAGGCTGTATAATACCTTGCTGTAGCATATCCTGTACTTGTTTTTCGAGCTCGTCCTTCAGTTTGGGTGGGTATCTGTAGGGTCGGATGGCAAGGGGTTTAGAGCCAGGAATCAGAGGAATTGCATGATTACAGGCTCTAGTGGGAGGTAAACTTGTAGGTGGGTCAAAGAGGTGAGCGAAAGAATGTAACAAAGGATGAAGCTCAGTAGGTAGATTAGTTAAGTCCAAAGGAGATGTGTCAGAAGTAGCATAAGAGATCTGCAACAGTAGGTTTTCAGAAACTACAGGTTGTATTCCTTGTAAAAAGGCATGAGATCCTTCATAAGGAATGAGAAGCCACTTCTGAGCCCAATGGACTTGCATTGGGCTGTACTTTTCCAGCCAGTCCATGCCAATGATCAGATCGTAATGAGCTAATGACAGGACCTTAAAATCTGATACGAATGTGCATCTATCAACACTCCACTTCAAGTTATGCAGGATACCTGGACTAATAAGAACACCACCGCCAGCAACATGTACTGAAGTCGGCTGAGAATGCACAGACTGAGGGCTCATCCTTTTAAGCACAAGGTTACTGACAAATGAAGAGGAACTTCCCGAATCCACAAGAGCCGTAACAGGAATGCCTTGTAACGATCCACAGAACTGGATAGTACGCGGGGCAGGAGCACCAGAAACAGCTGCCTTAGAAATTACTAAAAAAATTTGATCAGTTGCCGCACCTGAAGAAGAATCCGACGGTGGTGTTGACTCTTCAATAGAAGCAGATTCCCAAAGGTCCTGGACCGCATGTAATACGTCAGGTGCACATCTGTGGTCCTTAGACCATTTGGCCGAGCATTTATAACAGAGCCCCATAGCACGTCTGTAAGCTTTCAGAGCCGCCAATTTTGAATCCATAGCTGCATTGTTTGAGGAAGCGTCGTGGATTCCAGGTCCGGACTTGTTAGTTTTGGGTGGTGGAGGAAGTGGCATTGGAGACTTCAGCAATGGTTTTGCCCCGGATGCCCATGAAGTCCGGGTATGATCCCGAACACTCCCAGCTTCTTCCTGCAATAAAGCCAAGGAACAAGCAGCATCCAGATTCTTTGGTCTTTGGACAAGAACAGTAGAGCGTATGTCAGCACGTAGCCCATCTATGAATCTAGTGGTGAAATAGACCGGGTCAATGCCCCCTGCATAAGCGGTGAGCTGATCTACCAGTTCAGTGAAACGTGTGACATATTCAGACACAGTGGTTGTTTGTTTCACATGGAAAAGTTGTCGTATCAAAAGCTCATGCTGATCACGATCAAATCGTTCACTAAGTAGACAACAGAATTGTGCCCAAGACGCCTGTTCGAGGTGTGGTTCAACAGATTGTAGCCATCGCGCTGCCGATCCTTCCAAGTGCATTTCAGCTACCCGAACCCACATGTTAGAATCAACCCCATACATTTCAAAATACTTCTCACACCGAGAACGCCATAAACGCGGGTTGTCACCGTCGAATTTAGGGAATTGCAATTTCGGCAGACGTCCCGTGGAAGGTGGGTGGTGTACTGGAGGTGGGGGTCGCGGTTGCGGAAATAAACGAGGAGTGGCAAATTGATGGGAACCAGTGTGCATACCATTGTCCGGGACGGAAGACTGAGTCAGTGATGACCCGAGCCCACCATCCCGTGCGAAAGTTGCAGCGCCGTGCCCTTTGGGCCCATCGGTGGGGATTCCGGCAGATGGGCGCGCGGCCACCGATATTGGAGACGAGAGGAGACCCGGGCGGTGCGACGCAGTGTCGAACACAGCGCGGTCCCAAGTCTTTGCGACCTTCTGCACTTCGAGCTTCAAGTCGTCGACGACGCTCTCCAGCTCGGGACGCCACGAATGGAAGTCCGCCGCAGCAACCTCGAGAGCGGTCACACGTGCATCGCGTTCATCGGCGATGTGCGCGACGCGGATTGACTCGAGATCGGAGAGGCGCTTGGAGACGACCACCTCATGATCCGAGTGGGCAACCTCCAGGCCAGCGAGTCGGCGATCAACAGCAGCGTTGCGATCCGCACGCTCGCGCTCCATATCGGCGAAGCGCTTTTCCCAGCGGGCTTCGTGATCGTCGAAACGGCGTCCAAACTCGTCGAGGACAAGCTTCAGGTTGGGATCCATGGCACCAAGCCGCCGTTGCCGGCGAGTGTAATGGTGGTGTTTGGCGTCGGTCGCTTGGTCCAGCGTGGAACCAGAGGGTGGGGAAAGAGAAGGATCGAGATGAATCTGATACCAGGTTGTTAGCGCAAACTTGGGCTAGAAGAAGAAGAAGACAGTAGATAGAATAAGAAAGGTAGACAGGAGTTCAGAATAGTTCAGAAAAATGGTTCGCAAAGTTCGTGTCCAACTAGCCTCCCGAACTCTCTCTTAAATACTCTTGATTACATCCAATCTGGGCCGGTTACAAACGGATTGGGCCGGCGTTTGCGAATGGGTTTGGAAACCCGGCTTGCTTTAGCGTCTGTACTTGCATCTGCTCCTGCGCTTGCATCTTCTTCATTGGCCGTTGTTTTCGGACTTGGGACAGTGTTAACAAATTGTGCTCTTCAGAGTCCTCATTAGGTCTGCTTATCAAAGAGACTGGTGTTTACTGCAGTCCAATACTCCAATAGGATTAGATTATCAGGTTTGTGACATTGGTACATTGTAAGATCTCACCTAAAATACACCGTTGTAAATGGTGAGCTCGACCTAGTTATAAAAACCTATTTCCACTCATAAGAGAATCTGGCGCATCTCCAACAAAGATTTTCGTACTAAATAGTAATCTCAATATTACACGGAAAATCTGAAAAAGACATTACATGGAAATTTGTTAAACAAAAAACACGGCATAATATCTCATGTCGGTCATCATGCATGGGCGACTGATCAATGAACACGAGTAAAGAGAGGGTACGAAGAGTAGTTCCACTAGTTTTTGTTACTACTTTTGTGAGTCAAGATGACAGAGGACCCATATGCCAAATTATTTCACAAAACCGAATCATACTGACACAACGTTGTGGGTCATGTTCAGATCAATAAATAGGAGGTGTGATATATCAATGAAAGGTTTTTCGTCTTGGAGCCATGGAGGGGTTGCATGAGATCAAGCGTGCATGTAGGCTCGGAAGGTATTGGGAATGTATGCGAAACTGCCATGCAGCCTTGAGGTACGCAAGTACGCAACTCATTATAAGTCTTTTCCTCTCATTTTTAGAGAAAATTAAACAGCATAGGCCTGATTCGATCGGGCTTCTTGTTCACAAGTGCAAGGCAACAGTGACTCATGTCTTGACCTTGCATTTTTATGGAAAATTAGCCTGATTCGATCGGACTTCTTGTTTTCGATCTTCGTCTTGTTCACAGGTGCGAGTCTAACAGAGGCATGGATGTACAGAGGACCCGAGTAGGATAATTTTAAAGACCTGCCACATGATATCACAAAAATTAATGTAACAGCGAGTTGCAATTATGGGCAGTGTTGGATTGGGGATTGCGAATCAAGGGAGAGGGGGATGAATCAATAACAACAATAAAATATTTTGTTCTAAATAAATTGTAGTAGGCTAGGAATGAAACCTTCTCAAGATCAAAGAGATGAGAATCTTAAAATAAAACCTACAATGCTAAAACTCTAAACCATACATTCTACTATCTGAGTAAAGAGCCTAAAACACTACCCCTAACTTTCTTATGGTTCTGGTACGTGGATCGCTAATTTCCTGCGCTTTTATCCAAAGCTAATTCTTTAGATACATTCCAATCTCTTAGGTCTCTTTTAACTGTTTTCTCCCACGTCAGTCTTAGTCGACTTTTGCCTCTTCTTACGCTTTTATTACGCCTTAAAATTCCATTACGTACTGGTGCCTTAGGAGGCCTTCGTTGGAGATGTTCAAACCATCTCAAAAGATGTTGAACAAACTTCTCTTCAATTGGTGCTATCCTTACCCTATCACGTATGTCATCATTGTGGATACGATCCCACCTTGTATGACCACAGATCCACCGCAGCATCCTCATCTCCGCTACACTCATTTTCTGTATATGTTATCTTTTAGTCGCCCAACATTCTGCTCCATATAGCATCGCAGCTCTGATCGTCGTCCTATAGAACTTACCCTTTAACTTTTGAGAGACTTTTTTGTCACACAGGATATTAGATGATTGGCGCCATTTCACCCACCCGCTCTTATCCTGTGGCTCACGTCTTCATCAATCCTACTGTTCCACTTATGATCCATTGTCACTAGACAGTTCCAATTGCTAGTAAAATAAAATTGCAATATGAGTGTAGCTAGGGACTGCGTAATTGCATTGGTCATCATAGAAGATACTCTATATTTCTAAAAAGTTTCCACTTGGTTGTGTGGCCATTTAGTGCACATAGTAGTCTCTATCGATCGTATGGAATTGTGTTTCTACATTTATCATTCTGTTGATTCTGATCCTTCTTGAGCATTTGTTGCTCCTACGAATTTGGTATAGTATTTTCTTTGAGACATGAGCTAAGTGCCTAAGTGACCTTTGACTGTTGCAGTGAAACAGTTTTCTATAAACCAATCCATTCCATTAAAGTAGTATGAATTGATTAAACTGCTGTACCTACGTTAATTTTGGATAAATTAGGTAACTTGCTATTGCGTACCATAACTTCTCAATGGTGGAGTGAGAAATCAGTGTGCTATCACATGGCAAGAGCTCACTTATCGACAGAAGCGACATTCGTTTACTTATTCAGTTTGAATGTTTAGCTCCCATGTGATCCTTATCAGTCAAGCTGCAACATTTGGAGTATTTCACTATTTCAATGATGCATGCATGTATAAGTTCCAGTACCCGTCAGACATTTTAAGTGTGATATTAGTAAGAAATTCTCTTTTTTTCCCCTGTAATATCCTTGAGACCTTGACCAGATGTTGAAATTAATATTAAGTTATTGATACGTGCGCGATGATGCCTTCAGAACCAGTACTGACTACTGAAATTTAAAAAAAAATCAGAATTTTGTGTAGAAATACAAATGAATATATTACAAATAGACTTGAAGTGTTAAAACTAGGGCAAGCATGGTCTTATTGCTACCTATCCTTTCTTTCAGAGTTTTAAGAGACAACCCACTACCAAATGCTTATGTCCACCAGCTCCAGATTCTCCGTGGAGTGGATTCTCAGAGAATCTAAAGAAGAAGCTAATAAATGAGAATTTGGAGCTTTACTAAACAGGCCCTCAATCTCTTCAAAAAAATCTTCCTAGAACAATCACTACTATACAAAGGGTTACTACAGACGGTTTTAAACCCCCATCACAGACGGTTTCTGAACCGTCTTTTTTTTGCATATGTGATAATAGACGATTATCATAGACGGTTTGTATACCGTCTGTAAAGGCTGACTACCACAGAAAGCTGCGACCAAAACTCCGTCTGTAATATGTTGTCACAAACAGTTATATGTACTAACTGTATGTGATAGTTGACATATCACAGCCAGTTGGTATGTATAACCGTCCGTGATGTCCAACATATCACAAGCAGGTTTTGGTTATAGTCGTCTGTGATAGTAGATGTCTTTACAGATGGTTTATACCACAAAACCATCTATGATAGTTCGTTCTATACCTAAAATTTATTAGAATCGTCTATGATAATTCATAAACGGTTTTTAATAAGAACCGTCTATAACAGTTATGTATTATAGACAGTTCTATTCATCACTACTAACATAGACGGTCATATATGTAAAATCGTCTGCAATAATTGTAAACATGTAATATAACATTATCTGTAGTAGTGAATCCCTCAATTCTAGCTCTAGACGAATTTTTCTTTGTACTACAAAAATGTAGCCTCTCAAGAATTTTTGCCTTCCGTAACGCAGGGCTCTGTCTAATTAGCACTCTTTAATCTCCAGCCACAAGGGCTAATACATGTGCATATATACACGCACATAGTAGTCAAACTAGACCACGGGATCTCAACCAAATAGACTAGTTCTGATGGAATAGCACTAACTCGACTAAGGTGCCACTCGGTTGGGCTGAAAGAAGTAATTTATAGTTAAAATTGTACTGTAGCTGACTGAAATTACACTGTAGCTGATGGTGGCTTATTTGGCCTAACTAAATTTAAAAAAATTTAAAAATAGAAAAACAAGTTAGTCCATCATGGACAATACAAATGAATACGTAAGGGAAAGAACGGGCAAAAAAGCTAAAAAAACTAAAAAAACCGAAAAGATGAAATTTATTAATAATAAAAAATAAACTAAAAATCAGAAGGTCAAACTGAAATGAGAGGGACTCACCTAGCCAACTTGTACACGGGAACTATTTCCGATACAATCTTTGTTTGCACACGAGCTGCATGCACTTCTTCCGCAGCTGGTCGCCCGCCGCGCTTTAGAGCAAGTATAATAAGAGGCTGTTAGTAGGCTGTATGCTGAGGTGGAGGAGAGAGAGAAGGAGAGAGAAGAGAGGTGGGTTGTAAGTTTACAGCCAGCTGAAGCACAAGAACCAAGAAACTTTGTGAGAGAAAGGGGTGGGTCATACAGCCTTCAGCTGGCTGTAAACTACTATATGAATGGGCTCATAAGTGGGCTGTAAGTGTTCATACAACCAGCTGAAGGCTGTATTATTAGCCTTGCTCTTACGCTCGCCGCCAGTCGCTGGCTTTTGCGTACGTACGCAACGCACTGGTCGCAGCTTTGCAGTGCACTGGTTGCTGGTCGAGCGTCCGCGCTGGTCAAATGCATCGAACTGGTCATCGCTGCACCCACGCCTGGTCGATCGCTTCCTACTGCGTGCATGTGCACCCACGTCTGTCTTTTCCGTTAAGTCTCTTTAGCCACTGATCATCACGTCCTCGATATCCACTACACTCCACGGCGCGTTACATGGCCCTATGTCTATCTTCTATCGTCATGACATTTCTATCCGTCAAATTGACTTGCACACATCCAGACAAAGCAAACCCATCGCGTAGCAATACACCTTGATATGAAAATACTGTTGGGATTTCTTTTGCACTTGGGGTCTAGATCTGAGAGGGAAGAGGAGAGGGAGTGGGGTACTGACCGTCGGACGCGTTGGAGGAGGAGCTGGCCATCGTCGGTGAAGCGGTCGGGGAAGAGACTGGCGATGGCGTCTCGCGGTGGCGACGATCTCCCTGGCCGGTGGTGGCTTCCCGTCGCTGGAGCGCCCCCTCAACAGATCGGGTTAGGGTTTGTCGGTGGGGTTTGTGGTGGCACGGTGAACCTCGTCATGCGTGCCGCCCCGGCCCCCACCTCTCTTTTATATGGCGCTGGCGACAGGGGCCCACCAGCCAATTGGGCTGGGCGCCCCCGATCAGGGCGCGGTCAAAGGGTGGCATTTGGCCGTTGGGCCAAATGCCTGAGATCACTCTAACATTCTCCCCTTTGATCTCAATCTGTACTTTATCTTTAATTACTTTTGACTTTACACATTCCATCACAGATTAGTGCATAGAACATGTCTCATCGTCACGGTCAATCGCCGATAGATTCAACAGCTACAATACACCTCTCTGTACTGAAATAGTTACTTTAATCTTTTGGGCCATCTTTTAGTCCAGGAATCATAGGCTTTCCCTTAAACCCATGCCGGCTACATGTTCTCTGAACACGTTGGGTGGTAAGCCTTTAGTAAGCGGATCTGCTAACATCTTTGCGGTACTTATGTGCTCAAGACTTATAATTTGATCCCGAACTTTATCTTTCACAACATAGTACTTTATGTCAATGTGTTTGGCAGCACCACTTGACTTATTGTTGTGGGCATACGTTACTGCGGGTTCATTATCGCAGTACAACTTAAGTGGTATATTGATGTCGTCAACCACTTTTAAACCGGGTATGAACTTCTTTAGCCAGTTCACCTGCTCCGTAGCCTCATAACATGCTACAAACTCGGCATACATTGTGGACGATGTAGTGACGGTTTGCTTTGAGCTTTTCCACGATATAGCTCCTCCTACGAGAGTGAATACATATCCGGATGTAGACTTTCTATCATCTTCCGCAAAATCAGAATCTGTATACCCCACTATATGGAGTAAATCTGATCTTCTGTATGTCATCATGAGGCCTTTTGTTCCTTGCAAATAATGCAAGACTTTCTTTATCAATTTCCAATGTTCTATTCCAGGATTGCTCTGGAATCTGCCAAGTAACCCGGTAACAAATGCTAAGTCAGGGCGTGTGCATACTTGAGCATACTGTAAGCTTCCGACAGCTGAAGCATATGGAACCGCTTTCATTTGATCGATCTCATACTGGTTCCTGGGGCATTGAAAATCCCCATATCTGTCGCCCTTGACTATAGGTGCAGGTGAAGGACTACTTTTATGCATACCAAATTTCTTTAAGACTTTCTCTATGTATGCCTTTTGTGACAGTCCCAATGTCCCCTTGTTTCTATCCCGGTGAATTTCGATCCCTAGAACGAACGAAGCTTCACAAGATCTTTCATATCAAAGTTTGAGGACAAAAACTTCTTTGTCTCCAGTAGCAGACTGACATCACTACTAGCTAGTAGGATATCATCCACATACAGGATTAGGAAGATAAACTTCCCATCTTTAAACTTTGCATAAACACAGTTGTCCTCTACATTCTCTTTAAACCCAAATTTTCTTATTGTACTGTCAAACTTCAAGTACCACTGTCTTGAAGCTTGCTTTAACCCATATATTGATTTCTTTAGGCGGCATCCCATTCTTTCATTTCCTTCCACGACAAAACCTTTCGGTTGTGCCATGTAAACATTTTCCTCCAAGTCCCCATTAAGAAATGCCGTCTTTACATCCATCTGATGTAACTCTAAATCATAATGTGCTACTAATGCCATTATGATTCTGAAGGAATCTTTACATGAGACTGGAGAAAAGGTCTCATTGTAATCAATCCCTTCTCATTGCGTAAATCCTTTTGCCACAAGTCGCGCTTTGTATCTTTCTACATTCCCTTGGGAGTCATGCTTTGTCTTGTAGACCCATTTACAGCCTACTATTTTGGCTCCTTTAGGAATAATTTCCAAGTCCCAGACTTTATTAGTCTTCATGGACCTCATCTCCTCTTCCATGGCCTCAAGCCATTTTGAGGAATTTTCGCTTCTCATGGCTTCTTCAAATGAGGTGGGATCATCCTCCATTTGAAATTCCTCTGTATGATAAATCTGATAATCATCAGAAATAGCTGATCTTCTTACTCTTTGAGACCTCCTCGGGGCCTCCTCATTTGGTACATCTTCTGTTTGAGGCTGTTGTTGCTCCCCCTCATCTGTGGCAATGGGTTCTATAGGATCCTGAAAAACAGGTTCCTCATTATCATTCATTGTTGCCACAGGAGGAACAATAACAGGTGCTGGCACCACAGTGTCTTGCACCGTCGGTGCAGCGACAGCAGGTAGTGTGAAGAATGGCTCTTGAATCATCGGAGTGGGCGCATACACCCGCTTCTCTTCAAGGTCAATCTCTCGAGCTTAACCATGCTCCCCCTGATCATCTCATCCTCTAAGAAGACAGCGTGTCTCGTTTCTACAAACTTTGTATATCTATCTGGACAGTAGAAACGAAAACCTTTTGACTTTTCAGGGTAGCCAATGAAATGGCAACTTACTATTTTTGGATCAAGCTTCCCAAGGTTTGGGTTAAATACTTTAGCCTCAGCAGGACTCCCCCACACACGTAAGTGGTTTAGTGAGGGAACTCTTCCTGTCCACAACTCGTACGGTGTTTTGGGCACCGACTTACTAGGCACTCTGTTGAGAATATGAATGGCGGTTTTCAACGCCTCCATCCATAAACTCAATGGCAGTGTGGAATATCTCATCATGCTTCGCACCATATCCACCAGGGTACGGTTGCGTCTTTCAGCTACTCCATTTTGCTGAGGTTCGCCCGGTGTAGAATACTGGGCTACTATGCCATTTTCCTGTAAAAACCTCGCAAAAGGTCCAGGAACTTGTCCATATGGGGTATGTCGACCGTAGTACTCCCCCCCACGATCAGATCGGACTAGCTTAATCTTTAAATCGTGTTGGTTTTCAACTTCAGCCTTAAATATCTTGAATTTATCCAAGGCTTCATTTCTTTCTTTGATTAGATAAATATATCCATAACGGGAGTAATCATCCGTGAATGTTATGAACGAGTCATAACCATCCACACTTTTCACAGGAAAAGGACCACAAATGTCTGTGTGAACAATTTGTAGAACTCCTGTGCTTCTTTTAGCGTCTTTTTTAATTTTCTTTACATATTTTCCTTTAATGCATTCTCTGCATTGTTCTAAGTCTGAGAACTCTAATGGAGGAAGAATATCATTCTTAACTAGTCTTTCTATTCTCCCCCTCGAAATATGGCCTAAACGACAGTGCCATAATTTCGACGACTCATCTAGAGTTCTCTTTCGTTTTCTGTTTACACTCGTAGACGAGGATTCAATCACTTTCTCGCACGCGACGTTCGCATTATCGCATACGACATTCACATCATCACATAATGATAACAAATAAAGCTCATTCTGTAAGATGGCAAGACCAACACATTCGTTATTAAACATGATTTCACACTTGCCATTTCCAAAATTACAATCATAACCATCTTTGTCCAAATTTGAAACACTAATCAAATTCCTCTGTAAAGAGGGAACAAAAAGGACATCTCTAAGTAAAAGATTGGAGCCATTAGCTAACTCTAATGAAAGATCGCCAACGGCTTCAACTTCAGCTTGGACTCCATTTGCAACTTTAATGCATCTTTCGTTCCTTTGCGTAGTCCTCGTCGAACGGAATCCCTGTAAGGAATTAGCAACATGAACAGTTGCTCCTGAGTCAATCCACCAAGTGGATTTCGAATATTGCACATACAGACATTCATTTATAAAGGTAATAATGTTCTCACCTTTCTTTGCCATTATCATCTTTAAGTAATCAGGACAGTTCTTCTTGTAGTGTCCCGTCTTTTTGCAGTGAAGACACTGATCTTTGTCTACAGCAAATTTATTCTGTTGAGGCTGATGGACAGAGGCTTTTCCCTTGTTCTTTGAGAAGGAGGTACTGTTGAAGTTTTTTTTTCTTGTTATCCTTCACATAGTTGATAGATCCACCATGTGAGGATTTAATTCTTTCCTCCTCTTGCACACACATAGCTATGCATTTTTCCAAGTCCCATTTCTCGGGCTGCATATTGTAGTTGACAACAAAAGTGTCAAACTCTTTAGGCAAGGAAGCAAAAACCAAATGAATAAGGAACTCATCCTTGAGAGCCAAATCCATTGGTTTAATCTTGGATGCCAAGTTGCTCATTCTCAGTATGTGCTCTCTTATGCCACTGCCACCACCAGAGTACCTCTCTGTCACAAGCTGTTTAATCAGCTGTGTAGCATAAGTCTTTGAAGAGCCAGTAAACTGACTCTTTATTCTCTCTAGGTACTCTGTGACAGTGTTACACTCTGCGATTGAGACCACAATAGCAGGCTCAATCGTGTTCTTTATCACAGCCATACATTTCTTGTTGGCTGTGGTCCATTTCTTATGATCAAGATCATAAGACATCTGTAAGGGAGCATGATCCCTCTGTCTTTTCTGCTAAGCAGTATCATCCTCATTTTGATCCCTCACTGGTGCCATAGGCTCAGTGGGACGTGCTGTAGTGAGGACCCAGTCCACCTCAGCTAAGATAAACGCTAAGTCTATCTTTTTCTTCCACTCTCCATAATTATCTCCTTTAAGAGTGAGGATCTCTCTGATACAACTCATCAAGTTGTATCCGCCTGAAATTTTTTTCAAATAAAGTGAGAACATAACAGGAAAATTATATGCCTTATTTCCAACGTTTGTCAAAAATACGACATACAATTTAAATCAATTTTATCTATACATTAAATCTACATCACCGTTGGGCAGAAATAGAAATAATGCATTAAAAACATCAATTAAAAATTATAATATTGTTATTATCAACGTTGGTCAGAAAATAACAATATCATAATTATCTGGGATTTATATCTATTTTTTCAAAATTAAATTCTCCCGTTGGTTCGAATTTAATAATGAAAATCAATCAACATTAACTTTTGCAGTGGAAACTGTAATTATTCTAAAATAATTCATTATACAGAAGTATTATACTGTACACTTTTAATCTCTGAAAAAATAACACGTTGGTGCAAAATTTACAGAGATTTTAAGTCAAATTTCATTCAAATTCATGCTTCTGAAAACAATTAAATTCATTTAACAAAACACTGTTCAAACGGCCATTTTGGGATTTCTTTTGCACTTGGGGTCTAGATCTGAGAGGGAAGAGGAGAGGGAGTGGGGTACTGACCGTCGGACGCGTTGGAGGAGGAGCTGGCCATCGTCGGTGAAGCGGTCGGGGAAGAGACTGGCGATGGCGTCTCGCAGTGGCGACGATCTCCCTGGCCGGTGGTGGCTTCCCGTCGCTGGAGCGCCCCCTCAACAGATCGGGTTAGGGTTTGTCGGTGGGGTTTGTGGCGGCACGGTGAACCTCGTCATGCGTGCCGCCCCGGCCCCCACCTCTCTTTTATATGGCGCTGGCGACAGGGGCCCACCAGCCAATTGGGCTGGGCGCCCCCGATCAGGGCGCGGTCAAAGGGTGGCATTTGGCCGTTGGGCCAAATGCCTGAGATCACTCTAACAAATACTTGTTTATTTACTCATCACAACATGAAGCTACACCTATGTTCTAACAGACAGTGCGTGCGTGGAGTTCTCCGCTTCTCCTGAAATCTGAAAGTGGTCATGGAAATTGATGGCTTGTAGTAACTGAAAACAAGTTTACTGTTCTTTGCCCAAGTTCTTACAAGTAAAAAATGTTGCATACATGGTCTTATTTGTTAGGCGTTGTGAATTTATTTTTTTCTCGTGTCCAATAATACCAAACTGGTCCACACGAGACAGACATAAACCTTTGTTTTAAAAAAAAAAAAAAGACAGGCATAAATGGAGTTTTGCAGACTTGAAAACAGAGTTGAGTTGGTGAGTTTAACATGCATGTATTTTCGCTACAATGTACCAACTGAACCTTGCACATCTTCAGCAAAGATTTTTGCAGTCAATCCAGTAAGTTAGCTCATTGTTTCGTAAACAAAAGAAAATTTAAACATATGAAAAGTGCAAGCTAATTTAAGATGCCAGAGGAGCCATGTGCCAAATTATTTCACAGAAACGAATTGTACTGATAAGAGATATGGACCTCAAATTGTCAGTGGAACAAGCAAGGAGACGATCGAAATCGGCGGGGAGACGTTCGACGCGCACCGGTGGTCGCTGGTGGCACGGTCTCCGGCTTTCATGGAGAAATTCTTAACCCTGCAAAAAAAAAAGAAGAAGAAGAAGAAGAGGTTCTTTGGCTCGTCGACGGAGGAGAGAACGGCGACTCGCATCCAGACCGATGACATGGAACCCAAAGTACTGTTGGATGCTCTGCTCCACTTCTTGTACACCGACACGTTGCCTAAGATGGATGAGGAAGCCATACCTGCGACGGCAAAGGGTTTGCTTGCCCCGGCGGATATGTACAAGCTTGAGGGGCTGAAGGAGATATGTGAGGAGATGTTGTGCAACCGCATCAACTTGAGCACAGTGGCAGACACTTTCGAGTTAGCAGAGTATTGAGTTGCATGCATACTTCCATGTTAGCAGAGTATTAAGTTACATGTATCAACCAGTTCCCTCAAAAATTTAAGTCTTAGGCCTAAAACACAAAATAGAAATAAGCTGAAAATTTTTTAATTGCACCAACCAGGCCTTAAACTCAATATTTTTTGACTTTGAACCATATTGAATTGCATATACAGTTAATTCACCTAAAAACTTAAATTGATAAGGAAAGATGGATGATTCACTTATACGTAAAGTAGCACCATTACCGAGCGCACTATAAGTGAGTTGTATGCTCTTCCTCACTACTCCTGGGAATATGAAAGCAAGTCATGGCAACCGGTGGTTTCGAGCTGATGAAAACAAGCTGTCCCGATGTTTTCATGGAGCTCATCATGAAGCACTTGGCCTAAGAGAAGCAATGGAAAACAAACTAGCTAAGGATTGTGCCACGTAATGTTAACTAGTAGTGTTTCAGTGGCGGTAATACTAATTTTATGGGAAATTTTACCATCCTTGAGGGGAAAGAGGTACCAAATTTGAGCCGTTGATCACACTGATCGAACGGCTGAGATTTGGCAGTACCTAGTGGTACCGGACGTGAGGTACCAAGAGGTACAAGGTACCAAGAGGTACCAAATTTTGAGCCGTTGATCACACTGATTGGACGGCTGGATCTAATTTGGTACCTCTTGGTACCTTGTACCTCTTGGTACCTCCTCAAGGATAGGAAAACTGCTCTTGGTACGCTTCTAGCAAGTTGTTGTTTGGAAGGTACTGTATATATACATCTTGAGTGATGGCTGTACATTGTCAAAAGTATAAATATTTCAGTCATTACATGCGTGGTCTCTATTGATTTAGCATATTTTTGTAACTCCTGTAGTTCCAGTATCATCGTCCTCCTATATTAAAGCCGGGGGGAAGCGCCCCCGGCCAGCCCGTCCACGTAAGCAATTTTGCGAAAAAGCCCACCAGAGTTTGTGAAATCACGTTTTGGTCCTTGATTCTTACAAAAAGATCCCTGCCACGTTTTTTTCCCAAAACCCCCTCCATCCTCCGAAATTGCGTACAGGTCCTCGCATTTTCATGCAACCCATCCTTTTGCAGGATAGCACCCCGTAGTTTTCTAAAATTACATACTTACAGGTCCTCAGTTTTTTTTGCAGAAAAGGCCTTCGATTTTTCCAAAATTATGCACATGTCCTCGATTTTTTTAGAAAAACTTCTCCGTGAATTGTCATCTCTTTTACTTTGATCCACATGTAGCTAGCACGACGTAGCGCCGTGCTTACGCTGCTAGTTGTATTCATGGGTGCACCCTTGGCTTTTGCATTCAAGAAAGCAAGAATAAAAAAACAAGGCTAGGAACAACTGAGAATTCTAAGTACCAGGACACTCGGCTACATGTTTAAACTTGAAACACACGTAAAGTACTGGGTGACCAGTAGCTTAAATTTGAAGTCATGTATCACAAACTTACATGGGTTCTTCAGGCATCAGTCTTCAGACTAACATTTAACAGTCCTAGTGCTCCTGATATATCTGCGTGAACATAAAAGGAAAATTAAATATTGAACTATGAGTATGATCAAAGAAGATTTTGCAATGCAGATTCGAGAGGATTGCCAACCAAAAACTCAAAGTGGATTATATCGTCAACGGGTTTAGGTGACATTCCGACCAGACCCTAATATCACCGAAATCACAATATTATATGTCAATGAAGAATGTTAGCTTTCAACCAGGATGAGCACACATGTACGATGGCAAAAAAAAATCAAACACGAGAACTCACGAACAAAGAGAAGAATATCTGTGATGCACGCAACAAACAGTCTAACACCATTTCTTGCACACCTTTTCTTCTACAAAAACAGAGTACATGCATTCATATTATATAGGTTTAGTACACAACAACTCAGACTCCAATTCGTGTGTTGCCACTAATAGTATGTTTCGTAGTCGTAAACACGCACGGTCATGCATCAGAACCGCATGGAGCCTGCAATGATCAATTCAATGATCTTTGTGCACCAACGCCCGGGGGCACGTTGGAAGCGAATCAATTCTCTTTTGTATGCAGCCAGGTTACTACTACTGTCGCGCCATCTTAGGAGACCAAATAACATACCACTCGTCAATCCTTATCGTTGTAGGTCGTATAACAAATAGCGCACTATTTTTCTTATCACCACGTTGTCTCCTCCACGCTGTTGGCCAACCTGCAAAGTGCAAACGATCCGATCCATCGCGCTCCGTCATGTCGACCTCCGCGCCGGTCGACGTTGCTGGGCCGTCAGGCTCCACCTCCACCATCGTCGCCAGGGTGAAGGCGGCCGGGCACCACGTCCTGAAGATCGACGGCTACTCACAGACCAAGGTGATGGTCGCCACCGGCGACCACATCAAGTCCTGCGATTTCCACGTCGGAGGCCACACATGGCGCATCAAGTACTACCCCAACGGACACAAGGAGGAGTACGCCGACTCGATATCCGTCATGCTCGAGCTTGACGGTGCCGACAAGGTCGGCTCCGCCGTCGTGAAGGCACAGTTGTGTTGCACCTTACTCGATCATGCGGGCGAGCCAGTGCCGTCGCAGAGCTTCGACGGCCAGATACGCAGTTTCCCGTCCCCGCCGGAAGGTTTTACTTCATGGGGCTTCGCAAGATTGATCAAGAGGGAAGACCTCGAGAAGTCGGAGCACCTAAAGAACAATTGCTTCGCCATCCGGTGCGACGTCAACGTCATGAAAGACCTGGACCTGGTCGTGGAAGA
This sequence comes from Dendrocalamus latiflorus, assembly GCA_017311315.1. Taxonomy (NCBI): domain Eukaryota; kingdom Viridiplantae; phylum Streptophyta; class Magnoliopsida; order Poales; family Poaceae; genus Dendrocalamus; species Dendrocalamus latiflorus. Next base: position 16,428,051 of record CM029642.1, on the reverse strand, counting down.
GACGTTCCTCAACGTGCCGAAGTCCGACTTGCACACGCACCTCGGCCACCTCCTCTCCACCAAGGAAGGCACGGACGTGGTGTTCAACGTCGGCGAGGAGACGTTCGACGCACATGGGTGCGTCCTCGCAGCTCGGTCCCCGGTCTTCAAGGCGGAGCTCTTTGGCTTCATGAAGCCAGCAGGTAGAAGTGTCATGATCGACAACATGGACGCTCGAGCGTTCAAGGCTCTCCTTCACTTCATATACACGGACACGTTGCCGGAGATGGCCGTGCAAGACGTGCCGGCCGTGACTCGGCAGCTACTTGCCGCGGCTGATAAATACCAAGTGGAGAGGCTGAAGTTGGTCTGCGAGGACAGGCTGAGCAGGCACGTCGACATGAGCACGGCGTCGACTGACTCGGTGGGTGCTGATCAGCAGCATGACCACCACCGTCGTCCATGGTTTATGGGGACGTGCTTGGAGTTTCTCAGTTGTCTCAGTTGGGGACGTGCTTGCTTGGACGTGCTTGGAATTCCATGCATTGGTTTTCTTAATTGCTTTTGAAATTTTAGCAGATGAACCTGTGGAATGCATGGATAAATGGATATGATCATCTTGCTCTTTCTACTGCTGAACATATATCTCAATCTTACGTGTGCTCGTTCTTTCTATTAAACATCTTAATTATATGTGTTGCTTGTGTGGCTGAACAAAATATTTTTCGTCGTACTTCTAATCTGTTTTGTGTAACACCCTATGGACCAACAACCTATGTAGCACTTCATTTGGGCTTTCATCCCCACTTTGGCCAGAAGGGTTTAATTGGAAGTGTTAGCGTATACCTAATATATTGAATGGGTTCAGGTTCAAAACATGCCACCTAAGCATTCACAAGAAAACATTTTTCTCCATTGTATTGAAGTGGTTACTCTCTCTTTAGGTGGGACCCACATCATATTTAAAAAATAAAAAAAAACTCATCTCGCGCTCTCCCAACATAACTGACCCTAAGGTGATAAGTTATTGCAAGCAGTAATCACCATACGGGATATTATTATTTATTTGATTGAACCTGTATCCTAACTTTGACTCGGTTCATCAGCACTTTTTGTTGGAATCGACATGTCCATTTTATCGAGTCGACCTCAACCCTCCAAAACGAACATTTGAATCGGCTTAATCCTAACATTGCATATGGCCTTACGGTTTCAGTCAACAGTCATTAAATACTAGCATAATTCAGTGTAAAGGCCAAGTGTTACATCCCCCTTAAAGGCCTCATGCCATCGGTATTGTTTTGCCCACAAATGCCCCTCGGTACACGTACGTCTCATGCGCACATATGCCCCATGCAGCAAGGTTCTAATACCATCTATAACATCACATATTCTAAAATTTTCTAAAAAACCAACCCCCATGCAGCACGGGCATGCACGTAGCACCTCGCTTCGCCAAAAGGGTTAAGCCAAAAGTGGTACGATTTAGGCTAATAAGCATTATATGCTAGTGTGACTCAATGTAAACTATAATGTGGTATTGCATTTGGGAAGGCAACAACATTCGCATAAACCACTAGGAAACAATTCAATATACTCAAATACACCATATATATGCACAACCGGATGTTTACTGAGCACTTGTACTTGCTCACAGAAAGGGAGGTCGTGACTCTTGAGTTCTGTTCCTAGCCCCCAGTTATCTTGTGTGTGCGTGGTGTGTGTAGCTTGCAGAACAATATTTTGCCCACATGAAATCAATTGTCTGATTGTCTCTATAAAAAAGGCTAAAAAAAAGAGGACAACGTAAAGCATGCATGAACCATGTGCAAATTTTATATTCAGACTCGATGCAATTTTTGGGCACCGAAATCGTGTCCGGCGACGGTGCCAAAGTCGACAACCGCTTCTGACTCCTCGCAGATGTCGCCATAGATCCTTTGTAAACACACGCGATCACCTGGACACAACGCACACGTTCGCAGGAAGACGACGACACACAGAAGCACACAATAGTTTTTGTGACGCGAACTCAAGTGTTTTCTCGCTTGTTATCTTTCTGTTATCGACTCAAACAAATATATCTCAACTCACTCCCTATCACAAGCCACAAAGATACGAACTCCAACTACACACGCACCCACGACGAGTAACAGCTCTGACCGCTTCTAACAACAACCTGCATACTACACGTTACATCTACATGCATGGACATGCAGCACGTCCAACATTTGACGTGACAGACTCAAAACACAACGCAAACACACACTAACAACTTTGACGTGGAACAACCAGATTATTATCAACAGCAGACAACTCAAAATTAAAGTCACCGAAATCACCGTCGGCGGCAAGGTCACCGGAGTCGAACCTGCCCGAGTTGGAGGCTGAGACGTCACTGGCGCACGATCCATTGTTCAAAGTGCGGCTGAAATACTAACAAAACTTTAGTCGAGTGTTATTGATGATGAGGTAGAAAATGATTCTCTCGGTCACTTATGTGGTGGTCTGATGGAGGAAATTATGGATGATGAAAATGATCACCTAAGCTGTGATTTTAGAACTATTTTTAAGAAAAATAAATCTCTCTCTTTGACTAGGGCAAAGAGGAAACCGAAAGTACGAGTATTTAAAAAACACAAAAGAGTTTCGCCATGAAAGGAATCTTCTGGAATAGCAGAGGTCTTAGTGACTTGGCTAAATATAGGTTCCTCTCGGATTTGTCAAAAGAGCAAAAGCTAGACTTTATCGCTCTTCTTGAAACTGGCAAGAAGGATTTTTCAAAGACGGTCCTGAATAACATATGTGGAGGACAAGAATATATGTGGCACTGGACGGTACCTCATGGTCGGTCCGGGGGCATCCTTCTTGGGATTAATTTGGAAGTGTTTGATATTGGAAGCATTGATGAGGGAGACTTCTATGTGAAGTTTCGACTCAGAAATAAATCGGATGGGTTTCATTGGGTTCTTATTGCAACTTATGGGGCTGCACAAGTAGAACACAAAGAAGCCTTCCTTTCTGAATTGGTCCAAACTTGTGCAAAAGAAAATGATCCTGTCCTTGTGGGTGGTGATTTTAATATCATTAGGAACCCGCAGGAAAAGAACAATGATAGATATGAGGATCGGTGGCCCTTCTTGTTTAATGCTATCATCGATAGTTTGGATTTGAGGGAACTAGATCTTTCAAATAGGAAGTTTACTTGGGCCAATTCTAGGGAAACACCAACTTATGAAAGGCTAGACCGGATCTTAGTAAGCACGGAATGGGAGTCAAAATTTCCGCTTGCAACGGTACAAGCATTGACAAGGGAAATATCTGATCATACTCCACTACTTTTAGATACCGGTAGGGGCACTCATGGCAACAAACAATCGGGGTTTAAATTTGAACTTGGTTGGTTGTTGAGAGATGATTTTTATAAGTTGGTAGTGGATGTTTGGAAAAAGGAATTTAGAGGCAAAACACCGTTACAACGATGGCAAAATAAAATTCAGAGGCTTAGACAATTCCTAAGGGGTTGGGCTAAGAATGTTAGCGGCAAGTATAAGAAAGAAAAGGCTGAGTTGATTCAGAAAGCCAATGAATTAGATAAAAAGGCGGAGTCTCAGCCACTCAGCAGCAGGGAAGTCGATCTAAAAAACTTTTATAAGGAAAGGCTGGCTAGCGTTTTGCGGGAAGAAGAAATCAAATGGTATCAAAGAGCCAAGACAACTAGATTGTTATCGGGTGATTGTAATACTAAGTATTTTCACCTAGTGGCCAATGGCAAACATAGGAAAACAAGGATTTTCCGGCTTGAGCAAGACGAAGGAATAATCGAAGGAGATGAAAATCTTAAGAAATTCATCACCAATTACTATAAAGGTCTCTTTTGAGAGCCGGATAGTAATAATTTTTCGATGATAGAATCCTTTACGAGTGATATTACACAAGTTTCACAGTTAGATAATGACGTCTTAATGATGGAATTTACTGAGAAAGAGGTCAGAGATGCCATTTTTCAAATGGAACATAATAAAGCTCCCGGGCCCGATGGGTTCCCAGCCGAGTTTTTCCAAGTCTTCTGGGATTTAATTAAAGATGACCTCATGCCTCTCTTTTCTGAATTTCACAAGGGTAAACTACCACTCTTCAGCCTTAACTTTGGTATAATTACACTACTACCAAAACAAAAGGAAGCTACACAGATTCAACAGTTTAGGCCCATTTGTTTGTTAAATGTTAGCTTCAAAATTTTTACAAAAGTGATGGCAAACCGAATAGCCCTAGTGGCTCAAAAAATGATTCAGCCATCACAATCGACATTTATGAAGGGTAGGAATATTTTAGAGGGGGTGGTCATTTTACATGAAACCATTCATGAGCTACATAGGAAAAAATTAGACGGGGTGATTTTAAAGCTAGACTTTGAAAAAGTCTATGACAAGGTAAAATGGTCCTTCTTGCAACAAGCGTTGAGAATGAAAGGTTTTTCCCCATTGTGGTGCAAATGGATAGATCAAATCGTTCGAGGAGGTAGTGTCGGTATTAAAGTTAATGATGATGTAGGACATTTCTTTCAAGCTAGAAAAGGACTAAGGCAGGGTGATCCCTTGTCTCCTATCTTGTTCAATTTAGTTGCAAATATGCTAACAACCTTGATTTTCTGGGCTAGATCCAATGGAAAATTCAGGGGAGTTGTTCCTCATCTGGTGGAGGATGGTTTATCTATTCTACAATATGCGGATGACACTATCCTATTTATGGATCACGACACGCTCCAAGCCAAAGATCTCAAGTTAGTCTTAGTACCTTTGAGCAATTATCGGGGCTGAAGATTAATTTTCACAAAAGCGAACTTTTTTGTTATGGCGCAGCTAAGGATTGTGAACAAGAATACACAAAACTTTTTGGGTGCAAGTTGGGGGGTCTTCCATTTAGGTATCTAGGTATACCCATGAATCATAAAAAATTATCGAGCAAGGATTGGGCCTGCATTGAAGAGAAGTTCCAGAAAAAACTCTCTAGTTGGAAAGGTAAATTACTTTCAGTTGGAGGGAGACTAGTCTTGATTAACTCGGTGCTAACTAGTTTGGCTATGTTTATGTTATCTTTTTTTGAGGTCCCTAGAGGAGTTCTTCAAAAATTAGATTACTATCGCTCGCGTTTTTTCTGGCAATGCGATGAACATAAAAAGAAATATAGACTTGCTAGGTGGAGTATCTTGTGTACACCTAAAGATTTTGGTGGTCTAGGCATACAAAATCTAGAAATCCAAAATAGGTGTCTGTTGAGCAAATGGCTGTTTAAACTTATTATCGAGGATGGGGTTTGGCAAAATCTTCTAAGAAAGAAATATTTGTCTAACAAACCTCTGACACAAGTGCAACACAGGCCAGGAGATTCTCATTTTTGGAGTGGTCTTTTGAAAGTCAAGGATGATTTTTTGGCCGGTGGAAAGTTCAAAGTGAAGTGTGGGGGACAAACTAGATTTTGGGAGGATGCTTGGTTAGGGGACAAGCCTTTCAGAGAGGCATACCCCAACCTTTATAGATTAGTCAGGAGGAAAGACGATACGGTGGCAAAATTCCTACGACTGTACCGCTTAATGTGTCTTTTAGGAGAGGTTTGGTAAACGAAAATTTGACTTCTTGGTATGATCTAGTATCTAAAGTGGTCTCGGTTAACCTTGAAAATGGGAAGGATGTGTTTACATGGAACCTTAGCAAGAATGGCTTGTTCACAGTCCGGTCCATGTATAGGACCATGATACAACAAAGAGTTCTTCCGGCAAAAAACCCTCTTTGGAAATTAAAGGTGCCGCTGAAAATTAAGATTTTTCTTTGGTACTCACAAAAGGGAGTCACTCTCACTAAAGACAATTTGGCAAAAAGGAATTGGAAAGGAAGTGTCAAATGTTGTTTCTGTAGTTCCTTAGAGACTATTCAACATTTGTTTTTTGATTGCCATTTTGCGAGATTTGTTTGGAATACTGTGCTTTTCACATTTGGAATTCAACCACCCACTAGTTTCTCTAATATGTTTGGGTCTTGGCTAAATGGCTTGAGTCTTCAGCTTAGAAAGCAAATTTTGTTAGGAGCGGCTGCGCTTTGTTGGGCCCTTTGGTTGAATAGAAATGATGTGGTTTTTAACAAGGTTAAGTCTACTACCTATTTACAGGTAATTTTCAGGGCGACGTACTGGATCCGACAGTGGTCCCTGCTGCATAAAGAGGAGGAGCGACCGGCGTTCAAACGTGGATGCAGAAACTTGGAGACAATGATTATGGCGGTCTTCAAAAAGTTTGGGTGGAGCTTTTGGAATCGAATTGGAGCTTAGTCCTTGTTCTTTTCCTAGATTCTTGTCATTCATCCTGGTTGGACTGAACCTTGTTGCTTTTATTTCTTGTCTTTTGGATGTAAGAGGTTGAGCCTAATGGCTTTAGATCGTGTCTGACTCTCAGCTGTGTATCATCTTCGGATGGTAGAGGCTGGAACTTAGTTCCGTTATCTAAAAAAAATAGTAAATCCATTGTTCGAAGTGCGAAGGTGGAATCCAATACGAAAAATCTGTAATTATATTGTATTAGGATCTAGGACGTACCAGCAAACTAATTTCACGCACACGTACGGGAATACAATTCTAGTGATTCTCGACTCGACCAGCTAGTTGCTCTCGTCACGTTGGAAGCAACCAAGAACCTGAACATATGACGTTTGGAGATTTGGAATCCATCTTATATATTTGCTGGTGTCGTTGTAACAACAAAATCATTTAATTTCCTATACGTACTTAGTTAGCCGTTGTATTTCTACAAGCATAGATATACACCTACGCTTCCTTATCCAACCATCAAGCCTTAATCCCTCCTCTCGGCTGCTTTGCCATGTCGACCTCCGCGCCTCCCACCGTCAACAAAGCCGGCGACGCGCCGCCGGGTCCCTCAGACTCGACCATCGTTGTCTCCAAGGCGAGTGGGTACCACGTGCTGAAGGTCGAAGGCTACTCGCGAACCAAGATGATGATCGCAACAGGTGATCACGTCAGCTCCGGCAAGTTCCACGTCGGTGGCCACACCTGGCGCATCAACTACTACCCCAGCGGCAACGGTTCGGAGTTCGCTGACTCCATATCCCTCTTTGTAGAGATGACCAGTGCCGCCACGGCCATCGATGAGTCCATGCAGGACTCAAGCTCAGCTTGATCGATCACACCGGGGAGCCAGTGCAATCATGTAGCTATGTCGGTAAGTGCACTTTCACAAAGAAACAGCATCGACGTGGCTTCACGAGTTTCATCAAGAGGGAGGATCTGGAGAAGTCGGAGCATCTCAAGGACGACTGCTTCGCCGTCCGGTGCGACCTCACCGTTATCAGGTGTTCATGGGATTATTTATTGATAGTGGATCTTGTGATCAATGAGCCTTGACCACATCTTGTGGTATGCGCACTTGATAGTCGTGATGATTGTGTTGTTTTGTACAGTAAGGTGGTAGTGTTTGATGAATTATAGAGTAAATATGGAGGAATAAAGTATCCGGTGAACCGTGGAAAGGTTCAAGATGGGATACTAAAAGTCAATGACTTATGTATTAGCGAATTGGCATTCGCTAATTTGTGTAAGCAGTACAAGAGGTACTTGCTTGTCGGTGTTATGGGGAAAAATAATTTTAATTGATTTCTATGTTGGTATTTGGAAAAAATGCTCTATGTTTTGATGTACATTAGCATTTGGAGTTCATGACTTCGGAGGAGGTCATGTTCAATTTCTAATAATGAATGCTTGGAGGTACAGTAAGAGATCCGTATGACTCACAGATTGATTTATGTGCATGTGTCATGAGTGCTACTTGACTTCCCTCACTTCTGCATATGAGATTTCCCGGACAAGTGGTCCGTGGCGTTCCCGAACACGTAAGTTTCGGGCGTACCTAGGAACGAAGTCCTAGGCGTACTCAGGAATGAGTCCTGAACGTTTCCCAAACATGTAATTTCGGTTGTCTTGAGTTGATAGTCTAAAGTGGGCCTGGGCGCGTCAAGTAGGGTAATGTAAGATTTGGATTTTGTTGCATCTCCGTGTTCTTTGGTGTTATTTGTTTTTATGTATATGGCTAATAGAGAACGAGTTGATCTTATGCCATAATCTGGGTGAGAAATTAATTAGGGATAAAATTGGCTTTAAAGGCAAAATCGATTGTGTTATCGTAACTAGTGGCGTCTATGGGAAATAATGGTGACTGATGTCACATTTGAGTTGGTAAATCATGGGTGGCGACGAGAGTATGAGATTTTGGTGGAAAGAGCTTCCTTGACTTATGTTTTGAGGTAATCCTCACTAGGTGTTAATGTTTTAGATTACTTGATTCCCATAACATAGATCGATGATGATAATATTATCGGAGTTATCGGAGGAATATTGGAAACCTTGGCTTATGAGCCTCATATTTGTTGACAGCTAGTAGAGGCTAAAAGATTGAGGAAAAGTTAAAGTAGAGCTATTGGAAGATTTAGTTACTCAATGTTAAATGAAATCCTAATGGAGCTTACCTCATTTTGTGGATGTGAGAAGTTGAGAGTTAGTGTATGATTTGTTTTATCCACCATGTTTGGTGATCATTATTTAAAGAAGTAGTTAGGGGAATAATCCATTCCATGAGTTAAAGTTGAACATTGATGGAATTAATCGTAAGACGAATAGAGTGTGAACTGAAACCCTAGAAATAAGGGTACTGAAGGGATTGAACTGATGGGAACCAATGCAATTTTAATGGGGCATGAGAGACTATCTGCCGGCAAATGTGCCGTTGGTGAAGGGGATTTTGCTTGGGTACTCCTTGAGTAGTATACTAAAGCTTCCCCAGATTTATGGGAATGTTGCCCTAAGATTGAATTGGCCTTGTAGCTCATAATGGGCGATAGAAGAATGAATTGTTGTATGGCCATCTGATGAGTAATTGGAATGTTTTGATATTTCGAAGTATGGGAATCTATTATTCTTGTTAAGAAAGTTAGTGAGAGTTATCTTTGCGAGTTTAGTCACATGGATGTGTGATCGATACGGATTTTTAAGGGACAAGTAAGATATCTTTTGTGTTATCGACTGAAATGATTGATCGATAGTCAAAGGATTACTTTGGGTTCCCTTGATTTGGAAATTCGTTCAGGACCACTTTGAGGGATAGTGAAGTTAAGTGGAAAGTTGCGGGATTTCCGCATTTCACTTGTGGTCTATGTGGTTTTGCCAAGGTGTTATCAACATGCCTAAAAGAATGTACTTTCTTTTCTTTGAAAAGAAAAGACTGATCTGGGGAATAGAAATATTTCGCATAGTATATGCGGCATAAAGTTGTTTGTTAGGACGAGAATTGATTTCTTGTCCGGTTTTCACTCTAAGTGAATGTATTGTGATGAAATGATTTCTTGTGGGGAAACGAATTCCCTTCTGTTTTGGGAGAAGGGTTGATGTTTGTGGATGAATGAGTTAATTCTATGAATGTTACGTGATACTTCTCTTGTAAAAGAGAAGAGCTCTCCCTGTTGCGAATAAGAGTAACCTTGTCTCTTTTGGCAAGCAATGAGGGTGTTTTCCTGAAGGATTGGAGATTTTCTTATGCCGAGGCATGAGACGTTAAGGATTGTTATGGTGCGTTGGTCGTATCAGACCAGATGACCAGACACAAGATAACATGAGAATTAAGTCTATGCACGGAGTGCACAATGTGTTTCATATTTCTCTATTGAGAAAGTACTTCAGGGATCCAGAACATGAGATTGTTCTAGAGTTGTTGCCCTTAAGCAAGACATCACCTTCGAGTCCCGTCCAGTTCGGATTCTGGAGGAATCCGAGAGAGTGTTGAGGCACAGAACGTTAAAGTATGTTAAAGTCCTATGGTCGCATCAGACTGAGCGAGAAGCGACATGGAAATTGGAATCTCGTATGCGCGAGAAGTACCCAGAGTTGTTCTCTACGGGTACGAGTTACAGTTGATTTCTGTTTGACTCAATTGTTTGTTTGTATAGATTATCAGTTGCAGAATTCGGGGTCGAATTCTGTTAAGGGGGGTAGAATGTAATACCTGGGCCGGCACGGCCTAGCCCGGCTCAACCCGTAGCCCTATATATGAGAGAGAGCCAGAGGGAGAGGCGAAACGAGATTTTTTTTCTCTTCCTTCCCGAGTATTCTCGCTGCTGCCACTTCCCCGTGCTCACCTGGCTCCTGCAGCTGCTCTCCTCGCGCGCTGCGATCGCCGCTGCTAGCCGCCGCCGCCATGCGCCGTTGCTGCCGCGCACCTTGCCGTCGCCAAGCGCCGGTGTCGTCGCTCTTGCTGCCGCTCGCGCGCCGTCGCCGCTGTGCCGTCGCCACCCCCATCTCGCTGCCGCCAAGTGCCGCCCACTAGCCGCCGCCGTCGCCACTCCCCTGCTCCGCCGGCTGCGTGCCGCGCAAGGGAGCAAGGGGGAGGGCTGGGCCTCAGCGGGGGAGAGGTGGAGGGGGGCCGCGTCGGCCGACTGGAATAAGGGGGTGTGGGAGAGGCTGAACGGAGAGGAGCGCCGGCCAATGAGGGAGTGAGGAGGACTGCCGGCGAGTGAGGAAAAAAAGAGGGAGGCGTCGGCGTGGGAAGAAATAGAGAGAGGGAGGGCCGGCGTGAGAAGAAAAGAAAGAAGGAGTGCGGTCGGTAAGGAAAAAAAAGAGGAAAGGCCAGAAGAGCTGGCCGGCCGAAGAAGAGGAAAAGAAAAGAAGAAAGAGAGAGAAAGGAAAGAGGAGAGGGAAAAAAAGAAGAAAGAGAAAGAGAAAGGAAAGAGGAGAGGAAAAAAAGGGGAAGTTCTACCCGCCGCCAGATCTACCCGATTCGGCCGAGAAAAAAGAGGCAATGTCCCGATCCGGTCGCTCGAGGCTTGGGTAACGCATCGAAAACCCTTCTCCCTGTTTATTTGCCGAGTCAGGCATAAGTTGATATATCGATAGTTAGCATTGATACATGTGACCATTTATGGATTTTATTAACATGAATGCCTGATCGGTGCGATCCGTACTGCCACTATTGGTCTGGTTGATCCGTGGCAGGGGAGGAAGGGGAGAATAAGTTGAGGTTAAATAGTATAATCGATCGGCGAGTATAAATAATGAAATCGCTAAGTGTATAGATTGGTTAAACATCGGGACAATGAGAGGTTGCTCGGTGTGGCATGGTTTGATTTCGTCGGATGGGACGTTACAGCGATGTCATTTGCTCGTACATGAATGTATTGCATGAGTGATGAATTGAGATGATTAATGCTTGCTCGGGTGGCGGTTCGAGTCTGGTGCCGTCTACGCACCGTCCGCCAAGTTAACAGGCAAGTGCAGGGTAGAACAGTAAATTGTGGTGAATGTTTGTCATTTGGATTTCCATGCTATGATTTACAGTATTTATGAGATGTATATGAATTGTGCTAATCATACCTTGATGAGTACCGCTTATGATTAGACGTCCATATTTAAAGCATATTGCATCATGCAAATGCATAAGAGCCAGGCTGGTGAGAAAGTCATGACTAGTCCAGAGTGCTCTTGAATAAGAGCAAGGTCGGTGAGAAAGTCAAGTGACTATTCTGGAGTGCTCTGGAGTAAGACCTACAGAGGTAGGCAATTGAGTGGTCCATCGACGGGTGGACGCTCCGCTATACCGGTATCAGCTACAGTTATAGGTGCATACAGATGCATTGCATTGCATCGCATTGCATTTACAGGAAATGAACAGATGACAGAGAGGAAACCCAAAGATTCTGGGTTACAGCTCATAAATGTGATTTGATGGTTACAGATGCATTACAGATGCATTGCATAACATTGCATGAAAGTGACAGAGAAAATGATACAGAGTTGATGTACAGATTACAACTAAAGAGTTGATTTACAGTTTACAGTTACTGAATTAATTTACAGTTTACAGTCATAAAGTGGATTTACAGCTTACAGTTCATGAAATTGATTGAATTGCTAAAGTGATGTTACAGTTTTATCGTGTGCTTGCTGAGTCTTCGGACTCACCCTTATTTTAACGTTGTTTTTATAGGAATCTGTTGGAGACGGCATGCATGGGCGGGAGTAGCACAGTCATTCACGTGCCACAGTGATTCACAGATCATCTACAGTTGACATATTTAGTCTTGGACAGTCTAAGTACCTTTTGGGTAATTAGTAAAGTCATATCTCTGCTGCGCTTAGTGTCAAGTGTACCGGCTTTTGTCGCTTGGTGGATATTTAAATAAAAGAATTCCTTTGCAAGACCAGCGGCAAAGGTTGGAGTAGGTAACATTCTGGTGTAGGTGGTAGCACTTTGGGCTCAGGGAGGGGCCGGGGTGTCACAGTGACGTCCGCCACCTCTGCGTTTCCGAGGAGGTCGCCGAGATGCCAATTCAGCTTTGGCGGTGGCGCCTCGACAAACGGCTCCTCCACGGATTTCCACTAACGAAGGCGATGTCGCACCGGATGACGAAGCAGTCGTCCTTGAGATACACCGACTTCTCTAGAAATTCCCTACTGATGAACTGTGGGAATCCCCAGGTACTACATGACAAGGTGTGCGTGAACCTGCTGCTGTACGCCGGCGCAGCTTGGCCGGCATGGTCGAGCAGATCGAACTGCGCGTCTGTGTTCACGCCGTCGTTGGGGCCGACATGCTCGAGGAATACGGATATGATGCGGTGGTGCTCCGCGCGGCTGCCGTTGGGGAATACGCCATGTGTGACCTCCGATGAGGAAGGTGCAGGAGAACAAGCACTGGCCGGTATTTACAGCTTTGGTGCCGGAGTAGCCGTTGACCCTTAGAACGTGATTCCCTCTCTCTCTCTCTCTCTCTCTCTCTCTCTCTCTCTCTCTCTTGGCAACGACGGTGGAGGACGAACGTGTCGGATCAGGCGCGTCCCCGTCGCCGGCGGTCGAAAGTGCGGGCGCAGAGGTGGACATGGTTGATTGGAATAACGTACGGCCAGGTGGTGCAGGTCGAGCAGAAGATTATGATCGAGTTGTTGAGAAACCGTCGCTGGCGACCAGTCCGAACGATTCCTCTGCTTAGAACAAGAACGAATCAATCACAGAATCACAGAGAGAATAGATTGAACACACAGAGAGATAGAGAGAACTCCCGGTCTTTCTTTATTGCTTTTCTTTCATGCGTACATCATGAGGGGGGGTATGGCTCTCTATTTATAGTCTACGGTGGGGTGCCCAGATATGTCAGGACTCTTGGCCATGGGCCCAGTTTCCTAACACTCCCCCTTGGGCACTCACCCAACATGCTCATGCCTCGTCAAAACTCCATAAAAACCCAGTGGGAAAAATTTGGAGAAAGAGTACATGATACATGTGATGTTGCGATGCACGAATTGCCTCATTAAAAACCTTGGTCGAGAAACTTCATGGAAAACTCGTCAAGGAAAAAAGAGTACAATTCACCCAAATTCATTTAGTCTGCAAGACTTTATTTTTGGGTACTTAATCTTCATGATCAAGATTTATTAGCGGGCTTGTGAGAATTCTCCCCCTGAATTCTGCACTTCTCTAAGTCTCATCATTCCAATTCCACGCACGCACCTTTCAAAGCTAGATGCGGGGAGTGACTTAGTGAATAAATCTGCGAGATTTTCACATGACTTTGTATGCAGTACTTTAATCTCGTCCATCTTTTGCAATTCATGTGCATAGAAGAACTTGGGGTTGATATGCTTTGTGAGATGACTCTTCACATAGCCCGTTTGCACTTGTGCAACGTAAGCGGCATTATCTTCATAGATAATTGTGGGGGTTTGCACAATGTTCATCCCACATGACTGCTGGATGTGGTGAACCATTCGGCGGAGCCAAGCGCACTCTCGTGCGGCTTCATACAGTGCTATAATTTCTGAGTGGTTCGTCGAAGTAGCTACCAGGCTTTGCTTAGACGATTTCCATGGAATTGCAGTTCCACCACACAGGAATACATAGCCTGTTTGTGACTTAGCGATATGCGGGTCTGACAGATACCCAACATCTGCATAGCCAATCAAGTTCAGATCTTGATTTTTTCTGTAAAACAATTCGAGGTCCTTGCTACCTTGGAGGTATCAGAAAATGTCCTTTATGCCCTGCCAATGCCTTTTGGTGGGCTCTGCACTGTACCTTGCTAACAGGTTCATGGCAAATGCAATGTCTGGTCTAGTGCAGTTTGCTAAATACATGAGTGCTCCCACTGCACTCAAGTATGGGAATTTCGGTCCCAGGACTTCCTCCCCCTCTTCCCTTGGTCGGAAAGGATCCTTTTCTTGCTGTAAAGACCTACCGATCATTGGTACTTTCGAGGGAAATGCCTTCTCAAAGCCAAACCTTTTGAGCACCTTCTGGGTGTAGGTCGACTGATGTACCAAGACTCCTTCAGGGACATGCTCAAGCTGCAAGCCTAAATAAAACTTGGTCTTGCCCAAATCTTTCATTTCAAATTCTGACTCCAAGTAGGAGCTTGCTTCTTTTATGTCTTCGGCTGTCCCGACGATATTCAGATCATCTACATACACAGAGATTATACAGAATCCATTCTGGGATCGTCGTATAAATACACAAGGACAGTCTTCATTGTTCGTGTAGCCTTTCTTGCAGAGAAAGTCGCTTAAGCGATTATACAGTGACTTTCTGAGTTTCACACTGTACAGATTTCTATTTGCTCTGTCTTGGTTCGGGAGAGGGATTCCTTCAGGGACTCTCATATAAATCTCCGAATCCAAGTTACCGTAAAGGTATGCAGTCACAACATCCATCAATTTCATTTCTAAATTCCAGTTCACTGCCATTGAGATCAAGTATCTAAAGGTAATTCCACTCATGACTGGGGAGTAGGTTTCTTCATAATCAACTCCAGGACGTTGAGTGAAACCTTGGGCTACCAGCCTTGCTTTGTATCTCACTACTTCATTTGTTTCATTTCTCTTTCGAACAAATATCCACTTGTGCCTAACGGGGTGCACATGGGGAGGCGTGCGGCATACAGGCCCAAACACCTCTCTTTTGTTCAGAGATAGCAATTCAGTTGCTATTGCCTTCTTCCAATCTTCTCAATCTGATCTTTTCTTACATTCAGCGAGCGATGCAGGCTCGGGATCAAGATCGATGATTGTGGTAATTTTCTTTGCGAAGTAGATGTCGATATTAGCTATTGTCCTATTCAGGGACTCTCCCGTGTGCACATAATTCATAGTCTTCATGAGTTGCTTCTTCTGGAGCGATTGCTTCTTCTGGAGCTTCACCTTGCGCATCGCTTCTTTCAATTGCGGTGGCAAGTTCCTTTAGTTTTTTCGGCTCCGATGTGTGCGCACACATCCATGCCAATGGGGATATTCAGATCCGGTATGCCCTTTTCTGAAGGTGTCATACTTGTGCCAGATCTCAACTGGCTCCCCTTCTCATTCTGGGGGACTTCAGTGATCGGCTGTGATAAATCCCTCTTATCCTTTTTCACCAGGCGTCCCCGGTTACTAAGGATTCGAGGAACCGGAGTTCTCGTCCTCTTTTTTATTTTTCTGAGGCCTCTGGACGAGATTAGGGATACCTTCTGCTTTCTTTGGTATTTCAACCCTCTCCGGTGCAGTGCGTGCAGGCACATGCGACTTAGTCACGCTCTTCAAATCACTAAAGTGATTAGGCAGTTGATTTGCTAATGCTTGCAAATCTATTGTCTTCTGGACTTCTCTTGTCTTCTGGACTTCTCTTGTCTTCTAGACTTCTCTATTCGCTTCACTAGTGCGCAGGTCATCTGCATGGATTACCGTGGCTTGCCACGTAATTTCCCGACATTCTTCATCAAAGGGTTGATTTCCTCCCCCTAATGTTGGGAAATTTTCGGTGCTGACCCTTGCGCTAGTTGCATAGGCGAATGGATGTTGTAGGCCAATGGTCTAAAATTGATGAGATTCGCTGCATGCAGGACTGCGTGTCCCCAACATGTAGCTGCTAGATTTCAATTATGCAAAAGGGATCGAGCAATAAATTTAATTCTTTTAATTAAAGCCTCTGCCAAACCATTTTGGGTCTGGACATGCGGTACCGAATGCTCAACTGCAATTCCCATCGCCATGCAATAATCATCAAATGCCTTCGAAGTAAATTCTTCGGCTTTGTCCATTCTGATGGACTTAATGTGATGATCAGGAAACACATTTCTGATGCGAATGATCTGCGAGATCAATTTTGCAAAGGCGTGGTTTCTTGTGGACAATAAACCCACATATGACCACTTCGAGGAAGCGTCAATGAGCATCATGAAATACTTAAACGGCTCTGAGACGGGCTGAATGGGACCGCAAATGTCTCCCTGGATGCGTTCCAGGAATGCAGGGACTTCATCCTTTACTTTCAGAGTGGAGGGTCTAGTAATTAGTTTCCCGGTGGCACATGCAGGGCACACAAAATCTTCATGATTCGGAAAATTCTTCACATTAATATTATGACCATGCGAGTTATTTATTATGTTTCTCATCATCCTAAGACCTGGGTGGCCTAATCTGTCATGCCAGAGACAGAATAGTTCAGAGCTTCTAAATACCGTCTTCAGGACAATGTACGCTGCAGGCGCCTTAATGATGGTATAATATAGCCCAGTATCAAGTGAAGGAAGTTTTTCTAATACACTTTTCTGTTCATTCTCTTCGCGCTTCATAATGAGCAGGTATTCCTTACCGTGCTCTTCTTTAGTTTCAACGTGGAAACAATTTGCGTGGATATTCTTAAAACTTTGGAGAGTTCTAGTCGATTTTGGGTACAATAAGGCTTCTTCAATGACCAAAGTTGTGCCCATGTGGCTCTTCTAGAACCAATTATACATACATCGCTTCCGGCGATTGTCGTAAGGCTGCCAGTGCTCTTACGAATCGACTTGAAAATTTTGAGTCTCTCTTAAGATGATGTGCGTTGTGCCGCTGCTAGCTAAGCACACTTCCTTCATAGGGCGCTACACATATTCTAATATAGGGTATTTATTAACATGTATGAGAAGGCAATCAACACATAAATAAATACACCAATATCAGAACATGTCATGCCATCATAAATTGAATAAATGAATGAATTATTCCAAAAATCATCCAACCATCACGAGAAAACAACAATTCTTAAGTACCATCCATGCAAATTCTAACATATTATTTAACACAAAATAAATGACAATTAAAGCCAAAATGCATTCAGTGCATTAGACTTTTCTACTATTTTCTCAGGGATGACATTCTCTTCAAGAGAAATCATGGTGGTGGCTGCTTCTAGGTCGAGAGGGGTGCTGCTGTCGTAATGGTCTCAAACACCACAGTGTCGGCAGCTGCTCAGAACGCTCCCCCTCAACCGATGCAGAGTGGGCTTCATGTGCCCTTTGCCATCCCGTTTTGGCTTGCTAGCCTAATTCCCACGTGGAGCATCTGATTTGCCTTTCTGGGCTACGGTCTTACCCTTCCTTCCCCTTTTCTCTATCAAGGGCTTTCGCACCTTGTTGCTCTCGGTGTTGGCTTCACGGCCAGTGGAGCTACCAGATGGCTGAGTGACTTAGTTCTTGCGGAGAACTTCGTCCTGAGCCTCCGCAACTTGCATCATATCAATCAATTCGGCATATTCCTCATAGCCGTCTTGACAATAATTGCGTGCGGATTATGCTGCATTGGGGTGGAAGGATTTTCTCAATTTTTCTGCATTGGGATACAAATCCTGTGCAAGGCAGAATTGTATTCCCCGACCGTCTTAAAGTCGGCAAACCTCAGTCTGATTCACTCTTGCTCTGCTTGAGGAAGAATGGTGTACTTTAGCCTCTCAAACCGCTTCTAGAGTGCGGTCCAGAGTGCTAGCGCGCTCTTCTCCGCCATATACTCATTCTTGAGAGTGAGACAGAGGTTGGGCGTCATGTGGTCCGCCAATCCAATAGCTGCGCGGAGTTTCTTGCTTCAAAGTACAATCTCGACATCGGATGCCCATGTCAGATAGTTTTGGCCATGCTGGGCCAGCTCCTCGAACTTCCAGTTCGTTATGCTAGTCAATTAAATGTGTATAAGTCTACTACTGGTAGACATGCACGGAATAATTTACTGCGGGTAAATGGTACAAAAAGGTTCTCGTAATGTTTCATATTTTTCTATGCATTTTCTATAATTTTACTGCTAATTTCGGTGATTAAAAGCAATTTTCAGCAATTACAATTAACCAAAACAGTAAATAAATACAGAAAATACAGAGAATAATAATGGCATAAATGAATAAGCTTCAAATGCTAAAATAATGCAAAAATTCGGATTCCCGAGACCCTTTTATGCTAAAATATGAAATTTCAGCAAATTCTGCACTTTCTGGGCGTTTATGCGCAAAATTTCAGTTCAGAGAAAAATTTGCGCAATTTTCTGATTTACCGAGGGGTTTTCTGCAAAATTCTGGACCCGCTCGTAAATCCGAGGGTCTTTTCGTAATTTTCAGAACTATAAGACCCTTTCTGCAAAAATTCGGGACATATACGTAATTTTAAAGGGCCTTTTGGTAATATACAAGCCTTCGGGGGCTTTTATGTAAAACTGCCTGTGCCCCATTCGGCCGGGCCTTCGGCCCGTTTGCCTTTTCTTCGGCAGACCGGCCTTATTCGGTCTGTGCGGCCCATGTGGCCTGCCAGCCCATATAATAGGAAGGGGGAGGCGATTTTAGGGTTTCCCCTCCCCTCACTCCACTCGGGGCGGCGGCGGCGCCAAAAGAGGCGGCGACCGGTCGGTGGAGCGGGCGCGGCGGGCTGCTTCGGGCGGCGCAAGGCGGCGGGGAGGGGCGGCTACCCGGCGGCGGCTGCTCAGTGGCTTCAAGGCGCGGATGCGGGCGCCGGGTGCCGTGCGGCGGCGTGCGGCCGGCGGCGAGGTGGCGCCATGCGGGGCGGTGTGCGGCCGGCGGCTCAAGGCTCGGGTGTGGCCGGCCAACTGTGCTCAAGCGGCGGCGGCTCTCGAGACGCAACCGGCGGGGCAGCGAGCGCTTGCGGGCGCGGGAGGGCACTGGGAAGGCCGGCGAGTGCGGGGACGCCGAGATGGAGGGGCAGCGGGGAGGCGGCGCGGCCGCTTCGGGCGGCGGCGGCGGCCAGTAGCCCGCGCGCTCGGGACGAGCCACAAGCGGCGGCGGCCGAAACGGTGTACGGCGGATGGCCGGAGCCATGCGGTGGCTAATGGAAGGAGCGGCACCATGCGGGGCATTGCGGGGAAGCCGGGGCCGGCGGCGGCAGCAGCGCCGTGCGGGGCGCTGCACAGCGGAGGAGCTTCGGGCTCAGCTGCGGGAGCGGCGGAGGAGCCGGTGCGGCGGCCGGGCACGGCTACTGGCCGGGAGCGGCGGGCCGGAGCGCGGCGGCTGGTCGGAGCGGTAGGCCGAGGCGCGGCGGTGGGCCGGGCTACTGGCGGCGGCGCCCGAGATGCAGCTCGGGCGGGGTATGGCGACCGGGCCGAGCCGGCGGCCAGGAGCTTGCAGGCGTGGAGGCGCGCGTGCAGGGAGATGGCTCCGGCGGTGGCGCGGGGCGCGGGGTGGCCGGCCGAGCGCGTACGGGCGCAGGGCAGGCACGAGTCCGGTGGCGCATAGCGGCTTCAGGCCGGCGGTGTGGTCGCTTGGCGGCGCCGGCGTGGGCACCGGCGGAGGAGCCAAGGGCGGGGGCGACGGCGGCTTCTGGCCGGGGCAGGTGGTACACGCATGCGGGCGGTAACCGTACAGTCGGCGGCGGCGGCCATACAGGGCCGCCCGTGCCAAATTCCTCCCCCCCTTTTTTTTCACGCCATGGTCATGCAGGACCCGAACAGAGGAAGATGCAAAATTTTCCTTTGTATTCTTTTCTCATGTAATTTCTGAACAGAAAATAGATAATTTCTTGCGCAATGATCATGCAGATTCAAAGGAATTCATTCAAAATTTCCGTTTCTAATCTACGATGCAATCAACATCTACCCCGTTTCGCAATCCACCGATCGACATTGTGCCGGCGATTTCAGATCTGCTCGCGGTAGATTTAGGGCGGATTTGCATCGTTCTACAGTGCAATCAACATCTACCCCGTTTCATAATCTACCGATCGGCATTGTGCCGGCGACTTCAAGTCTGCTCGCGGTAGATTAGGGCGGATTTGCACTGTAGAGATTCAATCTAGAACGCGAGAAGAAAATACAGATTCAAAAGCGATCTAGAAAATTCAATCTGTGCTTCGATGATTACCTCGTTCACCGGAGCGAAGTCGTGCTGATAACGTGTTGAGAAACCGTCGCTGGCGACCAGTCCGAACGATTCCTCTGCTTAGAACAAGAACGAATCAATCACAGAATCACAGAGAGAATAGATTGAACACACAGAGAGATAAAGAGAACTCCCGGTCTTTCTTTATTGCTTTTCTTTCATGCGTACATCATGAGGGGGGGTATGGCTCTCTATTTATAGTCTACGGTGGGGTGCCCAGATATGTCAGGACTCTTGGCCATGGGCCCGGTTTCCTAACACGAGTCACAAGTATTTGTCAGTCATATGTCGGGAACGGCGACGATTTTCACGGCGAGTGAATTGCTGTCCTGCTAGGTAATTGACTAGTGTATGTGATCCGAATTGGAGTCTACGTCCGTGAGCAGCTAGTCTGATATGAAGTAGTTCAGTTCCATGAAGTAGTTCTCATGCATGTTGCGGTTGCACCCAGACTTCGATTCTGATTTTATTTTTCAGATGAAACAGGGTTGCTAATCTTATTTTTATTTATTTTTTGGAAGGGTCATAGTGCTACGTATTCGTCATGCGTGCATCTACTTAATCACATTCAATTCACAATGAAACAACATAGTGCAGGGCAGTTGAACGCTCTTCAAAGAGGAACATCAACCATGTGTAATGGCACTCGGATGCAGGTTACGTACCATGTTTCACCTATATATATTGGAGCTAAGAGATAGAAGAACTGTAGAAATTTAGTGCTAGCCCTAGGCTGTCCGTACTGCATGCAGGGAGCAAAACTCCACGGATAGGTTTGCTGCTAGCAGCTCATCAGCAAGCTAGTAAGCGTGACAAGCCGCTTGCATTCCTCTCGATCGTGTGGTTGACTGTAGGCTTGGGAGGTATCGGGACTACATACATCTGGAGTTATTCAGGCATGTAGTCATTCTAGAAAGCATATATAGCTGCTAAGTTAGCTACCTACCACCCGCCATTCATGTCTTAATTTCTGCTCGCTTGGACTGCTGATTTTGAAGCCCATCCGATGGAGTTCGTCCAGAGAGGCAACAGGTTGCAGCTCATCATAACCATGATGCAATTTATTACGGCTAAGAAAGAATCTCGATGAGAAAATTAAACAGCCATCAAAGGATGTTAATTCATGTAAATTCCGATTAATGTATATCATTGGTCTCAACAGAGATATATGTGAGTAACAATTTTTCACGATCAAAGTGAGTAACAGCATGCAATAAGTTGCAACATTTGCAATGTGTTGTGATAGCAACTCTTTTAGAACTCTTGGTGATTGGTTTAGTGATTAGCGATTTTCCTGCATGCGTTGGGACTAACTGCATTTCATCATCGCACTACGTAGCAAATCCGTCAAATAAAAGATGGTCCCTGGCTATTATTTTTCCTCTATATCCACTTAATGTGCTGATCGACAATTCGACATGAAGCTGCGCTAACAAAGGATAGAAACAGATTAAGCAAATGACCCATAGAACTAGCTAATACACCATTAAAAGATCAGATGAATATACAGAAGAAAGAGAAATAGCGATTCCACATGGAACAATTACTACAAGTTGTACGTACTCAGACGTAGGCAAGTGAGACGCGCTACGCATATATCCGAAGCGGTATCTGGCTACTATTTTTTTCAGAAGGCAACAGGGCTACTATTATTATGTATTATTACTTTATTAGTCCACATACGTGCGTCTACGTGTAGCATTGAATTTGCAATGAAAAACGTAGCGCAGAGGGTACAAACCCTATTCAAAGAGGAACCATCAACCCTGCAATGCGTCATATAGCTCTCAACGACAATATCAGGTTTCACCTATATATATTGGAGCCAAAAAGGATGGGAGAAATGCCGAGATTTAGTGCTTTTTTTAGAGTATGAAAGGCAGAAGCCTCTCTATTTCTGATATTACAAACCAAACAGGTTCTTACAGAAATGAGAAAACAAAATATAGCAGTCCTAGTTACCAAGGAAATCTTTTTTCCCTAATCCCAGTGCTGCAACCAAAGCAAAAGAAAGATATGAAATAACAGGCTACAAGCAACAAGCACGACTGAAACTGCTAAATGCTGAGCCAAGCACTAGTCTTCCAACGTCTTCAAGCACCTATCATTCCACCTCCTTCCGTAATTCTTGGAACAGTTTGGTCGCCATCATCTTGTGGCAGAGAAAACTTCAGTTGCAGCTTGCTCGAGCAACATAGCGCCCTCCAGCAGTTCCTCTCGGTTTCCCACTTTTGTCTGAAAGTTCAACCAACGGTTAATCCAATAACATACAGTGAGGAACTGATATTTGGTTATTGGACACAGATTTAGTGCTACTGCCAGCTATCCCAACACTGGATGTACTGTGGGGGAGAAGAAACACCATGGATCGGTTGCTACTTGCTAGTCAATTACTCAGCTCGTGTAGTTAGTTATATGCTTGGGGTTGTTGGGACTATATACGTTAGATGAAACCAAGTTCTGCATAAAAGTGTATAACAATTATCCTAAGAAATCAGCAGAAAACCAAGTTCTGCATAAAAGTGTATAACAATTATCCTAAGAAATCAGCAGAAAATTAACCTACCTACAGTATTCTTGACTTGAAGACACTGGAGAATTGGAAGTCTAAGCCACAATGCATGTTTTCTTTTTGATCAATTGTTGTTGGTTTGTGGAAACCGCTCCACGGGATCGGCGAGTCAGGCTCGGCGCGGCTTCTGCACGCGGATCAGCAGCAGCCCATTGAGTCGCTCGTCCGGTAGATGGTTATGTTGGCTGTCAAAAACTATGTTTAATCGAACCTACATATGTTAGGTACTACGAATTTTTATCTCTTTCTCGATTAAAGTGAGTAAGTGCTTGCAATTCTGCAACAATTTTGCAGAGTAATCTGTTAGGAGTTGTGATCAGAACTACTCTTGGTCATTGGCTAAGTGATCGGTGATTCACTACTGGAAAGCTGCTATATGCCGAGTGTCTGGAGTTTTGCCGAGTGCAATCTATCGGGCACTCGGTAACCAACACCTTTGCTGAGTGCCTCCATGGGAACACTCGGCGAAAATAAAACACTCGGCAAAAAATATCTTTGCCGAGTGTTGCAGAGTAGACACTCGGCAAACTAAGATCTTTGCCGAGTGCTGACAAGAAAACACTCGGCAAACATAAAACACGCCGCCGTTAGAACTTTGCCGAGTGTCTGGTGCTGACACTCGGCAAAGGATATTTGCCGAGTGGTTTTTTGGCGGCACTCGGCAAATCAATAAAAACATTTTCCTTTCCTACCCTTCAAACTTTTTCTACTCTCCACATACAACATATGGTACTCCATGTTAAAATCTGGTATATTTTTGTATTTGTTTGCTATATTTAATTAATTAATTGCATTTCAAGCAATTTTTTGAATCAAATCAAATTTGAACTGCAAGTGATTAAAATAATAGGAAAAAATGAGTAGAAAAGTGATATTCATATTATTCAGCCTGGTTTGAGGCCTTACCTGTGAAATGAAAAGGAATTTCGAACATCTTGTTCAGGAAACACGACCACGAACTTGTGGCCGAATGGTTTTTAAATTTTGAAAAAAGCAAACGAAGTCTGAAAATCATAAGATTTGTCAAGATGTCATGATATCATACGTGGAGACTGTGGTAAAAAATTGATAAGATTTCGCATAAGTTGTCACGTACGATGCTTACAAACCGAAACATTTCTGAAGAAGAAGCGTAGAGTTGAGAAGGATCCGGTAAGATTTGGAGTCAAAGTGACGGTCGAATTGTGGTTTGACTACAAAACTTTTTGTATAGGCAATAGACAACAGAGATTGTTTCATGTGAAATTTTGGTAATTTTTCAGATCCGTTTGATAATTTTAATTTTTAAACTGCAATTATAGAATTTTAATTGATATAAAATTGAATTTGAGCTATAACTGCATGAAATAATGGTCTAATATTCGTAGAAGCATCGAATATGCATTGTTGACTGAATTTGACAAGGCATTTTCAAAGTACATTCGAACAAATTTGTAAAACACGTTATGGAAAAGAAAGAGAGGAAAGGAAGTGTTATTAAAAAAAATTTTTGCCGAGTGCTTTGTGGGCGACACTCGGCAAACGAGCTATGCCGAGTGCCAGATCGGCGACACTCGGCACAGTTATGCCGAGTGCTTTGTGGGGACACTCGGCAAACGAGGGCTTTGCCGAGTGCTAGATCGGCGGCACTCGGCAAAGTAGAGGGCTTTGCCGAGTGCCCGATGGGGGGCACTCGGCAAACAACACAAACAAAACTTTAATTCCCCGCGGCCGCGCTCACACACGCAACAACACACACAGCCCCCGCGCGCCCCGCACGCCCGCCGCCGCCCCGCCCCCGCGCGCCCCGCGCGCCCCGCCCGCCACCGCTTCGACTGCCCCGCCCCCGCGCGCCCCGCACGCCCGCCGCCACGCCCGCCCGCCGCCCCGGCCACAGCTTCGACTGCCGCGGCCGGCCCGGCCCCCGCGGCCGCCCGCCGCCCGACGCCTCCCCCGACTGCCCCCGCCCCCGCGGCCGCCCGCCGCCCGACGCCTCCCCCGCCGCCGCCCGCCGCCCGACCCCGCCCCCGACTGTCAGTTCTGTGAGTATATTTGTGATTCTCTTCATTTACAACAGTAATTCTTGATCTGGTAATTTGTTCAAGTATTAAAGAGTTGCTGTGAATGATTGTGGGTGCATGAGTTTGCTCTGTGATGATTTTAGTCATATACTGAAGTTAATCCAGATAACTGATTTAGGCTTGAGCTCTAGGGTTTTGATCTCTGCTGGTTGTTTTGTAGTTTATTGTAGTTCTGTATATGAATCTGAACCTGATTACCTGCAATTGAATTTAAGAGTGGTGCAGTGATTTGTTATCCTGGTCAGATTACAGTGTTAGTGCAGTATTCTTTGTGGTTCATTTCTGTTTGTACCTTGTATTTCTCTGCACTTTGTCTAATTCGGTTTGCAGTTGTTATCTGATTATATCTAGATCACTGTCATTTCTATCATTGCTTGTAATCTGGTAGAGGTACAGAACTGCATAGAGATTTAATCTCTGTTTATTCAGTCTGTTGGGAATCAAATAATTAGAGCTCAAGTCTTAGATTCTAGTTGTTGGATTAATTATGAAGAGTTATGACATGTGCATGAGAAGGCCAAAATCTATGATTTTGCGCAACTCTGTTCTGAGAGCAATAATAAAACAATTAATTTGTTATATGCTGGAATTAGTTGTTTTACTGTTCTTAGGATTGTTTATCATGTTATTTTCAGCAGCATGTAAGTTATATTCTTTGAATATATATGTGGAGTTGAATGGCAAGTTAGAATTTCATGTTTATATGCAATTAATGTCATTCTTCTTATGCTGGAAATACATTGTTTATATGCTTCTATTAGCTGGAATTAAATGTGCAAATATGCTTATAGCGCAATATTTACAACAATGTGTTCATCATAAGGTAATTCACTTTCAGAAACAAGATAAATGCAAAGTTTTCCACTTTTCCTCTATGGGAATTGTAATTCCCTGCACCATAAGACGATTCACTTTCAGAACAAAAATAATAGTATGTACATGATAAATTAAAGTAAATTCTTTGAGGAATACTAAAACGTACCTAAAAATGAATTGAGAAGACATTAATACAGAGAGGCACCATAACCATTTATCTCTTATAGAATGCCATTCTCTGATTGGTCAGCCCAGTTTATTCTCTGGTTAGGCGTAACCTAGTTAGGCGTCTCCCGTTTGAAAGAGATACGGTTGGAAATATGCAGATCTTTGCATATCTATAACCGTATCTGTTTTGAATTGTCCACGTTTTTTGGACAGCCCGAGGATGCGTAGATGGGGTTAGTTTCCATGGTCTACTTCGATCTGTGACAGAGTTTCGGCAGCATCTCCCTGTTGTTCTCCGGATACACCATCTCCCTGCCAGGACGTGTATTTGGAGAACAGCGGGGAGGTGCTGCCGAAATTCTGTCTCGGATAGGAGTAGAGCATGGAAACTAACCTCATCTACGCATCCTCGGGTGGGATTAGGACCTATCTTAACCTATTAGATAGGAGAAAGATCGTGTAGATGCATTTGATTCTTATATTACTCCCTGATATGTTAGAGGATGGATGATCGTGAGTGGATGTACACGGGCCGCTCAAGTCAGGGTTCGTTGTCCGATGAATGGATTGAGAAGACCGATGTTTTCTTGGAACTAGCATTTGCCAAGGTTAAAGGAGCGCGTGCCACTTGGTGTCCCTGCAGCAGATGTGCAAACACGCGTCGACAAACAAAGGAGGTCATGGGTAAACATCTTTGCAAGTTTGGATTTACGGCAGACTATACCCGGTGGATCTACCACGGTGAATCCGATCGTATGAGAGAGGAGGTCGTGAGACCACGCGTCGAGGATTATGATGCTGATGGCGGGGTAGGAGACATGTTAAATGACTATCATGAAGCACACTTCGCTGAAGGATGTAGGGAGGAGGAGCTAGAGGCAACCGCAAAGGCGTATTACGACATGTTGTCTGCGGCACAGAAACCCCTTCACGGCCAGACGAAGGTTTCTCAACTGGATGGCATTGGACGCGTAATGGCCTTGAAGTCCCAGTTTAGCGTGAGTCGAGACGCCTTCGATGCTATGTTGACAGTTTTTGGCAGCATGCTTCCGGAGGGTCACATTCTGCCAAAGAGCATGTACGAGTCAAAGAAACTCCTTCGTGCACTTAAGATGCCATATGAGCAGATACATGCTTGTCCGAAGGGGTGCATCCTTTTTACGCCTGGCCTTGATGGGGTCGAGTATTATGGAAGAATTGAAGAAATATACGAACTAATGTTTCATGGTTGCAAACCTCTTAATCCTGTCATATTCAAATGCCATTGGTTTGATCCTGAAGTAACGAGACGGACCCCTAATCTTGGGCTAGTCGAAATTCGACAGTCATCCGTCTTACCAGGAGACGATGTGTATATTGTGGCTCAACAGGCCACGCAAGTTTATTATCTCTCATACCCGTGCCAAAAAGACGACCGTCTTAAGGGTTGGGATGTTGTGTACAAGGTATCGCCACACGGTAAACTACCTGTCCCAAACAATGAAGATTACAACTTTGACCCAAACACATATGACGGAGAGTTCTTTCAAGAAGAGGGGCTAGAAGGGAGTTTTGAGATAGACTTAACCGAAGCGATCGGAATGGAAGTAGACAATGAAAGGGTTGTTGACGAGGACACTGGAGATGAGGTTCAAAATGTGAAGGACTTAGAATTACTTCAGCGATTACATTTAGGCAATGACAGTGATGCCAACATTGCTCCTTCGAATAGTGTTGATTATATGGACATGGCTGATAGTGATGATGAGACTTATGATCCAGCTAATCCCGATCATGATGATTATTTCTAATACATGTAATACTTTGTTATTTTCTAATTATGTTTTGTTTATTTTGCATCTCTTTCTAAGTACGTCTTGTTTATCTGTGCTTATTGGTTTAC
The DNA here is from genome assembly GCA_017311315.1 of Dendrocalamus latiflorus. NCBI lineage: Eukaryota > Viridiplantae > Streptophyta > Magnoliopsida > Poales > Poaceae > Dendrocalamus > Dendrocalamus latiflorus. Next base: position 16,400,369 of record CM029642.1, on the reverse strand, counting down.
TCTTTTTAATTGCAGGTGATTGAACAAAGATGGTGGGCGGTATGAGGAACGTAAGGTCGCTTTACCAAAGACGGCCCGATGCAGCTGAGCAGTCGGGGAGCAGGAGTAGGAGGAGCGGGAGGAGCAGCAGGAGGAGCAAGAGCACTCTTGAGAGGGAGCGGGAGGAGGAGCGGGAGGAGGAGCGGGAGCGGGAGGAGGAGGAGGAGCAGGATGAGGAGGCAGCAGGGGGTTCCACTTCCTCTGGTTCGTCGGGTGTCTGGTTGCGAGGTCCCTCGACCCTCCCGAGGCGACCGATACCTCGTGAGAGACGCCCGCTGATTCGACCCACTGGGGCTAGGTAAGTAACTTTAGATGTTATCACTACTTTTTCATTTGATATGTTGAAAATCATAATAGAAACTAATAATTTATCTTAATCACTTGGGCAGGGGTTGGACGCTTGTGACTGCAGGTGATCACAAACGCCATGTCAATGGCATCCTGGGTCTTTTGTGCAGGCTACACTTCCCTGGCCTGGTTGCGTTTGGCGGAGGGCAGGAGCCGGCCTACACGTGGGACCACTATGTCGCCTTCCCCGATTTACCAGATCGGGATGGCAGGGTATTCGCCAACAAGGCGGCGCGGGTGACGGCTGAGCTGTGGGTAAGTCTTCCTCGCACTACATTGCTCAATACATCGCATTCATTGGACATTCTTGAAATAATGACTGGATACATCACGTCTATATGCAGGATTTCTTCAGATGCCAGGAGGGATATGAGGCCAAGGCGGCTAGTGTGGCTCACAAAGCCTGTTATAAACTCGTGAAGGACATGCATTACGAGGCGCGCGTCCAGGCCATCGTAACGTACAACGCTACCTACCTTGGAGTGAAGATCAACAAAACGCAAGCAAGAAACATGAGGCTAACCCGGGAAGAATACATGCAGGTAAATATAGAACATTAATACTGATTTTTTCTGAGATTAAGTACGCTTAATTTGATCTTCTTATATGTCATATACTTGATGACGTGTAGGTGCCTCCGTGGTGGTGCGCCCAGCATCTCCAGTGCTGGGCACAGATGGTGGACAAGTGGTGTGCCGCCGAGTGGGAGGAGACGCACAACGCTTGCCGGGAGCAGCGTTTGATGATGCCAGGTGCACCACACCATCAAGGCAACCGTAGCCTCGATGAATTCGCGGCTACATGGGTACGCGAATTCATTTCTTTATTATAACGCTCAATTCTGCATAATTTCTAATCATCTTGCTGTTTTTTTCGCAATCGTCATCACATGGTGGCCAGCCTTGCTCCCAGTTGAAGGCATGGGCTTTGGCCCACAAGGGCAAGGCGACGTCCGACGTCGACTACAACCCGGAGGACCCGCCCTCGGTGTACAGCAATGCGACCGTCCACAGCCACCTCAGTGAGTACACATCGATGGCAAGGGCGGTCCATGGGCCAGAGTACGATCCGAGCACCCAGGACATTGATGGAGAAGTCGTCATGAGGGTGGGAGGAGGCAAGAAGCATGGGCGGTACTGGATTGGCGACAGCACACTCGACACGGCCACTACTCCCACTCTCTCCCAGATTCGAGCAAGGAGCACGAGCTCAAGCCCGGCCATACGCCCACGGCCGGACACTGCACAGTCCCGGATGGAGGCACTCCAGGTTATTTCTGTTTTATTCGTCGTTCATTAATTTTTACATACCTTTGCTTTGCATTGTAACATTGGTGTGAAATATTGTAGGCCCAGCTGGAAGAAGAGAAGAGGCTACGGGAGGAGATGACGGCGAGGATGGAGGCCGATCGGCAGAGGAATGAGGCCGAGCGGCAGAGGAGTGAGGCCGAGCGGCAGAGGATGGAGCAGATGTATCAGTGGATGCAAAGTCTTGGCGAGAGGATGGGTCAACCTCTGCCACCGGAGCTATTCCCTCCACCTCCTCCTGCAACTACTCATGTGAGTTTCTAGTGGAGTATGAATGTTTAATTTTGTATGTTCCTATCTTAAATCTTGTCTCACACATGCAATCTCTTCTCCTTTGTGTAGAATCAATCGGCGGCTTCGAATAATGTGCCTCATGACCCACCACATCAGTCGGGGTGATTGTGGTTCGAATACTTGTGGTTGTGATGTTTATTGTGAATATTGTGGTTGATACTTGCTGAATGATACTTGGATTTGCATTATATGTGATATATTATGGTTGCACTTGGTGAATGATTGTGAATGACATTTGTATGTGATATATTGTTAATATACTGTGATATATTGTGACTTGTTTGAGTGGGGTGCAATAAACAATTAAAAAAGGTAGTTTTCTACCACTTTGCCGTGTGCTACACTCGGCAAAGGGAGGCTTTGCCGAGTGTCATGGTAAAAACACTCGGCAAAGTAACGTTCCTGGGCATTCTGGGAACATACTTTGCCGAGTGTGAAACGTTTGCCGAGTGTCATGGTAAAAACACTCGGCAAAGTGTTCGTCTTTGCCGAGTGTTTTTACCATGACACTCGGCAAACTTTTCGTCTTTGCCGAGTGTCGTTACCATGACACTCGGCAAACTTTAATAATTTGCCGAGTGCCATTCCGTCCTGGCACTCGGCAAACGACGCCGTCATCGTGTTCTCACCGTCCACTAACCTTTTTTTTGCCGAGGGTCGTTTCGGCACTCGGCAAAGGCTTTGCCGAGTGCTCGATGAAAAGCTCTCGGCAAAGAGCTCTTTGCCGTCAGAAACTTTGGCGTGTGAGCTATGCCGTGGGTGACACTCGGCAAATCCTTTGTCGAGTGTTTCTCATGCTTTGCCGAGTGTCACCGGCACTCGGCAAAGCTGCTGATTCCGGTAGTGATTTTCTGCATGCATATGCAAGTAAGTTACCGTTGCATCGCCACCACCGTAGCAACACCGACAAATACAACATGATAACTAGCATGCTTCCTCCGACATTAGTACAATCCATGGATCACCTATTTGACTATATCTGACTTAATTTTTTTTCAAGTTTTCAAATATCGAGGGCAGAAACAAATTAATGAAGCAGATTAACAGAAACATTTAGGCAGATAATCCATGGAAGTAGTACTTATGAAGATGAAAATAGAGAAAAAAAGAAATAACCAAACTATAATTTCATCGGACTGACTAAATGCACAGGTCAACAAACTTGGCCATAAGCTCCTTGCAGACAGAGGGGCAGCTTGTCATGAGATGCTCGTAACCATCGGTTGCCATGACCGCTTTCATATTCTGAGGCAAGCCGAGGAACTTGAATATCCCCTGCTTGAGCCCATGGCAATGATGCTGCTCGGCCAAGGCCAATGTAGTCGCCGCCGTCTTCACCTCAAGGCACTTGCACAGCTTGTCCTCACAAATCAACTTCAGCCTCTCCATCTCGTACCTGTCGGCCGCTACAAGTAAATGTTGAGCAATTACTACTGCATCTTCCTCGTTTATTTCTGGCAACTCATCAGTGTATATAAAGTGAAGCAGTGCCTTGAACACGGTGGCGTCCATGTCGTTGATACATATGGATCTTGCAGTCTTCTCCCTCATGGAACCAAACAGCTCCGCCTTGAAGACCGGCGACCGAGCGGGAGCACACACCGATGCGCAGCAAACGTCTCCTCACCAACCTTGAACGTGACGTCCGCCCCCTCCTCGGTCAGGAGGAGATCGTCGAGATGCCGGTGCATGTTAGACGGTGGCACCTCGACGACCGACTCCTCCACGGCCAGCTCCTCGACGCATAGGACGGTGACGTCGCACCGGATGGTGAGGCGGTCGTTCTTGAGATGATCTAATTTTTCTAGCTCCTCCCTTTTGATGAACCTCCCCCAGCCCCAGCTGCTTACATACTTGTTGAAGGTGTGCTTGCTTGTGCGGCGGTGCGATGACACTGCCTTCCCGCCGCCGCCGTCGAGCAGAGCGATCTGGAACTCGGCGTTGACGCCTTCGGCGTGGCTGACATGGTCGAGGTAGATGGATATGTAATCGGCATAGTTTTCGTTGCTGCCGTTGGGATAATATTCTATACGCCATGTGTGACCTCCTACCTCAAAAGTGCACGAGTGGGTGCAGCTACAGATGTCGATGGTCTCCTTGATACGGGAGTAGCCGTCGATGTTGAGCACGTGGGAACCTTTCGCCACGGTGGCGACAGTGGTGGACGCGGAACGTGACAGGACGGGGGCACCGTCGTCTCCGGCAGCGGCGGACGGCGAGGTCTCCATGACACGTATGGCAGGGCAGAAGCGCAGAATGCGATGAATTGAACGAGGTATTAGAATTTTTTTAGGGAGAGGTATTAGAATTTGGCAACGAGTATAAGATACGATACGATATGATTTTATTTGAGTTCCTTCCTCACGGCTTGGTTTCGGTTAAGATTTGTGCAAATACGATACGATATGGTCTTGTAATCGGTTACTACAAATTTTTACTAACGAGTAGTTGGATTCTGATGGAAACTTACGGACGTGAGGAAACTTACCATCTCTGCTAGTGACCAGGGTTTTGGTTACGGACGAGATTTCCGGTCCGGTTACCGAAACCCTGCTAGCGACACAAATTCTGTTGGACTCCGGCCAAATAGGCTGTTCGACTCCGGCCTATTTTTACTCTGAGTCACAACTCACAAGTAAATTTAATGTTAATGTCAGCTCCGCCCGCGCGCGGCTGCGCTCGCCTGCTACTGCCCGAGCTGCGCTTCCTGGAGCCGTCGCCGCTGACGGCCTTCACGCCGTTGTCCGGCTCCCACATTGCCTTTTCGAGCTGCAGATGGTTCGCCCGGGCCTAGGCGCCGCCAACGCTCTACGCTTCGCTGCAACACCCTGCTCGACGCCACGCCGTCGCTCGCATTCCACACCGCTGGGCTACTGGTGCCTCACCCGGGCTCTGCCGCCGCCGCTTCTCTACACGCCGTCGCTTGCCTCCCGCCACGCAGACCTCGTGGTGCTCGTGCTCCGTTGCGACTTGCGAGTCGTGCGCGCCAGCCTCGCCACGTGCAGACCTCGCCTTCTCTACAAAATGAGCAGGGGCAGTTCAGTCAATTGGGGGAGTACAAATTCGAAAATCAAATTATTTGAGTTAAAATCCCTGAGAATACTATTTTGGAGAGGTGTTAACAACAAGGGTACTATTTGGGAGAAGCCCACGGTATAAGTACCGTTTCAGCGAAGCCCAACTTAGAGGGTACCATAATGGCAAAAAAACTCCTTGGTCCTTTTTTTATTTGGGCTGCTGTGGCGGTTAAGGTGTGATTTGTTTTTGGTTGTTGGGCTCCAAATGCAAAGTTTTGAGCTGTGTAGCAAATATGGTAAATGTTTGGATAATTATGTAAAATAAAATGGATGCAACTGCAGTGAAGTTCATGTCAGATAATTGCCTTAGGCTCAGTTACTTATCAAATTTGCTCTAGAAATTTGTCGTATTACACTTCTCCAACTTCGTCTTGTATTATTTGTTTGAAGGAAGTGAAGTACTTTGCCTAGAATGTTATTGATAAGTGTTGGTGTTCTTGATTTGTTGGTTAATTAATCTTTTCTAATTTGGCTAGCTTCACATACATGTTACTTTTAATTTCTAGGGTAAAACATTTTTAGTTCCATCTTTGCTAATAGATCAATGTTCTAAATCGTATTGAACACAAAGCATCAATATTTCATATTCATTGAATTAATGCAAATACACCAAAAAAGATAACAGTTCCGAATGCAACGCGTCAGTTTACATTATAATTCAGAGGTATATGTGTTCAAAGAGTAGTAGTGCTCTGTTTAATTTTTCTGAGCTAAAGAGGACAGAGAACCATGTGACAAAGTGACAATTGAGTTATTCTGAAGCATCATACTTTATTACAAGATATGCTTTCTTTCTCCCCTATAAATAGTTCATGTAACGATTGAAGGCTAGCTGAAATATCTGTCTCCTGGAATCCAAGACTTGATTTTTTTGGAGACAGACACCATGGATGGGATAGTAGCCACTGAACAACTAGCAAGAACAATGAGTCGCATGCTATCTTGCATGCATGTAGGTTTAGGAGGCATCAGGACCATATCATGTACAACATCTTCGAAGGTATGCATCTACTCCTTTTAATCTTGCAACCTAGCATACATTCTTCATTATTAAAATGAGAAAATAAAATGCTAACAACTGTCTACACTTGTACTTAAAGCATTTATCGAGTCTTCTTTGTGATTTGTTGCGCCCTGATTCAGATGGACTGGCCTTCTATTCCAACGAGAGGCAATGAATCCAAGGCACATTTCTTAAGCTTGCTGCACTCATGCTGGTCTGCTAGCGTCAATTTTGACAACACTGTGCTTATGCCGATGTTGTTGCACATGTTCTCCGTTACTGACTATAACCCTTTTAGATTTTACCGATCCGCTACTACAACCAAATCCATAACCATCACTTCTACCTCCAACGTCTTTGCAGTGGCGGAGGCAGAAATAATTTTCAGGTGTGGTAGGTTTATAAAGGTTAAACATATCAAAACTATGCAAGGGCTCACTAGAACATTATATAAATATATATATTACTTTGTGATCAGCAAATATAACAGAAATCCAAAAGTAAAGCATTGGCACTTAAAATACCTCACTAAATGAAGATTACATAGATAATTGATCACTAATTTATCATCTATGTTAACTAGACCAACCGTACGTCAGTACTCAGTACGTCCAACGTCCGTGCGTGATGATGTACAGCCTAGGTAAATTAATTAACATGAAAAGGTGATCTAATTACAATCTAAATTACAAAATACCTTTCATTACATATTTGCTCTTCTTCTTTGGTGGTGCCATCGTTGATGTTGATTCGTTGTACAATTGTACTCAAGACTCGCAACCGGCAGCCGTCGTCTGGCCGGCTACCGCGTCGGCGCCGAGTTGCCGCCTCGTCGGTCGCCGCCTCTGCACGCGCGCGGCACCCCTCCCGACCCCGATGAATCACGGTAAGTCGGCAACCGTTTCACTACACCGAAACAGCGAAACCCGAAAGTACACGACCAAACACGCGCTCGCTGCCTCGCTCCTTGCTTGCTCGCGGTCCTGAGCGCCCATGAATTGAAAGGACTTGTAGTTCGCCGCGGACACCGGCCGCACGCACGTATTGGATGATTTGGATCGGAGATAGCATTTGAATGATTTGGATGATTACCTCCTGCCTGCACGTATTGGATGATTTGGATGGGAACTTGGAATTGGAAGATTTGGATCGGAGATTTTTTAGGCTGAGGGATGGAGCTAGCGTTTGAAGGCAAAAAGGGCCCAGACCGCGAGGGGAGTTCTGATCGGTTTTGACCTTTCGGGAATACGAACAGTCGGAGGCTCGGAGCAGCCAATCGGCTAGTAGTACAGCAGAACATGATGTATTGATGTGTTTTATTTTCACGTATATATACATAATACATACTAGTCTTTTGTAGGTATGGCGGCTGCCAAACCTTGCCACATAGCTGCCTCCGCCCCTGCGTCTTTGTCTTCATCCCTGGCAATGAGTCGGTGTATATGAAATGTAGCCGAGCCTTAAATGCTTCCGGGTGCATGTTGATGATGTGTATGTGGGTGATGTCTTCTACTTCCATCGGGCCAAAGAAATCCGCCTTAACAATGATGACTGGGAGGTGAGCACGGATCTGTGTGCGGCAAACACCATGCCACTGACCTCAAAATCAACGTCCACCCCCTCCTTTGTCTCAAGGAGGCAGCCAAGATCCACTTGCAGCCCAGACAGCTGAGCCCTCACGGTAGATGGTTCCTGCAGATCAGACGCGGCACCCTCGCCCTCATGATGGATGGTTCCTGCTTTTGCAGACCAGAAGGTGGCGGCTCCCTCTTGACGGTGGTTCCGGTAGGCCAAACGGCGGTGGCAGCCTCATGACGGATGGTTCCATGTTGGATCTTGATTTAACTAATTTAGAATCCTATGTGAAACCACTATTCTATACCTTATATCAATAGATAAAGCTCACAGATACATCATTGAATCATTTTATACATAGTAACATAGCGTAAACCATACCATACACTAATGTTTCACTCATTAGAGTTCAAATAAACTGCATGAGGTCAAGTTTACAATAAGGTCCGATCAAGCTAAATGAATATGTTACATAAATGCAAAAGCAAAAGATGAGGGCACATCTCGCTATAGACAAGAGACTGGGGTAAGTTGTGTGTGACCGTTATTAACCAAATACTTGGATAATATTGGGGCACGAAGACACCAACTTAGTCAGTATGATTAGGGTAAAATCTAGACTACTAGAGACTATCTTAATCTCCTCCATCTTCTTCACCATCAGCTCCTAGGCATTGTAGTATGTGTAATGCCATTGATCCATAGGTTCTAAGGGATTTTATGAGCGAGGATAAGCACAAGCAACATTACTTCACGAGCGAACACACAATATAAAATATTTATATATGCAAATGTTTAACAAATGTATGCAATATTTTATTTGTTAAAGGCAATATTTTAAACTACAATTATTAGGAAATATTATGACTTAACATTTTTCTTAAACCATATTTTGTTAAATAGAGTGAAAGTGTGCAATATCTATAATGGTGCAGATTTCATCTGCCTGTTACATGGTTCCATCCGTTATATACGGGTTTTTTATTACTAGGGTTACATCCACCGAATTATCAACATTGGGTTACATTCATGTAGAAAATCCAAAAATCAAGATTACTTCCACCCGATAAGGTTTTATCTCACCCATAAGATTTTTAAAATTGAAACTAACTTGAGTAAGTTCCTATACCCGTCCTTCACCATGGGCACGGTTGTTCAAATAGTTTATACTCTGTAGAGACTGTACACTTTATCAATAAGAGACAATTAACTTGTTATGTTTTATATATTTGCTTGGACATATGAATCAAGCAGATCACCACAAGGCCTTCACAATACATCCTCCAGTGTAGTTACACCTGCTAAGGTTTCATTTGAGTGAGGCTATGTCCACCACACCCAAACCCCCTCTTGCGCCACACAACGGCTTACACCAGCGACACGACTCGTGGATCACTCTAATAGTGCAGTGCGTACTAGTGGATATAAATTATTAAGCAAAGTTGTACCTATTATAGACTTGTGGTTGCACTTATTTATATTGTGAAGTCATCACAGAATAAAATCCTTAAGTTATTTAGGCAGTACATGTCACAAACCATAATTTCTTATGCTACATCTGCACCATCAACCATACCATCCGTCCAAATATGCTAACAACAAGTATTAGGTTTTTGAGAAGCACAAAATTAAGTTATCTCAAATATACCATCATTTCCCTTCAATGACTATCCAAAACAAGTTTTATGATTAAAAATGTGATGATAGGGTAAATTAATGCCCTCGTGCTTAAGCAAGACTAGCATGACGCATAAGTACAACCTATAGCCAGCAAGTTACCAATAAGTATCTAGGGTGACAAGGATTATGTGATTCAAGTGTGCAAAGGATGGTATAATAATATTAAAATATCAAGTAGGCTTGTATCTAACCTTAAGTTTAATATATATTTGCAAAATAAATAAAGCATGCAATTTGATAATTTGAACAATATAAATTTGTATAAAATATAGGTTTACTATGATCAAAGTATTAACTCACCTAGCTCACAAGTAAGTTGGTCTTAAAATTCTTGAGTTGTCTCGCACTGCGGCTCTTCCAAGTCCTCGAACGATCGTATCGGAAAGCAAATAAATAAACGAGCAAAATAAATAAATACAAAAAATCAAATGAATTGCGAATTGAACAATTCTACTATCATTAGATATATATTAAATTTAGAAAAAAAAATAGAAACAAGTTTCATTAAATTTGGAGTAAAATAAGCGAGAATGTGCTCTCCAAAGTTTGAATTTGGATTAAATCCAAAAATTAACATATAAGAGAGAGTGCTCTCGTTGACAGGTGGGGTCTATTGGTTTTAAGTCATTTTTATTTATTTTCATAAAGAAAACGGCTGAGGGTGATAGGTGGGAACTGTTTACTATGCAAAATTTAAGGCAGGCCCACTTGTTAGTAGCTTACCCTTATTTAACCAATTAAAAAAGGTTGGAGGCCCACATATCGGTGACTCGTTAGCTTAAATAGGAATGGAGGGCCCACGGGTCAGTGACGGTTTAACTAAAACTAATTAATAGTCATTAATTAACTTTAAACACACATTTAAACCTAATGGTGTCTCTACAGTCGAATGAGGTGCGGCTCATCGCCGGTGAGAGAGACCATGGCACCGAAGATGAGGCCAAAAATGGGCTCCTCACCATGGAGTGAACCTCCAAGCTAGGCAGCGTGGCCAGATTTTGAGGTTATAGTAGTCGGTGGTGAGATCATGCGGTACTGAAAGATCGAGCATGGAGGGTTCTTATAGGCCAGACGGTGACCTCACATGGAGGGTTCTGATAGGCCAGACGGCTGTGGCAGCTTGACAGCTGACTCAGGGTGCTTCAGCAGGACTTTGATGTCGCATCGGTGAGTAAAGCGGTTGAACCTGACAATGCCCAATTTCTCTAGGTCTTCCAACATGACGAAGCGCTAGAAGCTGTGCATGTTTTACAGCCTATATATTGATGCCACCTACGACCTTAGCAGACATGAAACGCGGCCTACCACCCAATTCAGGCAACATGAACTAGTACTTTACCTGGGCATCGCCATCGGCTATGGTGGTGTCGAGCTGGAGGTAGAGGGATATGGGCTCGGGGGTGGTGGTGAGCCTTCCGATAGGTAGTAGACGATAGAGGTGAAAACGGATCGGATACAGACGGATAATGCATCTACCATATTTGTTTTCATATTTTTTTTCGGATACAGATACGAATACGGATAACTCGAATACGAATAATATCGAATACAGATACGGATCGAATACGAATCGAAACGAATACGGTTACGAATATTTATCGGAACGTGAAAACCTCTTAAACTATACATCCAAAATTAACGAAAATACGTAAATAGTTCATCTTGTCAAAACATTCATGAAATCTAAACAAGCATAGTCTTTTCATCCACAATGAAAATATACCCAATAGTCGATCATAACATAACTACATAAGTAACAACGTGCAATTCATGGAATACACATGATAACATGATAGCAATTTGAACAAACAAAAGAACATTTCATTCCTCCATTTCATCCATCAAGTTGTAACAGCCCAGGTTTTTATTAAAATAAAAATAATTAATTAATTAATTAAAATTAATTAAAATTAAATTAAAATTAAAATAAGTATTTTTGTTGCCTAAATTTTATTTTTGTGTTTTGCCCTGGATTTTTTGTTTTTGAAAAAGCCTGATTTGAAAAGTAAATTAAGTGAAAACCAAAAAATAGATATTAAATAAAATGATATTTTGATTTTCTATAAAAATCTTACTTTAAATTAATTATTTGGAGTTATTTGGCTTTTATTTGGTTTCTGGATTTTCTGGAGTTTAAAGGTCTACTTTTGAAATTAAAAAGTATTTTTAAGTATGAAAATTAAATACCAACATTAGTTGAAAATATTTTTATTAATTCAAAAATGTCACCAGGAACTTCTGTGAATTTTTCTAGAATTTTTTAAGTTTATTTCATATTTTTCTGAGCTTAAATGAATTTCCAAGGCTTTTCTGAAATCCAAAAATCAAAAATAAAAATTAAAGTCCCTCCCCTCCCCTCGGATATCTGTTTTCGTATTATCCGGATAATCCGTATCCGTATTTGACGGATACTAGGCTTACTGTATTCGTATCCGATAAAAAAATCTGTATCTGTATCCGATCCGAGAACTATCCGAAAAAAATCCGATCCGACACAATCCGTTCGAATCGCGCGGAAACTATCCGATCCGTTATCACCCCTACTAGACGTCGTCCGTGACGAGCTTGGGGGACTTAATAATGCTGCCATTGGTCATATTCTTGGTCTCTGAATAGTTGACATGCATCCTCAACGCCTTGTTAGGCAACTCATCCCACGCAGCAGCAGGAAAAAATTTCTCTTCCATCCGCTACCGATAAACCCGAAATTTGGATTTCAGAAAAATTCGTTCAAAATTTTTAGATTTCAAATCTAAATTTTTAAGGGAAATGGTAAAAGAAAATTTTAGTAGGTTTTAGGTTCGAACTCACAACCTATTGCTCTCCAACCACCATCCATTACCGCTAGGCTTGGTTATGAAATTTAGTTAACTCCAAATATCAAACCAGAATTCACAGCATTTTTCATACCCCATCGAGAAAATAAAATTTTGGCGATTTCACCAAAATTTCAACTGAAAATGTTTTCCCTAACGCTGAGGTGTCCAGCCATTGCCCGCGGGCGACATGGTGCGTGTAGGCGGGCGTCAACATCGTCGAGGTCGACATGGCAGATCACTGGAGCAGTGGGCTGAGGTTGTTCTATCTAGATGTATGGTAAGTCGGCGGTGACCAGGAACAAGCTAGGGGAAATAAATAAAATCAAGAGATTCGAGGAGATGGGATATTAGCGTGATCACCATGGCCTATAGGAGGGGAAGAATATCCTCTGTTGTTGCTGTTTTAACGGCATAGGCGTGCCTTTACTTCCATCCGGTTGTTCATTACAAATCAATGGAGAAGATTACATGTGCTTGAAGAAGCCTTTGTTTCTTCCTTTCCCATATGCAATGATGTCACTCCAAAGTCTCAAAGGGGGATCCGCACGAGGTGAGATTGTATTGTAAGTAGAAAATTTATAAGATCATAAATTTATTCTCAACTTTTGTCTTTCTAAACATATGTTAAAGAACCGCACTCGTGTGTGCTTATGGCCTGCCGCTTCCATGCCCAATGCTGCCGCCCGCCAGCCATTGATACCTTTTCTTTGCATCGGTAACAATCGACCAGCCACCATATCTTGATTCTCCACTATTACAGCTCAAGCCAACACTATCCACCATGAAAGCTTCTTCGAAACTAAATGTTTTCATTTCCAATTTAATCTCTTCTTCAATTGGAGTTTTTTTTGTGTGCGAAGTATATTTGAAGTGAAAAAGAGAATCATTTCTTACATTGGCGGACCCAGGATCAAAATTTAGAAGGGACTAATGGGATTTACTCACCGGTTTACCAAATGCCGAGTTGCTAGCCTACGATAGCCTGCCGCACTACCGATGAGAGATACAAAAACGCTATTATGGCTATAGCAGGCTATACCAGCCTAACAATCACACCAGTGAATATTGAGTTTGGGCTTGTACACCAGAAAGGAGTTGGGCACCTATGGTCAGTTGGTCACCATATATGGGCCCGTAAAGTAGATCATATACTTATCTTTTGTGCTTCCAACTTTCAAGAGATCAGAGGAGTGATCTAAGCCCCCATTTGGTTCTCAGATTTGGGCCTGAAATTGGGGAAATAGAATTGAAGCTTTTGAATTCTGTTGTTTGGATGCCCTCCTTTGGAATTGAATTTAAAATTGCAATCCATTTCCATTTGAATGGGAGATAACTAAGAGGGCAAGGAGGATTCAGACCTCATACCTTTTGAATCGGTTAGAAATAAAAAATTCCCCGTCCATGGCTCTCCTCTCCATCTTCTTCCTCTTCCTAGGGAGACTGCGTCCACCATTGGTGAGCTAGCGCCAATTGCCATCGCCAGTGAGCTCTCGTCGACTGCACGCCACTGCAGCCAATGAGCTCCTGACGACCGCCGCCACCACCAGTCTCCTCATCTTTCTCTCTCTCTCTCTCTCTCGCCTCCATCCACTTCGCGATCTACAGCATAACAATAACATCCCACTGGCGAGCTCCTATGGCCTAGTCGCTGCAGCTTAAGGTGGCCACCGGGGGGTACCCACAAGTCGACCGGCTATAGGGGGCGCCAGCCCCACTTGATCCCTGGTGGGTCCACCCCTTGTTTCTTAGAACTCTAATCATATGGATGGTATTTGGGCACAAGTTCATCTCCAAAAATTTGATCAGAAGGAAGTAATTGAGAGATTATGAGTGCCAGCCACGAAATCCTCATAGTCATATCGCAAATTAAGAGAGAATCCGGTGGTAGTAATTTAGATATTTCCTTTTTTAGTTCGTATTGGAGTTTTTTTCGGCCTTAGGCCAGGTTGTGCGTGAGTTTTAGTTAAGGACGTGCATTGTGCACCAATATAAGGCCAGAGCCTTAGCCCCATTGTAACTTAGGCTATGAATTGAGAAATAGAAACCAGAAAATCACCATGGTTTGGTGGCCACTGTTGGTGTGTTTGTGAGATTTCCATCGAGGAATTGCTCTTAGTGTGTTGAATCCAATTGTGGTGTTGGATTCTATTTGCTGAAACTTCAGTTTCTCTACCCTTCATTCACGTGCTGCGGTGTGCGTAGGAGAAGGCTTATCTTAGAGAGGGCATCCAACAAGGCGTATCGTGAAAGATCAGGGCCAAAGCAACGGGGTTCAGCTAGCTTGCTAGGTGGATCCCCATCATCTTGGTATCAGAGCGTGGTTGATCACGGTACAAGGTTGCTGAATTTTTCTTGATGGCAGGTTCTATGAAGATTGAAGATGGTAAGGCGCGACATAATCATGCCGAGCCAATCGGGGAGGTGCCCCAATATGCGGCGTCTTTGCTGCCCAAGGTGCAACACGGGCTTGAAGCGACACATGACTACTTCTTAAATTGTCACCGGAAGCTTGAAGGCAAGGTTGATGATTTGGGGGCACGAATTAATGCTTTGACGGAAACGATACGCAACCAGCCACCACAATTTCAGCATGCTGAACGAGGACCTCAATATCCCGAACGGCGTGCACCATATGAAGACGACGAACACGAGGAGATCTTTGATGGTGCAGCGGGCTTTGCTCCACGACCGCGCCATGCTCGAGACTACCGTGGTGCCGACCGTGGTAGGGACATGAGTGGCAGAGGTGCTGCCCATGGTGGAGGTATGCGTGATGGTGTCGGGTTTGCTCAGCGTGTTGTCGTGGATGATGAAATTGGGCGGATAAAAATTTCTATCCCATCACTTAATGGTAAAACTGAACCGGAGGAGTACTTGGATTGGGAGATGCATGTCGAACAAATTTTTGACAGCCATCACTATACTGAGGATAAGAAGATTCGGTTGGCGACAATTGAGTTCACCGGATATGCTCTTCTTTGGTGGAACCAATTGTGTCGTGTAGGAGCTCGTCTAGATACTTGGGTACAATTGAAGAATATTTTGAGGCGGCGTTTTGTCCCAGCACACTACACTAGGACCTTGTACAACCGGCTACAACAACTACGTCAAGGTAATTCTAGTGTTGATGAATATTATAAAGAGATGGAGATGTTGATGATCCGTACAGGGACAGAGGAGCATGATGAGACTACTATAGCACGTTTCTTTAATAGATTGAATGATGATGTGCAAGATAGGGTGGAGATGATCCATTACTACAAGACTTGGTGCATCAAGCCAAACATGTTGAACAACAACTGAAGCGCAAACAAGCTAAGGGTGGACATGCCAACACTCAAACAAACCCATGGAGGCGTCCATCACAGCAAGGCGATGATGTTGGTTCACACTCCAAGGTGGCGACATCAAGCCATTCAAATGGTGCTCTTTCAAAGGAGGCAAACAACAGAGGTAAAGAAGCAACTAAAACTGATTCTAGTTTGCCTTCTAATGCTCGTGCTAGAGAAATTGAATGTTTCAACTGCAAGGGAAGAGGTCATATGATGCGTGATTGTCCAAATCAACAAAGAGTGCTTCTCACTAAAGATGGCTATGCTTCAACAAGTTCTAGTAGTGATTCTGAAAGTGAAAAATCTGATGATTCCAAGGAGAATGTTGTCTATTGTGATCCAGAATTGAACGGTGTTAATCTTTTGGTCCAAAAGGTGCAAAGTAAAGAAACTGAAACCAAAGGACAGCGGTGGAGTGTTTTCCAAGCGGAGTGCAAGATCAAAGATAAAGCATGCAAGTTGATCATTGGTGGTGGAAGTTATACCAATGTGATTAGCAAAGATTTGGTGTATGCTTTAGGGCTGTCCATGTGGAGGCATCCTCAACCACATCATGTGGAATGGCTACACAACTCCGGAAGGCTAAAGAAAACTCACAAGGTGCGTGTGCCATTTGTTGTTGGTGACTATGTTGACAAGGTGGATTGCGACGTAGTTCCAATGGATGCATGTGGGTTATTGTTGGGAAGACCATGGCAATATGATCGCAATGCTACGCATTAGGGCCGGTCCAACACATACACTTTTGTACATGGGGGAAAGAAGCATGTGTTGAAACCAAAATTGGAGAGTGCTATTCATGTTGATGAAGAAATTACAGCCAAAAATAAGCAAGCTCTCAATATTACCCCAAAGCTGAGGATGGCTTTGCTTCAAGGAGGGGAGGATGATATGGCACCAAGTAGCACTACAACTTTGGTTAGTGCTTGCAGTTCTGTACACAATGTTCAAGAAGCTTTGAATACCAATTTTGAGGTTTATAATGTGCACAAAAGACATATTTGGAAAGCTAATGAAGTCTATTTTTCAACGAATCAAACGGCACTTGATTTAGAGCTTCCTATACAAAGTTATGGTAATTTCATTGGATGCTACACTAGCTGTCCGGAGAGACGCGCGAGACTTGCCAAACATAAAGAGTTCGAGTATTGCAATGCAAGTAAGGGTAAAATCCGACCACACCATGACATTCTAAAGGTTGAGAAGAACTTTTTTTCAGGTTCCAAACGGATTTTGAAGCCCCTTGAACAAGAAAACAAAACATATAAAGATTTGAAACCGATTCGGACTCGGATTGGGATAGCCGGCAAGACCGATACTAAAATGTTCATAATTTCACAAACGGAGTCCAATTTGGGCGTTCTTGGACTCGTTGGAAAGCTATTTCGATGCCCCACACAATGGACAATGTGCCAGCCACGAAATCCTCATAGTCATATCGCAAATTAAGAGAGAATCCGGTGGTAGTAATTTAGATATTTCCTTTTTAGTTCGTATTGGAGTTTGTTTCGGCCTTAGACCAGGTTGTGCGTGAGTTTTAGTCAAGGGCGTGCATTGTGCACCAATATAAGGCCAGGGCCTTAGCCCCATTGTAACTTAGGCTATGAATTGAGAAATAGAAACCAGAAAATCACCATGGCTTGGTGGCCACTGTTGGCGTGTTCTTGAGATTTCCATCAAGAAATTGCTCTTGGTGTGTTGAATCCAATTGTGGTGTTGGATTCTACTCGCTGAAACTTCGATTTCTCTACCCTTCATTCACATGCTGTGGTGTGCGTGGGAGAAGGCTTATCTTAGAGAGGGCATCCAACAAGGCGTATCGTGAAAGATCAGAGCCAAAGCAACGGGGTTCAGCTAGCTTGCTAGGTGGATCCCCATCACGCTATAGTGCAATTTCAGCCATAAGCCACAGCTTTTCAGCCCAACCGAGCGGCTCCACTCGTGAACAGGTTTAGAGAAATGAAGGGGTTACGAAGTTATGACGAAGATTGTGGACCTTCAAAATCTTGTCGCTAGGAATGTTTTTTTGGATTTATGGTTTGATTTTCTACAATAACTAATTTTCAAACGATATGTCTTTTTAAGGTGAGGTCTACAAATTAATTGTAGTAGACATTATATCGACTTCAGTTGTACAGGTCAAAATCGCATACGACTATCTTCCTCTTCGTAATTTCTCTCATGAACGGTCTAAATTCAAAAGCTACTAGTTCTATGCCCGTGCGTTATAACGGAAAACAAAGCTCTATATAAAAAAAATATTCAGATAACATGTAGTACTTCCCAAGCAACCACTAACCAGTATAGACCACATCATCTGCAATGAATATCGGCGATGGTGATGGTGAGCGAAGATGCTGCATTTCAAGTTAATGATCCATGTGTGAACAACTCAACTGAACTTGAACTTGTATTTTGAATTAGCATATGGAGCTATCCATCTGTTATTGCCAGAATACACCTCGCCAAAGATTGTTGTTTATTCAGTAGCCGGGTAGCGTTGCAGGCCCTGAAATACTAACAATGTAATAGATTTTGTAGTATTTGTTTTAAGTTATTTTTGTATAAATACTATCAGTGCAGACAGTCACTCCCTTGAAACTTTAACTGGTTGAAGCTGAAAGATAGGTAGGTAGCACCTTTTGAGAAAGCCATTTGGGAGGAGTTTTCTTCCAACCATACGAGGTGATTTGAGCCTGAGGGACGCCGATGGTCAGAAGGCATTGGAGCTCCATCGAGAGGCGGTGGAGGGGGATTTGCACATGTTCTTTCAATCGATCAGTGCACCGACGTGTCCTCTTAATTGTAGATAGAGCAATTCCACGACAATTTCAAGGACATGTTTTCTATAAAGTCAACAATAATGGTATATATCTTTCTTGCAGGATGTTATAGTTTCATTCATCATGCATGGTCCTCTCATCTGAGTTAGGATCCCTCTCCAACAACAGTGTTTCCAGAAACTTGTTGGAAGGACGAGGCATCCAATTAGCATCAGAGACACCATGATCTTCAATTTCTTTAGAAAGAATATCATCCATAATGAGATAGAAACAATACTAAAGAAAAGCAATTAGCACCATCCAAAAATAATTCTGCAAAAATGCATTTCAAAAAGATAAATAGTGGTGATATGTTAGGTGCAGTGGAAAGAAAGTGATTTTGGGGGTCATGGGGAACCTGTGATTTCAAGGAACAAACATATATATGGGCCCATTCCATCTTTTTTTTGTTGCCTAAAGCTCAAGAAAAATCATTACAAATGAATAAACATAAAGTATCAACCAGTAGAAATGATATAGAGAAATGCCAGTAGAAATGATATAGAGAATGTTGTAGGGGTGGCCCCCACCTAAGCCCAACCAGCTTGTTAGAAGGTTGTAAAGCCCAATATGGGACATGTGTAATGACATAAATACCCTTGAGAGGGATGCTTGGATGTAAGGATATAATTGTAAAACACTCCCTATGTGGATATATATATGCCATACAGACCATGGGGGAAACCCTAAGCATTGCTACCTATCTCTCTACTACCATACTCTCTCTCTCTCTCTCTGTTTGGTCTGTAACCACAACAGTTGGCGCCGTCCATGGGGAGGACAAGAGCAAGCCTCAAGATCTGAAGGATGGCACCGAACAAAGCCTCATCATCAGCAAAAAGGAGCATGACGGAGACGCGCGTCGACACCAGAGCTCCGGCGTCGGCGATCGTGAGTGCGGGCGTCGACACCGGCGCTGCAGAAGTGTGCGTAAGTAAAATTCAGTGTTAAGTGGGGGTTAACGGGTCATCCTTAGTTTGGACTAATGGGAGAATCCATTAGGTCTCAGATTCATTGGTGAGCCTATAAAAGGGGATGGAGGGTTAACCATCCTAGATGACTCTCATGTGTGTGCTGTCTGATTAGGGTTAGGGTTTGAGAGTGGAGCACATGTGTGTTCTTCGTCCTCCAAGGTGGAGTGGCTGTAAACTCAATTCTATCAAGTAAGCAATACATCAATCTTTTCTATCTTCATGGATCTTTCTTAATTTGATTATCTTGTTCTTGATGTGTTCTTGATTTGGCCTCAAAGTTTGATTTCTTGATCCAAGAGTTTTTGAGCCAATTTCTTTGGTGTTTCTAGCTTGCTGTGACATGTAGGAATACTTCTAGGCTCATCTTGGTCATCATCTACTCACGAGCTAATTTGATTCACCAATTTCGTTTTTAACTCGGTTTTGATGTGATCTTCCAACAAACTGAAAAAGGTCTCTGTTGTAGGGGTGGCCCCCACCTAAGCCCAACAGGCCTGTTAGAAGGTTGTAAGGCCCAAAATGGGACATGTATGATGACATAAATGCTCCTGAGAGGGATGCTTGAGTGTAAGGGCATACTTGTAAAACACTCCCCCATGTGGATGCATATATACCAACCAGGCCATAGGGGAACCCTAAGCATTGCTCACCTAACTCTCCACTACCATACCTCTCTCTCTGTCTGGTCTGTAACCACGACAATCTCATCTTTGGTTATGATTTTAATGACCGTTTGTTGGAATATGTTCACAATACCTTAGAGAGGATCTCTGCAAAGTTTCACTTCTTTTGGATTTATGGATGAAAATATCCCTCGGTTTTTCGATTTGTTTCTAAACTGATTCAGTCGGCGACGCTGTTCACTGTTTGGAACACGATCAGTTTTATGATCACATTGGTTTCAACCAAGGTCAAGTTCTAGATTGAAGTGCATTGCTTTCGACTATGTTCAGTCTTCCGACTCTATATGGAGTGGTTGTAAAACCTTCATCATCAAGTAGCAATCGATCAACTTTGTTCATCAATCATGGTGATTTTTATTTCTTGGTTTAAGAGTTTTTGCTTTGAATCTTTGAGAGAAATAGTTTGCTGTGACACATGAAACTCATATAAAGCCATCTTGGCTATCCTCTACACACAAGTAAGTCATATCTTAGGATTTTGGAGTTTGCTTGGTTTTGATGCAATCTTGCTTATCTTTGGGAAATGCAAGAATTTTGACCAAGCTCCATGCGATATTTGGATGGAATAGGTTCCAAGGACTCTAAGCAAGATGTGTGCAAAGTTTTACCTCTTTTGGTTGAAGGTTTTGGGAGTTGCACCAATCTTGGTCTTGACTCAAGTTAATTTTCTGTTCTGAAAACAGGTGAGCAGTCATACTGCTCTTTGGCCTGGTCAAACCGGCCACCAGTCAGACCGCCGTCGTCAAGCCGATTAGACCATCGGATGCATAACGGTCAGACCGCCTGCTGATCTGACCGCACCCACTGTGGCGGCTAGACCGATAAGGTGCTGAAAGCCGCCTCTTTTGTGTGTTTTATGATTGTTGCTTTAATTTTAAGCTTTCAATTCTGATCTTAATAACTTTGTAGCTACTGTGATGAAAAGTTTGTGACTATTTAGGAAAAAAATTGTGAGGCAACATTCGTGTCGTTAGTCAAGTTGATATTCTACTCCAAAGGGATTATAAGTTAGGGCTTATGGTTGTTTTGTATATATTATTGCTGCAAAATACTGTAATGACTGTCAGCTTTTGTGAGTAAAAAAATTAGAAAAAATAGTAAAAAATTAAAAACACCACTAAATCTTTTGAAACAATATAAAAGAATAAAAATAATAAATTTTAGAAAATAAAAAATTAAAACTGTTTAGAGCGAACTAGTCTCCATTCCACACCTGCATAACCTTTATTTGCAGTAGCATCATTGGTAGTGACATCGCAAAAGCTTGTTAAGCTTGTGTCAAACGCAACTATACTTTCACCGCAACATCACCCTTGTTTAGTCACATCGTCCGGTCGGCCATCTTTTGTGTGTTGTGTCACTGACTCCGGAGCAAGCTTTTCTTCTCGTTGGCAGGACTAACTGAGGAAAGAATTATTGCTTTGGCTTGTACAATCGCTTAGATAATACTCCACAAACTGGTGCATAGTACCTATATCCCCGCTGGTTTCGGTTTTGGTTTCTAACTTCAATTTATTTTCCCTATTTTTAAATTTCAATTTTTTCTAATTTTTTTAGATTTTTTAAAGCTTTTTTACTGGTTCTTTTTTTTCCGTATTCATTTATATTATATGTGCTGGGCTAACCTTTTTTCTATTTTTAATTTTTTTAAATTTCTAATAGGAATCCTACGTCACAACCATGGCCTACCAAACAAATGTTGCTGTACAGGATTAAGGCGTATGTATGTATGAGTGAGATGGAGGTTGCTTCCTGATGCTCTCTACCTTTTTTGTTACGAAGCAACAAACTTCTTACTCTAGACGGTTTTAGTTTTTGATTTTTCTGTCTTTTGATTTATTTAAGTTAGAAACCATTTAAAACATGCCAGTTTTTAATTTTGGCTTTTTTATTTTTATTTTTTGCTCTTATTCCTTTGTATTGTTCATGACATATAACGGTTTTTTATTTCTATTTTTCTTTATTTTTTCTCAGAAAAACTAACAGCTATAACAGCGTAATTTCAGTTAAAAGCCACAACGAAAAGCTAGCTGCTAACGGCTGGGTTCGGCCTAGCTTTGGCTTTGACTTATCATTTTTTGTTGCAGTAACTAGCTTTCAAACGGTGCATTTTATCAAAGCCGGGTCTGCTAGTCAATTGTAGTATATATTGTACCAACTTCAGCTATAATCATATGCAATTGTCTCGCTCTTCATAATCTCTCTTGAGAATAGCCAGAATTCAAAATTTTAAATCAAAGGCTATAAGCCATAACCCAAAAAAACCCCACCTATTTTGGTGCAATCTTGCTTATCTTTGGGAAATGTAAGAACTTTGACCAAAATCCACATGATATTTGGATGGAATAGGTTCCTAGGACCCTAAGCAAGATATGTGTAAAATTTTATCTCTTTTGGTTGAAGGTTTTACAAGTTGCACCAATCTTGATCTTCACTCAAGTTAATTTTCTATTTTAGAAACAGATGAACAGTCAGATCGCTCTTTAGCCTGATCAAATCGGCCGCCAATCAGACCGTCGGACGCACAACGGTCAGATAGCGTAGGTTAGAAGCTGTTGTTTTAATTCTAGATTGTTAATTCTAGATTTTTATAACTTTATAGTTACTATTGCATACTTACACAAAATTTGTGAGGCACTGTTCGCTTGGTTAGTCGAGTCTCCATTCCACACATGACTAACCTTTTTGTTTGTTTGCAGCAGCAGCATCGTTGGGCATCGACATCGCGAACATTTGTTCAGCTTCTATCGAACGCAACCATACTTTTTCACCGAAACATCACTCTTGGTTAGTCACATCGGCCGGTCGGCCATCCTGTGTGTTGTGTCACTGACTCCAGAGCAAGCTTTCTTCTCGTTGGCGGGACTAAAATTGAGGAAACATTTATTGCTTTGGCTTAGTATAATCCCTTAGAGCAAGTACAATAGAAGAGGTGGCTGCCACCTCTAGGACTAGCCACATAAGCAAAAAGAGTACATGTGGCTCATGTAGAGGTAGCTAATACAATGAGTTGAGTAGAAGTTACCTCTACTAAAGCACTCAAGCATTTAATATTTCGCTAGAGGCGACCATTGTACTTGCTCTAAGAACTAGCATCGCCTCCAAGTCCTCGTATGATGTGCTAGAGGTCACCTCTTGCATGAGGGGCAGCTTGCCTCTCTCTCCTCTTGTCTCTCTCTTCCACATAGGATTGTGTTGACGTGAATTTCGCTAGAGGCGACCTAGTCAGCATCATTGTACTTGCTCTTAGGCCATAGTCCGCCCACTTGTGCATATCAACTCTAATTCTACTGTTAAGCCTATTTGGAACGCGAGAACCTTATAGGAATTTTGTAGAAGAGAAACATGCACCCATAGGATCCTGCGTTACAACCATGGCCTACCAAACAAATGTTGCTGTACAGTATCAAGGCGTGTGACTGTATGTACGAGTGAGATGGAGCTTGTAGTTTTTTACCTGATGCTCTACCTTCTTTGTTGCGGAAAAATTGTAGATTTGCCCCACTCTTGAGTGGCTTTGTAGATTTGCCCCAGTGATGTCTCAATGACATGTGGGTCCAGGACCCACATGTCATTGAGACAACTGGGGCAAATCTACAAAGTGCACTTTTTTAAGTGGGGCAAATGAGCAAAAGCCCTGTTGCGGAGCAACAAACTCGATACCTAACATCTCCCTATGGCCAATCTGCAGACAACTTACTGACGTCCGGTGTGTTGCACAAGTATGGTCGTCCTGACGAGAGGTGAGGACTATTATGAAAAAAAAAACTACTAGTACTGGCGTGCGGTATCAAAAAAAAAAATTCTTAGTTTTACCAAAAAACCAGTTCTTTTTGTTGTGAACATTATTTTGATTCTCTACAAGATTTATTCTTGATACCACGTAAGCCCATATCTCCCAAATATCTAATCTAATCCACGGACTTTTGCGCAAAAGGAAGGGTATCAGAGATTTGATGTGACGTATCAGAAAAACTGTAATATGATCTCGGGTACTTGCTTCAAAAGTTTTATTTAATCAGTTCCATTTCATCAGTATGCATGTAAGTGACAATGTTAGCGACAGTCTTGTAGCATTCATTCAGAATATGGGTTTGCATCGGTGTATTCTTTTCTTGAAATTGTGCGCTAGTGCTTGACCCTATGATTAGTCACTATTATTTGTTGGATAGATTAAATTGTGTTCACAATAGCCGGCGGGCGACCATCAGACGACGGTACAAGAACCAGGACAAGGCTGACGACGAACCACGGGACAAATTGTGCGATTTGGTGTTTGCATGATTATAGAATCAATGTTGCATTTCAATCATTACATGCTAGATCAGAGCTCTTGCCTGTGGGTTACGACAGAGCATAGGTCTAGTATTGGTTTCCTGATGCGTGATCATTCTGCCCGCAACCTGTTCGGTACACAGAGCTATTGCCTGTTTGGTTTCCTGGTGCATGTCATTTGCCAGACCAGTGGGAGTCGCCATCATGCATGCAGCGTTGGAAAGGTGACCAATGGCAGCGACTCCTTTGGCAGGAAGGCGCGCTATTGATCAACCAGCAGTGATGCCCATACTAAACAAACAGCAGTCAAGCGACCTTTGTTCTTCGCAGTTCCCAGTTTATACATACTGGTATACACTTTATTAGTTAAATATCACGCAAGTGTGGCCGTCTTGACGAGAGGTAGAATATTCGGAAAACTACTAGCATCGGCGTGTGGTACTGTTGGGTTGATCTCTTGGCTAACGACTTCCGAGATTTCAGGGAGGCCTCGGCCTCCACTCGCGCGTCTTGATCGGGGGCGCTACCAACCTACTTGATTTCGGTCCCAGTCACCTAGCGCCACATAAAAACAAGGGTTTTCAGCAGGGCTAGGTTACGCGCAGAGCTAGGCCACGAAAACCGGACGAAGACCGGAACTTCTCCTTCCCCGTCCACGGCATCAGCTTCTCCGACGCCGGCCGACCACCTCTACGCCGTCGGCCACCTCAGTATCACCGCGCCACCGACCACCTTTCCTATGGCTTCTTCGAGTTCGGGTATGTGACGCTTCCGCTCTAATGTTTTAACTAGGTGTTCATGATTTGATCTAGGGATTAAAGTTTTATGTTGATGTTTAGACTTAGAACTATTTACAGGTACAAGCTTCAATTCGCCTTTGAGCTTTCATGCTCAGGGGCGGAGGCAGCTATGTGGCAAGGTTTGGCAGCCGCCATACCTACAAAAGACTAGTATGTATTATGTATATATACGTGAAAATAAAACACATCAATACATCATGTACTGCTGTACTACTAGCCGATTGGCTGCTCCGAGCCTCCGACTGTTCGTATTCCCGAAAGGTCGAAACCGATCAGAACTCCCCTCGCGGTCTGGGCCCTTTTTGCCTTCAAACGCTAGCTCCATCCCTCAGCCTAAAAAATCTCCGATCCAAATCTTCCAATTCCAAGTTCCCATCCAAATCATCCAATACGTGCAGGGCAGGAGGTAATCATCCAAATCATTCAAACGCTATCTCCGATCCAAATCATCCAATACGTGCGTGCGGCCGGTGTCCGTGGCAAACTACAAGTCCTTTCAATTCGTGGGCGCTCGGGACCGCGAGCAAGCAAGGAGCGAGGCAGCGAGCGCGTGTTTGGTCGTGTACTTTCGGGTTTTGCTGTTTCGGTGTAGTGAAACGGTTGCCGACTTACCGTGATTCATCGGGGTCGGGAGGGGTGCCGCGCGCGTGCAGAGGCGGCGACCGGCGAGGCGGCAACTCGGCGCCGACGCGGTAGCCGGCCGGACGACGGCTGCCGGTTGCGAGTCTTGAGTACAATTGTACAACGAATCAACATCAACGATGGCACCACCAAAGAAGAAGAGCAAATACGTAATGAAAGGTATTTTCTAATTTAGATTGTAATTAGATCACCTTTTCATGTTAATTAATTTACCTAGGCTGTACATCATCACGCACGGACGTTGGACGTACTGAGTACTGACGTACGGTTGGTCTAGTTAACATAGATGATAAATTGGTGATCAATTATCTATGTAATCTTCATTTAGTGTGGTATTTTAAGTGCCAATGCTTTACTTTTGGATTTCTGTTATATTTGCTGATCACAAAGTAATATATATATTTATATAATGTTCTAGTGAGCCCTTGCATAGTTTTGATATGTTTAACCTTTATAAACCTGCCACACCTGAAAATTATTTCTGCCTCCGCCACTGTTCATGCTGGCTTTTACTTGCTTCCTTTTTGCGTTCTGTTCCACGCTTATCGCCTGGTAAGTCGAGTCTCTTTCTTCTTTTTGAAAGCGTGGTTAGTCGAGTCTTGATCCCACATCAGCGTAGACAATGACAACGCCACTGCTTGGCTCGAACGCAAGCATTGTATTCGTCCGGTCAGTCAACTTGTGTGTTGTCAGCTGTGTGACGCCAGAGCAAGCTTTTCTTCTTGTTGGCATCTTGTGTGTTGTGTGAAAGAAAAGCATATTATTATTCTTCCTCAGGCTTAGCGGAGCCTGGGTCCTATCAATTATTTTTGCCGACACCCTATCAACAACACTACATTTCCTCCTCTCTTCTCTACCCAACTTTCCCCGAAAATCTTTCGCTTCACCATTGTTGTCCATTAGCCAGCGTGTGGCCACACGGAGCAACAAGAGCCGGTACGTATATACTTACAACTATGGCACGAATTTGTTCTTGATTTTCCATGAACATAGTTCGTGAGTGGAATTTTCAGATATCTGAGATTATATCCTTGGCAGCAGCAACTAACTTGTACTTCTATTTCACTTGCCTCGGCATGCTTTACCTCGGCCTTGGCCGCTTTGCCTCAGCCGAACTTTACTTTCACCTCAATGGCATCTCCTTGACTAGAAGCTCCCTCTAGCTCAACGAACTCATCTCGACGAGCTCCAACACGCCTCGATTACTTGGACTCGACGTGGTTCACTTTGGCCTCGAAGACTTTTGCCTGAGCCGCCTTATACCCACCCTCTAGGGTCAGATCTCCAACAAGCACTAACTTCTCTTTTTCAGATGGGAGACTCTGATGTTCCTACTGTCCCGATTAGGCCCGAGAGACTCTGATATTCCCGCCACCCCATCCAGGCCTAGGAGACTCTGATGTTCCTGCCGCCCTGACCAGACCCGGGAGGACTCTGATGTTCCCGCCACCCCGACCAGCCCAGAACTCCGATGTTCCTAACAGTAGACACTGATGTTCCCGCTTTCCATACTGCATTCAGGTGTGCCTGTTTTGCTATTCTTGTCTATTGACAGTAGCTGATTTTAGCAAGGCCATAAAGAACTTCAAAGAACGTGGTTACTGGTTTCTACAAGAAGTTGCGGGCTACATGTCTCGAGGTGTATGTTACTAAAACATTGGGTGGAATTATGAGTATGAATGATCTTGTAATTCATCTTCCGTTTGTTGCAAATAGCTACTTCCTATAATTGAAGGATATTGTATTTATTATATAACTCTAATATCTATGTATGATTAATCTGCACGTGATAATTTGGCCCTACCGAAATAAATGATAGAGATCCTTCTCCTTTTTTTTTTGATTAATGTATGATTTTTTTAGAATTTTTTATGATTATTGTGGGATTTTTTGTCTCAAAACAAATAAGGTGCCTTCAATATCACCAGTTATTTTTATTTATATAAATCGTATTATCTGGGTTTTATGTGAGATGCATTTCCAGCATGCGTACAAACAACCTTTTGCGCTCCTAGCATCTTGATTTGTTCTTGTAGTACATAATGCATATTTCACATTTGCTGGTCCCATCTTTGCTTTGTTGCAATAACTTTTTTTTTACTCAAGGCATGCATGAATATATTTTTCATTTTAGTTTGTGTGTTTAACAGGTTGCTAATCCTATTTATGTTTTAAACAGCTTTCGGTTTGCCTGATTGGTGGGCCCATCTCTCTAATGCAACCGTGAGCTCGCAGAAAAAAATTACATGGTCAGCTTTTACACGAGGCGTTGGTGAAAACCGCACGTACATTGTCTACTTCAGCATTATTGGTGGGCTCCATAATTAGATGAGCACATGCATGCTTTCGCTGCATTCATTTGTGTGTGGGCTCTTGTCAACTGATATTTCCAAACAGCAGTACTACTGGAGGGCAAGACCTTTGTTCATCCTGTGAGCATCAACCAAACAAAAACAGATACAAAATCAAACAATAGTTGCAACCCAACCCAAACCATACCTTCTACAACCACAACTGCATTCTCACAACATCTCTGAGAGCTGAGACAAGGACACCATGGCTGAGGCTGCTGTCTCTGCCGTGGTTTCAAGTGTCAGCAACCTTGCAGCCCAGGAGACCTCGTTGCTATGTGGAGTCATGAATGAAGTGGGCTTCTTGAAGGATGAGCTGAAGCGGCTGCAGGGCTATATCAACGACGCTGCAGCCAAGCGGAGGTCGGGAAACTCCAGCGTAGCCGTCTGGGTGTCGCAGATCGGAGATGCTGCATACGACGCCGAGAATGTTATTGAAGCAGCAGAATACATAGAGAAGCGAAACAGGCTTAAGAAGGGGTTCATGGGTGCCATTTTGAGGTATGCTCATATACCAAGTGATTTGATAGCTCTAAACAAAATTGGCGTTGAAATTCAGAGAATAAGAAGAAAGATCGGTGAGATTTTTGACGGCGCAACCCGTCTAAAACTTGTTGATTTGGGTCATACTACAGAGTCTCAGCAAGATTTTGATAATATGTATCAAAATTTTGAAGATGATGTCGTTGTTGGTTTTGAGGATGAGTACAAGGAAATAGTGGAAAAGTTAATTGAGCAAAAGAGCAAGCTTAGTGTTGTCTCCATAGTTGCCATGGGTGGGGCGGGAAAAACTACAATCGCCAGAAAAGTCTATAGTTCATCTAGAATTAAAGAGCAGTTTGACACAGTTATTTGGGTGACTGTATCTCAAAAGTTCAAGGGCATTGATTTACTGAAGGATGTTATGAAACAAATAATGGGGGTCAGGGATGAGTCCAAAGCAATTGATCAGATGCAGGAGTATGATGTGGGAAAGAAGATCCATGAATTTCTATTGCACAAAAGATATTTAGTAGTGCTTGATGATGTGTGGACTACAGATACATGGAACCAAATAAATAGAAGGGTTAAAGTCTTTCCAGATGCAAATAATGATAGTAGAGTACTCTTAACCACACGAAAGAAAGATGTTGCAAATCATATTGAAATGCCAACCTATGTTCATGATCTCAAGCTCTTGGATGAAGAGAAAAGTTGGGAACTTTTTAGTAGCAAAGCTTTGCCGTCATACAAAAGGTCAGCGATTTGTAATCTAGATGAGTTTGAAGAATTGGGGAGAAAGCTTGCAAAGAAATGTAATGGCTTACCACTTGTGCTTGCAGTTCTAGGGGGTTATCTATCAAAGAATCTAAATATAGAAGCATGGTCGGATGTGCTTTTGAGTTGGACATCAACAGAAGATGGACAGGCGATAAGAGAGATACTAGCTCGCAGTTACAATGACTTGCCGAGTCATTATATAAAATCTTGTTTCGTGTATCTTGCTGCTTTCCCTGAGGATTATGTGATAGAAGTGGCGTATCTTATCGAAGTATGGATAGCTGAATGCTTCATTCCACATACAACAAAGCACAAACTAGAAGAAACAGCACGTAAGTATGTAACTGAGTTAGCTCAAAGAAGCTTGGTCCAAGTTGTTAGCAAAAGTAGGGCATATAGATGGATCAACGCAATAAGGATTCATGATATTTTGCGTGACTGGTGCATAGAAGAAGCAAGACAAGATGGTGCTCTTGATGTCATTGACAAAATTGCAGGTCAAGCTTCATCTCCGTTCTTTGTATATTGCAATGTATTTCCCAGTATATTGATTTCCTGCTAACATACGGATTTACTCCAAAAATATTGTAGGTCAATCTGGTGCATCATCATCCAATACCATGACATCCTATCGTTCGTCTTTTCAGAACTTCTGCAATGATAAGATTTTACAGGAAACACCTAATCTCCGAACTCTTCTTGGCTTTGGACTTCCATCAATGTCCCTACCTAAGCTGAGATTCCTGAGAGTTCTTTATGTACAAAATTCAAGCTTAAAGAATTTCTCTAGGGCAATTGGTGGCTGCACTCACCTAAGGTGCCTCAGGTTGAGAAACTGTAAAGAGGTCTCGCTCCCTTCTTCAATTGGACAACTCCTTTGCTTGCAAATTATAGATCTGCGTGGCACAAAATTGGACATGTTAGTACCAAACTCCTTGTGGGCTATCCCTACTCTAAGGCATGTTTACCTTGAAAGGGCGTTTTCTCCACCAAGGAGTGTCCAACAGGAAGAGCTCCAGACCTTATGTTTACACCCTCCATCTGGTGATAGTAAATATTTTCGGAGTGACATGGTGACGTTTTTGGGCCAAATGACTGAACTAACTACCTTGAAGCTATACTTGACAAAAAACATGCCAGCAGAGATGATTAAAATATTGGCAAAAAACATGCCTCACATGGTTGATGTTTATCTTGGTCGATTCGATGTGCTCGATAAGTTTCCTAAGAGCCATCTCCTCCCACAAAGCCTAAAGAGGCTCAATCTGGATGCTGATGTCATTAAAGAAGACCCGATGCCGATCTTGGAGAAGCTTCCTTGTCTTGTGGTACTGTTGTTGAGTGGCTATGAAGGCCGGATTGTGTCCTACTCCACCCAAGGGTTCCCTCGGCTGGAAGAGTTGTTCCTTGAGAAGTTTTCCAGTGAGGAGTGGAGGATAGAGGTCGGGGCAATGCCAAGGCTCTCCGAACTGACATTTGGTGAGTGTAGGAAGATGAGTAAGGTCCCCAAGGAGTTGCTGCATCTGTCGTCCCTCAAGGAGCTACGGGTGCTATTCATGGACCAGATTTTCGGAGACGACAGCACTTGCGAAGAGCTGCAGCGGAAAGGATGCAAGGTTGGTAACAATGTTCCCTCCTCTGCTTGTCATTCTTTCATTTTCTTTGATTTGACTGGTATTTGCGTTCAGGACTTTAAGTGTCACATGAATAAATGCCATTTAACTTATTTTTGACTTTCTCGACGTTGCTACAATATTGTGGTTGCAGAATTTATTGGTTGGGCTCTTTTTTGTCGTAAGTGGGATCGTTTTCTTTTGGGAAAATTTGCTCTATGCCATTGGTTAAATCTAGAATTCTAAACTGCCTTATTGTGAATATGCCACTGCTTCATGGGTTTTGTCTTGAAATGCCATTCTCATCACATTCCGTTGGCCAGCTGGCTCATCAACGCCCTTGACCAGTTCAAAATGACTGCTACTCTCAGTGGTACAATTCAGGAAAGGGAAATGCCATTGGACAGTTGGTGCCAAAATTTTAGTTGGCCAGCAGATTGGTCGGACACTTGGAGGGAAAGGTTGGCGCCAAAAAAAAACCAGATAACAAACTGCAATCATCACTTCATTAGTAGCGCATAACCTTCAATAAACATGCCTTAGACATAACAAAATACTCCCAAGGATTCTGACATCACAAAGTACATCTCAAGTGGTACATCATCTAACTTAACACACACGTTCGTGGTTTGAAATTTGACATCACAAAATACTCCAAGGTTCCTGACATTACAGAGTAGATCACATTGTCTGATCTAACAACACATAACACATAAATTCAAGCAGTTGCTGGTGGTTGGACAGATTTCTTAGTAACTCTAGGTGGCTTCGAGGGTTGAATGGTAGATGCAGCTGTTGATGGTGTGGCTGCATTGTTGCTTGGCGTGGCTCTATCTGCATGAATCTTGAGCATCAGTACATGAAACACTAAACAGTGTGCAGTTCATCCTTGGACCACAATTCCTAGCAACACAACATAAATAAATCAGAACGTTTCAACATTTTCAACATGCATGTGCTGGAGGCTTCAAGTTGGAGGCTTTGCCTCAGAATCTGATGAAGTGAGTTGGAGAGAAGTGAGTAGGAGAGACGAGTGACATAGAGAGACAGCCAGGGGCATTTACCGTCATTTTGAAAACAATCTGACATGGCTTTCTAATGGCTGGCCAACTGAATGTGACGGGAGTGACATTTCGAGAAGAAAACTCACAAAGCAATGGCATATTCACAATAATTCAGTTTTGGATGGCATTTTTTAAAATTATAGGTTTGACCGATGGCATAGAACAATTTTTCCTATCAATTCTATAACTTGGTGCTATTCTCTTGTATGCTTTACGCAGGTGACAAGAATATGACAATCCTCTGGTTGTGGCTCAACCTTGATGCATGGACGAGTCGAAGATTTCTGCAGGATGTGTCAGGGACTCCTCGATTATCCTTCATGCATGCATTTGTGTTCCTTTGTAAACTATGGTTTGTTTTTTTTAATCAAGTATCTCCGGTGTGTGTGCGTGTTGGCAGTTAATATACTACATTCTGTTGGCTTTCATTTCCTCTCCAATAGTTGCTCAACTTTTTCAGTTGAGATTTGAAGCGAGAGCACATGAAGCTAGCTCTTTGCCTCTGCTGCATCTTTTTTTACGAGGTGGGCGTCCGCTTAGTGCTAAGTGGGCTTACCGGCTCTGAAAGGTAGCGCAAGTCTACACCACCTCACCGTGTGGACTGCAGGCTTGCTACTGGGCTGCCCGGGATGTGCATGTCAAGATCTCACCGGCGACATACACGCCACCTTGTTCCTCCTTCGGCTTCGCCATTGGTAACGGATATCTGCCATCGATGCTGCCGGTGACATATTTCAACCCTACATGTTTACATATGTCTGAGTATGTTTTGTTCGTGCTAGCAGTCTGAAATTGAACCCTATGCACCTAGCTTAATTGTAAGTTGTAATGTAACTAACCTTGGATGGAGCAGAACCTAGACATGAACAGAAGATTTCTCTGTATATGGTATATCTTTGTTCTAGTATCTAAAGATGCAGCTAAAACTTATCAGCTGAACGAACTTGTAAAAACCATTTTTCTTTCGTGAAACTTACGAACAGTAGCAATCTGATAGTTAACTTGGTGACACGACTGAAGTGTATCTATCACAAATCATCGTTCGTTTGTCCGGTCACGCATTTCTTGCGTTGGGTTGTTCTCCAACTCACCGATTGCTGACTTTCTGTGTTTTGATTTGTCTTTGAGCAAACGAGCAGTACCCAGAGAACAACCTTACATGCATTTCTGTCAGGCTAACTCATGGCAAGAAAATGTTGTGGCGGGCTTGCTGTACATGTAAACTTCTTCTCTGTTCCCCACTTGATTTTCTTTCAGACGTGCGACGACAGCTAGTTGCTAATTTCTAACAGTGTGCTAGATGGAATGACAGTGCAAATATTTTCACATGTAAGGCAAATTAGGTATGTATATTTTCATTGCCATCATTAGAAAAAAAAAACATGCGGAATGACAACTTACGGATATCATGAGAATTAAGACGTAGGTACATTATATTCCTGGTGTCTCCCAATCCTACAGGCTTTTAGGCGACGGGTGAATGCGAGATGACAAGCAGCTAGCATTTCAGCACTCGGTAGGCTGGTCTGTTTGTCTGCACAGAAAATGCGCGCACTTTCCACATGTAAAACGAGCTTGGATCAGTCCAGATCGAGGCTGCAATCTCACGTGCTCCATTAATGACATGGTTCTTCATTTGTGGCCTTGTGGGCTTTTTCTTTAAATATTCCAAAATATGAAAAATATTTCCGAAGTGATTTGGCAAAACTTTTGGGCCAAATGACAACTCGTAACCTTCCACTTGGACTTGAGATCCATTCATCCAGAGATGATTAAAACATTCGCAAACATTGCCTCATCAAGCTCTGGCATGCTGACACTACTACAGACAGTCCTATCACAGACGGTTCCCGAACCGTCAGTATTTAGGTGTCAGTGATAATAGGTGGTTATCACAGATGGCTCCCAAGCCGTCTGTGATAACTCACATTATAGGAGGCGCTAGGTAGCTCATAGTGGAAGGGAGATGCATGCAGGAAGCTAGCTAGTGGATGAACTCATGCGTGACTAGTACCGGTGGAAAGGTAGATGGAGTTATTAATAAGGGCCAAGCCGTAGGAGGAACTGCTGCCTGCCATTCGATGTGGAGAAATGGACAGGTGAGATCGAAATCCTGGGTATACGCCAATTATTGGTATCATTTGATTATCACAGACGGTTGTTAACACGAACCGTTTGTGTTGTCCAGATTATCACAGACAGTTCGTATTAATAACCGTCTGTGATTGTGCTTATCACAGACGGTTTGTATATAGAACCGTATGTGATAAACCTTCACAGACGGTTTATACAGCAAACCGTCTGTGATAGATCACTCTATACGTCAAATTTTTTTAGTTTTTTTGGCTAGCCTCAAGAAATTAAATAATGTCCCATGGTCTTTGAAAACAAGCAAATACAGACGCAAACACAACAACACATTCAGATCTATTACAGCTAACGAGCCCTTCGTGGCACGACACTAAAACTAAACAAGACACCCTTACGACACTTACGGCAAAAGTGTCTTGTCTAGTTTCTCGTCGTGCCACAACGGAGGCGCTAGCTCACGGCAGTAGTCGGCGTTGTGAAGGAACAAGCAAATACAGAGGCAAGCACAACAACACATTCAAATCTATTACAGCTAACGAACCCTTCATAGCACGACGGTGAGTCTGAACAAGACACACTTACGATACTTACGGCAAGAGTGTGTTGTCCAGCCTCCCGCCGTGCCGCGACGGAGGCGCTAGCTCACAACGGAGGGGAGATGCATGGACGAAGCTAGCTAGTGGATGAACTCACGTGTGACAGGCACCGGTGGAAAGGTTGATGAGGAGTTATTAATAAGGGCCGAGCCGTGGGAGGAACTGGTGCCTGCCATTCGATATGGAGAGAATGGACGGGTGAGATCGAAAGCCTGGGTATACAGTATACACCAATTATCGGTGGCCTGTGATTATCACATACGGTTTGTTACAGGAACCGTCTGTGATAGTCCATATTATCACAGATGGTTATTAACACGAACCGTCTGTGATGTCCATAATATCACAGATGGCTCGTAATACTAACCATCTGTGATTGGTGCGTATCACAGATGGTTCGTATATAGAACCGTCTGTGATAGTCCTTCACAGACGGTTAACACTACAAGCCGTCTGTGATAGTTCACTCTAATACAACTATACCTGCGATAGTTCACGGCAGTAGTCGGCGTTGTCGACGAACAAGCAAATACAGAGGCAAGAACAACAACACATTCAGATCAATCTATTACAGGATAACAAGCTAACGAACCCTTCATGGCACGACGGTGCAGCTGAACAAGACACACTTACGGCAAGAGTGTGTTGTCCAGCTACCCGCTGTGCCGCGACGGAGGTGCTAGCTCACGGCAGTAGTCGGCGTTGTGGAGGAACAAGCAAATACAGAGGCAAGACACAACAATACATTCAGATCTATTACAGGATAACAAGCTAACGAACCCTTCATGGCACGACGGTGACTATGAACAAGACATACTTACGACACTTACGACAAGAGTTGTTGTCCATCCTTCCGCCGTGCCGTGACGGAGGCGCTAGCTCAAAGCGGAGGGGAGATGAATGCAGGAAGCTAGCCAGTGGATGAACTCACGCGTGACTAGTATCGGTTGGAAGGTAGATGGAGAGTTATTAATAAGGGCCGAGCAGTGGGAGAAAATAGTGCCTACCATTCGATGTGGAGAGAATGGACGGGTGAGATCGACCTGGGTATGACCCAATTATCGGTGTCACATGATTACCACAGACGGTTCGTATTAAGAACCGTCTGTGACAGTTTAATCACAAACGGTTCCGTATGAACCGTCTGTGATGTAGCCATCCAGTATAGTCTCTTTTGTAGTAGTGTGAGGTCTTGAAAGAAGATCCGATGCCGATCCTGGCGAAGCTTTCTTGTCTCATGGTGCTTCGGTTCCAGGGATATGAAGGCCGGATCATGTCTTGCTCTACCCATGGGTTCCCGCAGCTGCAAGAGTTGGAACTTAAAGTGTTTTTCCATTGAGGAGTGGAGGATGGAGGTCGGGGCAATGCCAAAGCTCTCCTACCTGACTCTGCGCCTCTGCGAGGAGATTAGGAAGCTCCCCGAGGGGTTGTTGAACCTGCCTTTCCTCAAGGAGCTGAAATTGGAGGGCGTGCGTTAACATTTCTAGCGTTACTTACCAAGAGCTGCCTGCAGAGGAAAGGGTGCGAGGTCAGTCACTAGGATTTTTCCCCTCCTTTCGTGTTGTTTTTTTTCTTGAAAATGCAGGAGGTTTGCATCTCAATCATTAAGAAGGGTAGAGTTACAAAATGGCGTGAAAGCCACGATGGTCTGAGAGGAGATAGTTACAAGACAGGGGCGACTAAAACCGAAAGGGATAAAGATAGAGAGAAGCTAACACCTCTTCGGGGTGTAGAGGCTGAACCTCGTTTCCATTATCTAAAAAAAAAGACTCAGCCAGTGTCCAGTGAAGAAAGCTACTCTGGAATCGAAATGGACAACAGTGTCTTTTAGCTTGGATGTTTTGGCGGACGACCACACCAAAAAAACTCCTGTTTAATTCGCTGCAGGACTTCGTCAATGTTTAGACTACTTTGATCATGCCATATTCTATTCCTCTCCTTCCAGATCATCCAGATGACTAGAATGATCAGTGCATCTATTCCTTTTCGCTTGGGACTAGATGCCAATTCCCTGATAGCTGACCACTTGTCCGGCATGGTCTGCTCAGTGAACATGTAAGAGGTGCAGACAGAGAGGGAGACACGTAAATCAGACTGTCGGAGCAAGCTCGCGAATACTTTGTCCTTGAACCCATCTTTCTATCCAAAAAAAGTTGACAAACCATCCCCCGGGTGAGTGGTCGTTGAAGCATTGAAGAAATCTTGCACTGTAGAGTTTTTCGGCACCCTAACTGATGCCCAAATTCGTCCTGGGTCAGTCCGTGCCAGCCACTCCCAGCGCGTGCGGAGAGCAATGCCAGCTAGATTAAGGTCTGTGATTCCCAATCCTCCATGCTCAAATGGACGACAAACCTGCTGCCAGTTCACAAGGCAATGTCCTCCCTTTGCCAGCTTGTCTTCGGTCCAAAGGAAAGCATAACATGTCTTATCAACTGCTTTGATTACCCAATCGGGGAGAGCCAAGGAAAGAAGATGGTAGATGACCATGGATGTTAACACAGCTTTGACGACGACAAGTCTTCCTGCCCTTGAGAGTAGATGCACTTTCCAGGTTGGGAGTCTTGTTTGAAATTTGTCAATGCATGGCTGGATGTCTCTTCTACGCAGCTTGCCAGAAGTGAGGGGCACTCCAAGGTAACTGACAGGGAAGTTTGTAGCATTGCATCTGAAAACCTCTTTAGCAGCATCAAGATCCTCTTGTGTGCAACCAATAGGTATCAGAAAGGATTTGCTCATATTCATCCAGAGCCCTGTAGCTGATCCGAAAAGCAATAGAATCTCTTTAGTAGCAATAAGGTCTTGAGGCGTCGGGGAGATGAAGAGTATTACATCATCCGCATACAAGGAGAATTGTCTCAGCAGAGAATGTGAGGACATTACAATCTGCATTCCCATTGCTGTGTCGAGAAGTCTGGTGAGCACATCCATGACAATGACAAAGAGCAATGGTGATAGAGGGTTGCCATGGCGGAGTCCTCCAAAATGATGGATTTTTGGCCAGGTTTGCCATTTAACAACACTTGGGTAGAAGCCGTGGAAAGCAGGATTGAAATCCAGTCCCTCCAGTGAATGCCGAAGCCCCATTTGCTTACAATTTTAAGAAGGAGCGGCCATGACAGGCTGTCAAATGCTTTGGCAATGTCGAGTTTGAGGAGAATTTGGCTTTCCCTTTTCCGCCGCAATGTCTTGACTGCATCATGTACGAACTAATAGTTGTCTTGAATCGTTCATCCCTTGATGAAGGCACTTTGGCTATAATCGACCAATTTATCCATTTGGGGCTGTAGCCTAAGTGCCAAAAGCTTGGTGATAAGTTTCGAGAAGCTGTGGATTAAGCTGATTGGTCTAAACTCAGATGGATGGAAAGCTCCTTGCTTTTTCGGTAGCATCTCCAATAGTGATTTATGAGCTAGCTCTAAGTATATTATTTCATATTTTAATAGAAGAGAGAGAAAAGCTATCTCTTGATCAAGAGCTAGTCTCATACACATATTTCAAGATTATGTGAGAGTGTCATGTGAGACTATTTATGTTATGAGCTATATGCTAAAAGTTAGTACTAATAACTAGCTCAGTCGGAGATGGATGAGTTTAGTTGGTGGAAACCATGACGGTCTGTGGAAAAGAAGGCACAAATTCCGACCATGATATCCTCTTTGATGATATCCCAAGCTTTTTTGTAGAAGGTCCCCGTAAATCCGTACCTGGTGCCTTCTCAGATGGAAATGCATTAATTGCCCGGAGGACTTCATCTTCAGAAAACGGTTGGTCTAGATTGCACAAATCATGCTCCAGCAGACCAACCACATCCAAATTGACGGACCTAGGTGCTTGGTCCTCGGTTTGTAATAAGGATGTGAAATGTTGATGGATTAGGGAGGCCATTTCTTCATGCGTCTGGTGAAGCATTCCATTGTGCGAGAGGAAGTTAATTTTGTTTTGCTGATTTCAGTATCGAGCATGTGAGTGGTAAATGCCGTGTTGGCATCTCATTTATTCAGCCAAAGAAGCGCGACCATTGTCGAATGATAGTTCGTTTGAGAGAACAAAGGGCCAAGAATCTGTGCTTAAACAATCTTCTGAAGTCTACCTCATTTGTGGACAGAGCTTTCTTTTCTTGTGCTCACTCGAGTCGGGAAAGAAGCTCCTCAGCCATTAGGATTTGGATGGAGATGTTGCCAAATCAGGATTGGCTCCATTTTTCAAGAGCCTTTGCTGTCGCACAGAAAAGAGTGTCGAGGCGATGAAACGGGGAGGTGGAAGGAACTTCACTTATCTAGCTCGTCTGCACCACCTCCGGGAAGTCTTCTTGTGTGGCCCAATGCCTGTCAAAGTGAAATCGGCCTCCATGCTTGAAATACGTGTTGGTAGAAAGAAGCAATGGCGCATGATCTAAACACGTCGTTATAAGGTCCTTAATCATCATGCATTAGTCTTAACTCTAGAACTGAACATGAACACCTAGGCATTGGGAGTTAGGGGATGACTCACGGTCGCCGATGAACGCCATTTGAGCGAAGACCTCGTGCCTGCGTGATGCAGGCGTGAGGACGAGTCGGTGCAGATCGGGATGTCACCGGAGTACGGGGTGTCGCCGGCGGAGTCCTGCAGAGGCGGCGGCGACGACCTTCCCGTTGCTTAGCAGCGCGCAATAGATCGGAGTCTTAGGGTTGTACGGAGTTTTGGCTCTCACGAGGAACGGGCGTCATCGGGAGAGGCCGGGACTCCACCCTTTTATTTTGCGCTGTTGCAACGGGGGGACCGTAACCAAAACGGTTAGGCACCCCCGATCAGGGCGCGTGAACGTGGGGTGAACCCACGTTTTCCTCATCCGGCCGTTTGGCCTAGATCAATATCCAACATTCTCCCCCTTGATCGTAAGGCTAAACATCATAAGCCCTCTCTCAATAAAAATTCACACCAAAGTAATGCGTCACAACAGTCAATTAAGTACCGTTGGACATCAGTACTTATAGTGCTCCATTCTATATCGATCGGATAACATAATACTTCATGGGAGTTGGTTACTTTATATGGTCCTCTTATTCCAGGATCACAGGCTCTCCAATAAACCCATGCCGGCAACATGATCACGAAAAATATTGGGTGGTAAGCCTTTTGTGAGCGGATCCGCAAGCATAAATTTAGTTCCAATATGCTCAACCTTAATTGTTTGATCCTGGACTCTATCTTTCACAACATGATACTTTATGTCAATGTGCTTGGCAGCTGCACTCGACTTGTTGTTACTCGAATAGAAAACTGCGGGTTGATTATCGCAGTACAAAATGAGTGGCCTAGAAATGCTGTCTACCACTCTCAATCCCGAGATAAAGTTCTTAAGCCATACAGCCTGCCCGGTAGCCTCATAACATGCCACAAATTCAGCCTGCATTGTCGACGATGCAGTAAGTGTTTGCTTTACACTTTTCCATGATATTGCTGCTCCTGCGAGGGTGAAAATGTAACCTGATGTGGACTTCTTAGTGTCTTTACACCCCGCAAAATCAGCATCAGAATAACCGACAACCTCAAGGTTATCGCATTTACTATATGTGAGCATGTGACCTTTAGTGCCTTGCATATAGCGTAGGACTTTCTTAATGGCTTTCCAGTGGTCCGGTCCTGGATTTGATTGATATCTGCCAAGCATCCCGGTAACAAAAGCTAAATCAGGGCGCGTACATACTTGAGCATACATAATACTTCCGACAGCAAAAGCGTAAGGTATAGCCTTCATCTGATCAGATTCATAGTCATTCTTTGGGCATTGAAATTTCCCAAACTTATCGCCCTTAACAATAGGAGCAGGCGAGGCAGAGCATTTGTGCATATTGTATCTCTTTAGTACTCTGTCAATGTATGTCTTTTGTGATAAACCTAATGTTCCTTTGGACCTATCTCGGTGAATTTCAATACCAAGAACATAAGATGCTTCACCGAGATCCTTCATGTCAAAATTGGACGAGAGAAATCTTTTAGTTTCTCGCAGCATGTCCACACTGCTACTGGCCAATAATATATCGTCCACATAAAAAATTAAGAAGGTGTAATTACTCCCCCTG
This sequence comes from Dendrocalamus latiflorus, assembly GCA_017311315.1. Lineage (NCBI taxonomy): Eukaryota > Viridiplantae > Streptophyta > Magnoliopsida > Poales > Poaceae > Dendrocalamus > Dendrocalamus latiflorus. Next base: position 16,359,659 of record CM029642.1, on the reverse strand, counting down.
AACTTAACATAAGTACAATTATCAACATCATTCTCCTTAAAACCAAATTTCCTTATGACTTCATCAAACTTAAGGTACCATTGCCTAGAAGCTTGCTTCAGGCCATATATGGATTTCCTCAGCTTGCATCCCAAATGTTCCTCGCCTTCCACAACAAAACCTTCCGGTTGTGTCATGTAAACGTCCTCATACAAGTCTCCATTCAAGAATGCAGTCTTAACATCCATTTGGTGCAATTCTAAATCGAAATGTGCTGTGAGCGCCATTATGATTCTAAATGAATCTTTAGTTGAGACAGGAGAAAAGGTTTCATTAAAGTCAATGCCTTCTCTTTGTGTAAACCCTTTCGCTACAAGTCTCGCCTTAAACCTTTCGGCATTCCCTTTGGAGTCACGTTTTGTTTTGTAGACCCATTTGCAGCCCACTGTTTTGGCTCCATTAGGAATTTCTACTAAGTCCCATACACCATTATCGCCCATAGACTTAATTTCATCTTTCATAGCATCTAGCCACTTAGATGAATCCTTACTCTTCATAGCTTCCTTATAAGAGCTAGGATCATCCACCTTCCCAAGATCATCTTCATTCAAGTAAACCTCATAATCACTTGGGATAGTAGATCTCCTTACTCGTTCTGATCTCCTGACAGGTTCAATAGCAGGCTCATTAGGCTGTTCATTAATTGTCACAGAGGGCTGTGAAGGCTCATCATTAGGTACTGCACTTGTATTTTCAGAGCCCTCAACAGAAGGAGTAGCCACAGAATCAATTGGAGATGCAACAGGAGTTGCAACTACAGGATCAACTGTGGGCACAACCATTTGGGGCATGGAAAAATCAGTCTGTCGGATTAGCGGTGAAGCAACATAAATCCGCTTCTCCTCAAGATCAATTTTCCTAGGCTCCAAGTCCCCACTGATGCCATCATTTTCCAAGAACACAGCGTGCCTTGTCTCTACAAATTTTGTGGTACGATCTAGACAATAGAATCGGTACCCTTTAGACCTGTCAGGGTAGCCAATAAAATGGCAACTCACAGTCTTGGGATCTAATTTCCCAATGTGCTACCGTTTAACTTGTTATTCCTTCTACTTGCAGTTTACATTATTATCGTAATTTGATACATTATGCCATGATTGCATGATAATTTAATTGTGGAGATGGTAGCAAGTACTTATCCATTGATATGTTGATAATCTGCTAGTAGCATGTGGAAATCTTGCTTAATGTTATAATGTGGAACATGAAAATAACATGTGGTGGATGTGGATATGTTGCGAGCATGATAATGCTCCTTGAAGGTGGACTTTGAGCATGCATGGGAAGGGTAGAACGGCACCACACTGATGCACGTGAATCATATTTTTATGCTGTAATAAAGTTGAAAGGATTCTAGACCTTGCATAGCTTTGTTTACATTATCTTAATAATGTTAAATTTGTGAACTATGTTTTAGATTAAAATGTTGGAGGATGTTTTAAATAGTGAATTGCTATCACTATCCTGTTATTCCTTAGTTGTTTATGCTTCCGCTTATACTATCTTGTTTAGTAATTGTTGCCAGTTTATTTTATCTTGTAAATTGGCTCGTTGTAGAGCAGTTTTAGTAGCATCCCAGGGTAATGTGGATCTTGGGGGTGTTACAGTTGGTATCAGAGCGGGCGTTAGGTCCGTGGTAATTAAATTATTAAATTAACACACTGGTGCACAGTAGGATGGGATGGGTCAAGCATTGCACTTATGCTTTTGACATGTTGTATTGATGATTTATATTATGAGATAATCTTGTATCAATATGATTTGCTCCTATGACTGTTATGAGTGAGAATTGTCAATGATATGATGTAGAGATTGTATTTGCTGTCTTGGCATTTGCCAGATTATTACCACTGTTCATAGTATGTGGTTAAAGATGTAGTTGCCTCGGGTAACTTAGTTGCGGATGTTGTGAGTGAGTTATTTAGAAAAGTTGATATCTTCCTTGAGTTGATTTTGGCCAATTCTTTGTCTATTGCAGTTAATGATTTTCTCTTGAGTTTGTGGTTCATTGTAGTTGAGCGTTTGCAATTGGTCTCTATCTGTTCGTTGAAGCAATTATTGTTTCTTTTCGGACTAGTAAGACACTATTGTTGCTTGTGAATATTGTTGATTTGCAAGGTTAGTCCGTTTGTGGGAATTTTGTCTTGTTGTGAATCATGACTCATTGGTTCGCTTGGTATTTTTACCAATGAAAGTTTTGTGTTGCAACTCATTAATATGTTAAAACCTTGGATCTACATATTTCACTTAGTTATTTCGAGTGTTGAAGTTTAATTCCTCTTCTTTCTGAAAGAGAGTGTTAAAACCATTTGTGGTGTTTTGCTATGCTTAAGTGGAAGGTGGTAATCATATAAACTAATTCATAAGGTATGAATTATCAAGTTGAGATGTTAGCGTGGTGCATAATTAATTTTCAACTAGCATTCTTGGAAGTGTAGTTGATTAATGTGATATTGCCTTGTAATAGTTTCTAGAAGAACTGTGATTAAGAATTTGTTTATACATGATTGGAACTCATGGAGTTATTGAGGAGTGTGCAAAAGAATTGGAATGATTATTATGATTGTTTAAATTCTATCTCAGAAAGGATTGAACCTTCCACCTCACAGGTAGAAGCTATAGCGCATACCACTGGGTTATCGTCTCTTTTTTTATACTCTAAAGGCGCAGCCTGGGATTGAATCCGCGACCTGTGGCTGAGATGTGAACCTCTGCTAATTCAAACTTGGTTTTCTCCCAGTCCATAATTCATAAGGTGTTTTAGGCACTGATTTACTGGGAACCCGATTGAGTATGTGTGCAGCGGTCTTTAATGCTTCCATCCATAACTTTACAGGCAAAGTGGAGTAACTCAACATACTTCGAACCATGTCCATAAGTGTGCGGTTTCTTCTTTCCGCAACTCCATTTTGCTGGGGATCACCAGGCATTGAATACTGGGCGACTATACCATTTTCTTGTAGAAACCTGGCGAAAGGACCAGGAATCTGCCCATAAGTTGCGTGTCGCCCATAATACTCTCCCCCACGATCCGAGCGCACTACTTTAATCTTTAAATTGTGCTGATTTTCAACTTCAGCCTTAAATATCTTAAATTTATCAAGTGCCTCCGATCTTTCTTTAATAGGATAGATATAACCATAACGTGAGTAATCATCAGTGAACGTAATAAAAGAATCATAACCATCCACTGATGTCACAGGGAAAGGACCACATATGTCAGTATGAATTAATTCCAAAATCCCTGTGCTTCGAGTAGCACCTTTCTTTATTTGCTTTACATACTTGCCTTTGATACAATCGAGGCAATGATCATCTGAATCATTAAAGTCTAAAGGGTGGAGAATTTCATCTTTAATGAGACGTTCAATTCTCCCCCTCGAAATGTGGCCCAAACGACAGTGCCATAATTTCGACGAAGTCTCATCAATTCGCTTGCGCTTTTTATTCACATCACATACATTCATAGATATAGGAGAATCTTGCAGGGATAACATATAAAGCTTGTCGTGTCGGATGACACAACCAACATTATCATTATTAAAATAAATCAGACACTTTCCGTGTCCAAAATTACAAGAATATCCATCATTATCTAATAATGAAATGGAAATTAAGTTTCTTCTCATCGAGGGAACATAAAGAACATCATTAAGTTTCATTACAAAACCATTATTCAAAACTAAAGAAACTGATCCAATAGCTTGAATTTCGGCTTCCATCCCATTAGCCACTCTTGGCTTCTTTCCCCTCTGAGACTTCTCAACATATGGAATCCCTGCAAGGAATTCGTAACGTGCACAGAAGCACCAGAATCAATCCACCAAGAATTTATAGGAAAATCAGCATAAAATGCTTCATCAACAAAAGTGATTTCATAAGTACCTTTCTTGGCGAGCCATTTCAGCCATCCAGGACAATCATCTTTGAAATGGTCCTTCGACTGACAAAAATAACATTCACCACTTTTCTTCTGTTCATTTGAGCTCCCAGGTCCTGAAGCGTTTTTAGGCGCCTTAGGATGCTGTGGGTGCTGTGGCTTCTGATAAGGGGAGTAGGTTTGCTCCTTCTTTCCCTTTCCTTTGTAGCCACCTCTATTTCTAGAGGGACCAGCTTTATTTGAGGAGCTGACTTGATTCACAAAATCAGTAGCCCCCTCAGCCTTGAGCCTCTCTTCCTCCTGTGAAACATTAGCGATCAACTCGCTCATGGTCCACTTGTCCTTAATGGTGTTGTAGTTCACCTTGAAAACTTCAAATTGCTTGGGAAGAGACATCATAATGTAATGGACAACAAAACCATCAGAAATAGCCATGTCCATTGTCTTAAGTCTGGCAGCGATATTGATTATTGTCATAATGTGCTCACGAACATTTCCAGTACCATTGTACTTGGTGTTCATGAGCCTGTGCATCAGTGTGGTAGCATAAACTTTAGAGGACCCTTTAAAGTGATCCTCGATGGAGGACAAATAGTCCTTTACCCTTTCCTTTTCAGGGATTGCTCCCCTTATTGCCTCACTGATGGAATTCTTCATCACAGCAAGTGAAATGCGGTTAGACCGCTCCCACTTCTCAGCATTAGATTTATAATCCTTCATTTTGTCGTCAAAATTGTCCTCCCCTTCAGTAGGAGCGACAGGCTCATCGAACCTGAACGCATAGTCCAGATCCAAGAGCTGGAAAGTCGTCATAAGCGTAAACTTCCATTTCTGAAAGTTACTACCATTAAGTGGCTCAATAGCATTTACATGAGCGGAAACAGAAGCAGCTGAAAAAATTATAAAATTTACATTAGGAAAGCGCATAATTAATTTGCATGAAAATTAATCTTACGTTGGTATGATTAATAACATGCTCATAAGAATTTTTCGCATCACCGTTGGGCAGAAACGAAAAATTTAACATAATTTATCGCATGCAATTACAATTAACGTTGGTCAAAGAGTAATAGCATGGCGAAAAATAAACATAAAAATAAACATAATTTGATTACATGCAATTACAATTAACGTTGGTCAAAAGTAATAGCATGTAAAAATTAAATACAGCCCTCCAATTGAATTTCCCGTTGGTTCCATTCAATTAGGGGCAGAACATTATGCAGCGGAAAATATCATAATATTTTTTCAGTAGCTTGGTAACATTATCCGTTAATAATTTCATGAGAGACATCAAATAATCATTAATTAAACATGAGATAAACCATAAATGCATAATGTTACCAAAATGCCTCCCCCGAAAACCCTAACCCTAAGGGCCATTTGGCCTGATACATCCGAAAAGCACGGGAGGTGGCTCCCAGGGAGATGGCGACGGCGCTCGCGCGGCTGCTGCGCACACGGCAGCAGCGGCGCCAGAAGAGGAGCGGCGGCGGCCCTGGGGTGGAGCGGAAGGACGGCGTGCGCGCGGCGGCGCCATCAGGAGGCTGCGGCGGCAGCGGCGGGGAGGAGCGGCGCGGAGGCGGCCCGGGGCGGCGCGGAGGCGGGGAGCGGCCCTGGCGGCGCGCGCGCGCTCGGCGGTCCAAGTAGCGGCGCCGGCGGCTCCCATAAGCGGCGGCGCAGGGCCACGGCGACGGGGCGGCGACCCCAACGGCAGCAGCCAAGCCCGAAAAACGTGAGTTCCCCCAAATTATTTTGGTTCTTGATTTGGGGATTTAGGGTTCGGGAGGGCTTGAAATTGGGGATTTTCTTTAGGGTTTTTCATTAGGATTTTGCCAATCAAACTTGAATCATCTCCTTCTACATGCTACCCGAGATATTAAACCTTAGATCCAAAACCGGTTAGGGTTCATGAAGATTTCTAGGGGTGGCTCTGATACCAAATATAAGGTCCTTAATCATCATGCATTAGTCTTAACCCTAGAACTGAACATGAACACCTAGGCATTGGGAGTTAGGGGATGACTCACGGTCGCCGATGAACGTCATTTGAGCGAAGATCTCATGCCTGCGTGATGCAGGCGTGGGGACGAGTCGGTGCAGATCGGGATGTCACCGGAGTACGGGGTGTCGCTGGCGGAGTCCTGCAGAGGCGGCGGCGACGACCTTCCCGTTGCTTAGCAGCGCTATAGATCGGAGTCTTAGGGTTGTACGGAGTTTTGGCTCTCACGAGGAACGGGCGTCATCGGGAGAGACCGGGACTCCACCCTTTTATTTTGCGCTGTTGCAACGGGGGGACCGTAACCAAAACGGTTAGGCACCCCCGATCAGGGCGCGTGAACGTAGGGTGAACCCACGTTTTCCTCATCCGGCCGTTTGGCCTAGATCAATATCCAACAGTCGTTGCTAAAGCCGATAGGAAATAGTGTGGGAACAGGTCCTCCCATTCTATGGAGATGAGAGCCCTGTCAATCCGCGACATGGTTGGGGAAGCGCGTTCATTGCTCCAGGTGAAAGCTCGTCCGTTGAGGTGTACATCAGTTAAGAGGTCAGACAAGACGACAGAAACGACCAATGTTTACTCGATTGACGTTGCTGTTGTTTTTGTTGGCGACACTTAGGATCAAGTTGAAGTCACTGATGACACACCAGGCGCCTAGCTGTGAAAGCCTAATTTGCCTTAATTCATCGAGGAATTCTTGGTTTGCCGTGTCAGCCTGGGGGCCGTAAACGAAGGTTAGCCACCATGGCTCTTGCTCGTTATCTGTTTGGATACGTAAAGTTACTGCGAACACGACGCGATCGAAGTCAAGCACTACCATGTCTGGCGCTCTACAAGCAATCAAGACCCCTCCACACGAGCCCGAAGCCGGAAGGTAGGAGAAATGATTAAAATGTGAACCTAGCATGGAGGTTACAACTGATGTCAAAATGTCAGACATCTTAGTCTCTTGGATTTGGATACACACCAAAGCGACTTTGTGTGTGTCTATTAGGACGCATAATGCGTCACGACGCCCCCTGGAGTTTAGACCCCGAGCATTCCATACTAGCATATTACTAGCATAATGCATCACGTCACGACTCTTTTTTTAAGTTTCTTATTTTTATTTAATTATTATTATGAATTTTAGTTATTTATGGACGTTACTTGAGATGTTGTATGGAAATCAAATTGATTTCGGTTAATTTGGATTGCACTTAATATATGATTTTTTTTAATATGAGCTATTCTAACTTGGATCCGTGAGATAGATGGCTAGGATTTTCTAGTTTTACAAAGTTTAATATTTTTAAAATTTAGGTTTCAAATTTGTTTACAAATGAAATATTTAATCATCCTTTAATTTTTTTATTCTAAATTTGCATGTTTTGGATCGTACTTGTCATGGATTTATTTTTAGTTTTAGGGTGGAATTCGTATAAAAAAACTAATTTCTATTTTCTTTTAATTATTATTCTAAATTTAGATTTTTAGGGGTTTAGTTTGAAATTCATATGAAAAATAAAATTACTAATTTTATTTTATTTTTATTCTGAATTTTAGTTAATTTAGATTGTACTTGACATGATATCTTTCTTTTAATTTGCTATTTTTTGTTTAATTATTATTATGAATTTTAGTTATTTATAGATGTTAGTATGGAAGTTGTATGGAAATCAAATTGCTAATTTTTATTTATTCTTAATTTTGAATTTCTCTTAGTTTGGATTCTGCTTGACTTAGACTCTTTCTTTTAATCTGAACCGTTATAATTTTGACCCATCAAATTAAGGGCTAGATGTTTTGTTTTTTTGTGAAAATTTCTAGTATATTTTGCTTTTTCGTAGCAACTCTAAAAGACCTATCATCGACTTTCAGTAGTAAATAGATTTGGTCAAAATCACAATCAGATGCACACGTCTCGCTAATCTGAGGCAAGGAAAATTAACTTAAGAGTTGAATTAAAAAAATCAAGTAACTAACAGATAGCAAAACTGAAAAGTTTTTACCATCTGTTAATCGTCCTCTCCTTGATACACTTTGTAGCAACCAAAAGAGTAGCCAGGTCGTCTCAAAAAAAAAGAAAAAGAGAGAGTAGCCAGGTGGACGCGCCAAGTGACGTGGTCGTAGAATTCAAAGTCAAAGATCAGAGTTTTCGCATGAAAGATCAGAAAGGGTCCAAGGCTGCTGTTCTGTTTTTTTCTGGCTCCTGCTCTTGTGCTAAAAGCCGGCTAAAACAGAGTAGGAAAGCAGAGCACCGGGATCAGTTCCAACTCCGAACAGTCCAAAATCAACGAAGCAAACGATTCGTAGCTCTCTTTAATGTGCTGGCCCCATCCGGTATAAATCCATCTCCTCGTGAACATCTCCCATTACAGTGGGCCACTCGGAGCCCATTCCATCCAGTTTATAGGCCCAGCAAAGCCCACAGTAAAGTTCGTCAGGTAATGCACGTGTACGGAACTCGTTTGGTCCTGCACGAAACGCGGTAATCCTAAATGATAGTAAATCGATAAATCGGTCGTTTATTCACTGCAATCCAAATGCAAATACAGTATTTTTTTCTTTACAATTTTACCAAACCCCCCAACCCACCATGCCCAATGATAAAATGGCAATCGTATACCTCACCACTCTACGTATAATCCCAATCAATAGCGCACGTATTACCAGATGTACGTACATGCGTATCGGTACGCCATATCGCCTAGTCACCACCACTAACACGGTGTCAATCAAGTTACAAATCCAAGTCAAGCACGAGCCTTATTGACGTCAAACGCCCGCCTCACCTTTAATTCCGAATTTTTCTTTTTCTTTAATTTAAGCTGTTATACCTTAGACTTATCAAATTAAAGGTTAGATGTTTTATTTTTTATAAAAATTTCTAATATACTTCTTTTTTTCTTAGTAACTCTAAAAGATATATCATCAACTTTTAGTAATAAAAAGATAGATGAATAGTGATTGCTGAAAAAAAGATGAAGATAAAGTTAAAAGAACGGGCCATGCTCCTCACAACGCGCTGACCCAAAGAACAACTCGTTATATGCAACAACATACTCTCAGGGCTTGTTCTTTTTTCCTGCGGCTTATGACTTTTGGCTGAAATTTTTGAATTTTGGTTGTTTACGGTACAGATTACGGAGAGATCGATACTCACTTGCGATTTTGGCTGGTACAGATGTTGGGTTTTTAACGTGTACTACATTGAACTTGTAGACCCCATCTTGAGAAAATACTCCGTTTAAAAGCTAGGTACTGTAGCGGCTGCCAAAAGCAGACCGGCTTCTTGCCTGCCGAACAGGCCCTCAGATGTCTAAAGCGGTTCCTCTTCTACTGTGGGGTGGGTCTTCTGATGTTTGAGGCGGCAGCCATGCCAAAGCTCAAAGCTCTCGAATTGCAAATCGTGGCACGCGAAGCGCGATCTGCATGCAGTGCTGCTGATCTTGGTGTCTGCCAGCTCTCTGCCCTCAGTCATCTCAGCGTCTGGGGTGAGGAGGTGCATGCATTGGAGGTAGCCACCAGGAATGCAGCCGGGCTACTTCCCAACCGCCCTGCACCATATTTCCATAGATTGTATGGAAGCGGACATGGTAGAGAATGACACAACCAGGGAGGAAGATGTCCAAAAGCAACCTAAAAGCCCAGCCCAACTCTGCATCTACATCTAATTAAGGTATCATGCATCTACACAAGCAATTCACGAGTCTTTAGCTTTTTATCTACCATAAGCTTAGCCAACTGCAGTCTATCTTGTTCTTAGGCTTAAACCATTGTCTTATTTATAAGCCCGGTGTGATTTGGACAATACAATTGATAAAAAAATTGAAATACATGTGTATACACTTTAAAGAGTCATGCTTAGCAATAATGAACGAGCCTACTCGAGCTTTTCGAGCTCGAGCTCGATAAGCTTGCGAGTTTCAGCTCAAGCTTGAGCTTGACTCGTTTATAATTCGAGCCGAACTCGAGTCGAGTCTAAGACGAACCGAATCCGAGTAGCTCACGAATCTCGAGCTTTTTTTATAGCCCTAATTGCGTCTGGCCAGGCCGCCGATGGATATGTCAGACTGGTTACTAGTTGACTTGGGCCGTTGGATGCGGTCTGAGGAAGTGCCGAAGTGAAAATCAGAATTCAGAAGATGGTCTGGAAGGCTGATGGCACTTCCGCACTTGGGCCGCTTGACTAGTTGACTTGGGCTGGATGGCGCTTCGCACTTGGGCCATCTGATGTATCTGTTATTATATGTTAGTATGTGTAGTGTATATTTTTTGTATTAATGGGGTATATACTAGATTTTTGTGTAAAATTTTAGGGTGTGATTGTACCTCTATGTATTTATTGTAGCTCCGTCCTTGTTTTCTAGAAAGAACAGATGACGAGTACCAACTTCTATTTTTATATTAAAAATAAAGACAGTAACATCTGTGTCTTTTTAACTGGCATAACTGCTCTGGTTCAATGTTGCTAACCACACCTAGTGATTTAACTTATCTGCCATTGAAACATGATTTCTTGCCACCTCCAGCTTACGCAGTTGGTCAAAACTTCACAGATAGTGTGAACTGTGAAGAGAATCAAAACTTCACAGATAATGTGAAGAGAAGATATGCTAGATCCAACTTCAGAGGATAGGGACATACTATCGGTGCACCAGTTAATTTTGTTTGTCCTTTCATATTGGAAAACGCTATTTTCGCGTGACTTGTCGTAGAGAACTTGGCTATCGGTGCACCAGTCCGAGTCTCGATTCCACACCAGCGTAACCTTTGTTTGCAGCAGCATCATTGGGCAACGGCATCACGAAAGTTTGTTAAGCTTGTATCGAACGCAACCATACTTTTTCACCGAAACATCACCCTTGGTGAGTTGGTTCGTCACATCGTCCAGTCGGCCGTGTCACTAACTCCAGAGCAAGCTTTTCTTCTCGTTGTGAGGGTAAGGGTCTGCTCATTTCGATTTTAGGTTCTAATTTATTTTTTATTATTTTTAAATTTTATCTTTTTAGTTTTTTAGTTTTTTGAACTTTTTTATCGGTTCTTTTTCCTGTATTTCTTTGCTTTATTCGTGATTGCCTAACCTGTTTTTTCTCTTTTAAATTTTTTAAAAATTAATTATGCCAAATAAGCCACCATCAGCTATAGTGTAATTTCAGTCAGCTACATTACAATTTTAGCCATAAACCACATTTTTTAGCCCAACTATGCAGGCTGTAAAATTGAGGAAAGATTTATTGCTTTGGCTTAGTATAATCGCTTAGGCCATAATCCACAAACTGGTGTATATCATCTATAATTCTACTTGTTAAGTTTGCCTTAGGAGAAATCACATACATCACAAATAAATTGAGAGAATATGGGGGAATTTCTGAACTTCTCTATTATCTTATTTGCTCCCCCGATTAAACTGATTACAAGCATTCTTAATATATAGGCTAATACTCTTCTACTAACATACGTATTTAGACTTTCATGTTCGAGTTCCCTTTGAGTAATTTTGAGTTTGTCTGATCTGAGCCTTTGAGTGCTTTCAGGTTTGTTTGAGCTTTCGAGTGTGTACGAGTTTGTTGGAGCTTTCTTCGAGTGGTCCCTGCAGCATCGAAACTTTCTTTTCATAAATTTTGCATTTCCTTCAAAACTCAACTCATTCCAGCAATTTTTGGAGTGTTGTCAATGTATTCATTAAGGGAGAGATTGCTAGACCATGTGGATAGTCGTGAATATAATGTTGATGAATAATTGACATTTGTGTTGCTTTGAAATTTGCATTTGTGAAAGTTTCGGTCAGCGTTCGAGTGGTTTCAGTTGGTGTTCGACTAATTTCGGTCAGAAACATCGAGCAGATCAGTTGAAGTTTCCAAGCACGCTGCGGTCAAAAATTTAGAGCACAGAGCAATTGAAGTATTTAGGGTACTGAGCGGTCGGAGGTTGCATTTACGAAGTGCCATGGTCGAAGACCTCAAAGTCGAAGGCCTCGTAGTCGAAGACCCCGGAGTTGGAGAGTAGTTGGTCGAAGCTACAATGCATTGGTACGGTCGAAGCTACAATGAAACGGCCGAAGCTACGGGAAATTTGGTCAAAACCGTACGGTCAAAGCTAGAGTGCTTGGAAGTGAACAATACTCAGAAGTGAATAGTGCTTGGATAAATAGTGCTTAGAAGTGAACATTAGGCAGAAGTGACTGGTACTCAAAAGAGTACTGTAGCAGCACTCGTAGTCGAAAGGATTCAGTACTCGTAGTCGAAAGGATTCGATACTCGATAGTTGAAAAGGATTGGTACTCGGTAGTAGGAAGGACTTGGTACTCGAAAATTGGAAGCACTCGGTACTTAGTAGTCGGAAGCTATAGTACCAGTTGATGGTCGGCGGTCGAAGGCTTGCGATCGGTAGTCGTAGTCTCATAGACTTCATGGTTTGTGTCGGTACTCATAGGCTTTGTGTATGTGTTGGGAAGTGGTCTGACCGGTTATGCTTGGCGGTCAGACTAGTCATTCTGAGTGGTATCTGCAAAACGTGGAATTTGTGGTCGTAGATGATCTGATTTGTGGTTATTGGTCCTTAAAGGTGTGATTTACACGTGTGAACTAATATTTATCAAGTTAGGAAGAACTTATACTGGAAAAAATATTCTTTGGTCTTTGCATGTGCATATTGGGCATGGAGATGGTCATGTTCGGTGACGATGAGGATTGGGACTAGGAGGGGAAAATCTGAGGTCCAGGTGATCGGGGATGTCATGAGGTGGTAGGGCTCACGCTGGAGCATGTGGAGATCAAAGGTGAATAAAGCATGGAGAAGTTACAGGAGGTGCGGTCTTGGAGGCTTCGACATGTGATGAATTTGAAGGAGTTATGGAAGGAGTCCATAACTTGGAAGGTTTAGAGAAAACCCGTGTTTGGAAGGATTTCGGGTCCCTTGATTTTTGGAATCAGTTAGGATTTCATGTTTGTGTTTGATGAGGACACGGTTTAGAGCGTTAGCCTATAAAAGCAGAGAGAGTCTAAGGTTTAACGTGGTGGTGTTTGGGAGAAGTTATTGATAAGGTCCTTGGAGGGATTTTAGAGGTGTTTTTAGGGTACTTTGTAAATCCATGAAAATCTAGCAATAAACATCACTTTGAAGCAATCTTGTACTTGATTCGCAAAAGGTGTCGAGTCAGTGCCGGTGCCGTATGTTTTGAGCATTGTCTTTGACTCATTTTCGTTATGTGCAAGTAGTGCATGATGAGATGGCATTTTTTCGTCAACTCAATTGCGTGCAAAGTCATCTACTCGATTATCATCAACAGTATCAGTGTCAAAACATTCGAGCAAAGGAAGATTACGACTACATGCAAAGCGATCGACCGAGTGGTCAAACACCGAACGGTCAAAATCTTCATCAAGCACTAAGCAATTCCAAAAGTGGAGGAAATCATTCATTTTTCTCTGATTGCAATATTCAATCCTACAAAAATCATGAATCGGGACAAGAGGCTGAGCTGGCTTGAAATGAGATTCGCCTGTTCAATTGTGTAAACTAGAATGCTGAAGTGAATCAAGTTTGTATAGTTGTTTGTAACTCGAGCTGGATGCAAACTTGTCAGCACTTTGTTTATGCTATACTAGAGGGAATAGCCGCAAGTCTGGCTTTATTCTTTGCTGAATGGAATCTGCCAGCTGCCTTTATAGCAAATAGAGTGATGATCAATCTTTTACTCTAAACTATAGTTTTTGAGTTCTATTTAGAAGGCTTATGTATTCTTCTGGCATTTGTTTGATGTATTGATGACATATCAGAAACTTGAACAGAAATATGTTCTGTTACAGCTAGCGTATATAAAAAGTTAAAGTTTCATTCTCTTTGATACATATGCACATACGTGGAATTATAGGTATTGCTTAACAACATTTATCAAGGGAGAGTCAACACAGATGAGGGGCCATGTGAGAAGGTTTAAGATATTGTGTGATGAACCATTGCTAAATTTATGGAGTTATAATTTGAATTTTGCATAGTTCGCATTTTTCAGAGGTTTCTGTTAGGGAAACTAGTTAGATTGCTGGGCATTGCTTATCAAATTGGCCGGCCGAGCGGTCAGACCGATCTGAAAGGTGATTTTGGGAAATAAGTCTTGGTTGAATTGAGTTATGTCTGTTCACTATATTTATGTTGAATGAAGCATGTTTTGACTAACGTGGGTTAAGTTGTGAAGAACTTGTATGTGGAAGCGATTTCTTTATCTTTAGATGTGCAGAGAAGTTTGGAGTTAACCATGGTCAACAGTGAGGATTAGACCTAGCTTATAGAGGAGCCGAGGCCCATAACGGTCAAGGATGACAAGTGAGATGGTTGAGCTCAAGGATGACACAAGGAAGGCGGGAAATATTGAAGGAAAGGTTCGAGTGACTAATTGTACTAAGTGGTTTGGTCGATCCAAGTAAGGATTGGTTTAGTGTAATTAAAATGGGAGAGACTTACCGATGCAAGGTAAGCTATTGGTGCACCTACATGTGACAGGCATTGTAATTGCTTGCAAGCTACAAAAGTGACTAGGTCAAGGAAACATATTTTGGTAAGGACGCCAAATTTCAGAAACCATGTGGATCAAAACTGTGGCGCTTCGGAGAGTGGTTTATGTCACGGAAGTGCTGAGGTGATCAAGTTGATCAAGGGTTCTTGACTTAGCGGATTTGAGCTCATGTGCTTTAAAAAATGTGCATAAGTTAAGTGTGCGAGTAAAATCCATTTCCTAAATATGCTAGTGAATAGTATGCATTAGATTAGCTGTGGGAGGGTTGCCTCATCTATTTAATGGGTTAAGGTTAGAGAAGAGCAAGTGATGTGATATGCTCTCTTGTCCTCTATATGGAGTGGTTGTAAAACTTTCATCATCAAGTAGCAATCGATCAACTTTGTTCATCAATCATGGTG
>CM029642.1:16197340-16339840 GCA_017311315.1 Dendrocalamus latiflorus | reverse complement strand
ACCGAAACATCACCCTTGGTTAGTCACATCGACCGGTCGGCCATCCTGTGTGTTGTGTCACTGACTGCAGGGCAAGCTTTTCTTCTCGACTGGCTCCACTCGTTTCGGCTTCAGCTTTTGACTTCCAACTTATTTTTTACTACTAGCTGAATGCCCGTGCGTTGCTACGGATTTTAAAACTTTATCATACTACATGTTCTAAAATTAACGAGTGGTAAAATTTGAAGCACGTTGTTAAATAGTCAAATGTGAAGCACGTTGTTAAAAATTTTCTAAAAACATTTAGCCCTGCAGTCAGTACCTCTAGAGAATTCCAAGTTATGTTGAGGAACGCTGGCAAGTCTCCGTTGCAGCGTTACCTAAATAGGCCAGCACACTAAGGGGCTGGTACCACACTCCAGTAGTCTGGAAATTAAGTCTCACTAAAAAGGAATCAGAATAATGTTGTTCAATTTCTCTTTCAGAGTTGTTCAATGAGCAGATATTAATTCCAACCAAAAATGTGTTTATAAAAGGAACAGAGAGAGGAACTCTCTTCAGAAACACATCCATACATCTTGCAATTTGCTTAGCATAACTACCAAGTACCAATAAATTTAAATTTTAAAACTCAACTTAATAGACCTTAAAATTGTAGAGTTCCTAATAAAGTTGGCATTTGAAAAACTATTGTATATTGCTGCAGTAACAGTTTAGAATTGTACCATTGCTGCAGTTACTGAAGGCATGATGTTCTGAAAATCTGAACACATAACAAATTAAAATAACAATATTTCACCGAAAAGGGCAAACTTACAAAATGCTTGCGTGAATTGCAATTAGGTCTTGTCCATAGATTTTGTAAGTTTACTGACTGCTGTGTGCGATGCTAGATTAAAAGGGATGGGTATATTTGGAATTTTTGCAATTTAATCTCTAGAGTTCTACAAAATTGCAATTAGGTCCTTCTTCCTCTTTGGATTTCTTCCGATTTACGCCTCCAGAACTCTGTTTTCTTCGGCTTACGATGTGTGTAAGGCGTCGCCTCGCCTCACGCCTTACCGCTTAAAAATGTAAAAAAAATAGGGATGAAATCCAAAACTACTTACTTCAGTATGAGGCAAGGCGTTGCACGCTGATGAAAAGACGATCGAAACAGTGGGGAAGCAAAAGGTTCAGTCTCGCAGCATGCATGGGCAGCGTGCAGTCGCTCGCTGGATAGGCTATTGCATGTAGTCGCTCAACCGGCGGGCGACTGGAATCGTGTCGCCCATCCGTTCGGCGGCTTCTTCCAGTCGCCCGACAGTTAAGCGACTGGAAGCTATTTGTGTAAAAAATATTCGCGCGGATATATTTCTATAATTTTGAATAAAATAAAGACTATTTATAAAAAAAATCCTCCCATATACGTATCTCTTGTAACCTTATGAGTATTTATCATTGATAGCGTTGAGAATAAAAGTTTGAAGCTGATTTCTTAATAAGAACCGATTAGCATCCGTGAAATCATCAGCATAAATCTCAGCAAGTCAAACAAGTTTATCAACATCAAAATTAGAGAAGCAGTCACTTGAATTGCTTGCGAAATAATTACACAAAGTTCGTTTCTCCATTATAGAAAAATCTACAAATAAATTAATTATTGACATTATAAAACTATAAATCTATAAATAAATTATAAAGATTATTGACCAAATGGGCTTCAACCCATTTCTTTGGCTCCCTTTTCTCTCTCTCCACTCCCTACTTGGTCTCTCTCTCTCTGAACGATTCTCCTCCATGCTACCCCTCTGCCGACACCGCTATTCCCCTCTGTGCCACTCTGTGGACTCGCTCTCCTAGCCAGCTCCCTCTCTATCGCGCTCGATCGCCTCCCTCTCATGCCTAGTCATCTCTAATCCGGCCGCTGCCCTTGCCTGATTAGCCATTGTTGGCCACTTCGAGCCTACCTCAGCCAGATTTGGCCCTTAGCACCACGGATTCAACACCGGCCGCAGGGATCCGTGCATCCCCTCTACTCCTTCCCTTCTTGGTTTACTTTTAATTTTTGGATTTTACTTGATTCACTCTTTGATTTGAGTTGGTTTTTACTAATGTTGAGGGTGTTGGCAGTCAGCTCATCGTGACGGGGCTCGAAGCCTTCCCATGCGCCAGCGCCAGGGAGCACGGGCAACCGTCGGGTGCACACGGAGGCTGGCAGTGATATGCCGCCACCATGGTGTTCTTGCCCACGCCTCACTTCGCCTTCCTCTACAGTCAGTGGCGAATCCAGAATGAAAAATAAGGGTGGGCTAAAAAATTATACATTCTTATGCTAGATCGTAAGTTTTTATAGATTTATTGGTTCTACACTTCGAATAACTAAACTACTTTGTAAGAAACATAGTTTTGTATTCTTGTGCAATCAAATTCATAGCTTCATACATGAATAAAAGCAAAGTAAAAAAGAGAGATACAACGGAGAAACCTCGCTAATAGCAAGTGAATCCCAAAAACATGTAAATATGATTCCGGTAGATAATAATCTGTACATCAAAATAAAAAAATTAGTAATACAATAGCAAATTCGTTTATCTATTTTTGCAAACCTATGAATTGAATTTTAATTGAGTATATACATTACGAAATGTCTATATAACTATATTCTAAAGTTAGAGGACTAATTAAGAAATGAATTGTAATTTGCAACTTGCGAACCTAATAAATCTCGGTTTGTCGGTCACTCGGTGTCTCCGGTCTCGGTCAGCCAGTCAGTCCAGTCGGTGAGGTTGACATGCGCCATTTTTGCATATATTTAGATGTCATTTTACCCCATTATTTTTCGTATTTTGGGACAATTTATCATCATTTACACGCTTTTATATATTTAATTGCTCGAAATAGACTATTTTACATTTTTTGTGCTTTTCCACAGGCCGGCGCGATCGAGGCGCATAAACGACAAATTTTGCATTTTGGGATTGCTCCGTACAGTTGTGCGTGTCGTCACGGATGCGTAGGATCAAACCGCGATGAAATCGAAGCTTTCGGAGGGCCAGAATAGAAGAAATCAATTGGGGGAAGGAGCTAGTTGTAAACCCTAAATTTTACGAGGACTAAATCGCAAATCGCAAAAATCCTCATCTCCTCAAAACCCCCAGCGCCGCCCTCATCTCATCTCTCGGCCTCCCCTTTGCTTCTCTCACCCCCCTCTTCTTCTCCACCCGCGGCGCCGGCGAGGCCGGGCCATACCTCGCCGGCGGCCACGTTTCCACCGCGTCGCCATCTTCCCGCTCCTGCTCTCTTCACAGCACCCGCGCGCCGCCGCACCTCCCTTCATCCCTCCGCCGCTTCTCCTCTGTGCCCCACTTCAGCGCCGCCGCTCCTCTCCTCCGGCCGCCCTCCTTCTCCGCCTTCATCTGCTACTCCACCATCTACCGGCCGTCTCCTCCTTCCCGGTTCAGATCGGCGCCCATCAGCTCGCCTTCGGCCAACCGCACCACCAAGCACCGGGGCTCGGGCTCCCCGCCGCCGCGTCCCGCCTGGCACCTCCGGCCTCCCCGCTCCCGCCTCCCGGCGTCCCGGGCTCCCGCCTCAGCGCCTCCCGCCTCCCCGGCTCCCCGCGAGGCAGCGACGGTCCCGGCTCCGCCTCCCCCTCCGCCCCCTCCCCGGGACCCCGGCTCCCCCTCCCCGCTGTGGCGCTGCCCCATCCCCACCGCCCCCTCCCTCCCTCGGCCCCCCCACCACCCCCTCCCCCGCCGCCTCCCCCGCCGCTCCCCCTCCCCGCACAGAGGAGGCCGGATCCGGGCGGGAGGCGTCGGAGATGGCCAGATCCGGGCGGCGGCGGCCTGGATCTGGTGCGGGGTCGCCGGATCCGGCGGCGGAGAGCGGAGGCGGCCGGATCCCGGCGACGACGCGGGCGAGCGCGACCACGACGGCGGGGGCGACGGCGGCGGCACGCGAGCGCAGTCGGCACGTGAGCGGTGGCCGCCCCCGGGAGGAGAGAAGCAGAGAGAGGCCCCACATGTCGGCGCTTTTTTTCTGTGAGAGGGTGGGAGAGCGTAGGACGCACCATCACCCTCAACTCGTTCTTTTATTAGTTTAGATTCATAAATTTCATCTTTTTCTGAACTTTTGGCTTTGTGTTGAGCTTTTTTGCTGGTTCTTTTTTTCCCGTATTTGTTTGTATATATTATACGTAATGGGCTAACATATTTTTTATATTTTTAATTTTTTTAAAATTTTAATTATGCTAAATAAGCCTCTGTCAGCTATAGTGTTTTTTCAGCCAGCTATAATGCTTTTCAGCCATAAGCCACCCAAAAAAAGCCCAAATGAGCACCAAGGAAACATTTATTGCTTTGGCTTAGTATAATCCCTTAGGCCATAGTCCGCACACTCATGCATATCAACTCTAATTCTACTGTTAAGCCTATTTGGAACGCGAGAACCTTATAGGAATTTTGTAGAAGAGAAACATGCACCCTCGCTTGATGCGAGCTTTAAACGGAATTCCCATAGGATCCTACGTTACAACCATGGCCTACGAAACAAATGTTGCTGTACAGTATCAAGGCGTGTGACTGTATGTATGACTGAGATGGAGCTTGTAGTTTTTTTTCCTGATGCTATACCTTCTTTGTTGCTTGATACCCGACATCTCCCTATGGCCAATCAGCAGACAACTTACTGACGTCCGGTGTGTTGCACAAGCAGTGGTGGATCCAGAAAAAAATTTAGGAGGGGCTGAACAAAAGCAATACAGCGACATACACTACTACAGAAAGGCTAATAGTAGACGGCAAATCACAGACGGTTTTGTGAAACCGTCTGTAATGTAAACTATTACAGACGGTTTTAATTTGAAGGCCGTCTGTGGTATTTGTGGCGGGAAAAAGGAGTATCACACACGGTTCTTACTGCTGAACCGCCTGTGATACTGGAATATCACAGACGGTTTTTATTAAAAACCGTCTGTGATAATCTGGGATTATCACAGACGGTTTTTTATTAAAAACCGTCTGTGTTGTGTCGACTATCACAGCCGGTTGTTGTTAAGAACCGTCTGGGAATGTTCACAGACGGTTTTTCACAAGAACCGGCTGTGATGTCCCTTTGTCTGTCATATTCTAGATCAGAGGTTAATATATAAGTACACATTGCTTCTAATAACTTAACTACAGAACTACTGAGACAAGAGGTCACAAATTAAAGGCAAATTTATTAATTTCAATTAGAGGCAAATTTATTACAAAAGTCGCACAGGTAAAGAGTTTCCCAGATTGTATTCTTTTGGGCTTCGTAAGCTTCTTCTTCAACTTGGGGACTTGGAGGATCAGCCGCTAAATTCTCGAACGCCGTTAAGATTGCCCTTGTCCTCAGCACTTCCTCGTGCAGCCTGGGCAAATGATCAGCAGCATCCATAATGTCGTACAGGATAGCATGAAAAGATTCCTCAGAATCTGCCGTTTCTGCTTGATCGGCAAGGCTATCCATCAGTCTCTGCAATGCGTGTAGAGCTTCTTCCGCATTGCGCACATTGTGGAGAAGAACCAGGGTGAGGGCTATTTCCCTTTCTTGAGCGGCAGCGAGACGCCTCCGTCGACGGCGGAGGATCAGGTCAAGCTGACGGATGCAAGAAAGTCGGGGAAGGAGAGCAGGGCGGGTGCGGAGAAGCTGCTCCAGATGCAAATTGCTGGCCGCCTGTGTAAGGTTCCGGCCGAACAATTCGTGAAGAACAGATGAGAGGAAGGAGATGATCACAAGAACAGTAGTAGAAGCCATGTTGTATTAATTGTATATTGTATTGTACGTACGTAGAAGCTAGCTAGAGACCTGGATTAGGAGCGCATATTTAACCTTTAGCACAAACGGTTCGTATACCCAAACATGAATGATATAGACGCTTCGTATAACGATCGAGAGACGTTAATTAGACGATCGAAACACGAAGCGTTCTGGCATCGAAACACGCGCGAAGCGTTCTGGTATGAAGCTTATCACAGACGGTTTTTAGTTAAAAACCGTCTGTGATAATGACTAAGGCATTTATTGCGCTGTTCAGACCGCATGTCTTCATTTCGATCCAGATCTAGCCACTGCTGCGCACTTTTTCACTCGGGAGGAAGCTAGAGCGATTTTAGGCCAGTTAATTTGGTGGGAAGAGGCAGAGATTGAGCTTTGAATTAAGATTCAGACTTTCCTGGTTGCTGTAGATATGGTTAGTAATGAAATTTATTTATTTTTAATTGCATTACAATTTAGGTATAAGTAATCCATGAGTGGTTATTGAAGATGGTTAATTAATTTGCAAAATTGTTGGTTATATAATAGCTATTGTGTTTGTAATATGAATTGAGCTAGGAAATTAAGTCTCAATATAATAAATGTGGCCGGTATATATGTAGTTATAATTAGTTATTCTAGATTTTAATACTAAGTTGTTATATATGTACGTAACGTAGGACCGAAGTTGGATGTATGCCGCGAGCCGTGTGAGTGAAGAGTACATTAATGGCGTTTCTGCTTTTATAAGAGCCGCCGAGGAGGATATGTTGAATAAGGGGGTGGAATATATGTGCTGTCCATGCACTGACTGCGAGAATTTGAAGATGTTTAAGAACCGATGGCAAATTGAAGCGCACTTGATTCGGAGGGGTTTCAAAAAGGATTATACGTGTTGGACCAGTCATGGCGAAGTGAATGATCATATGCCGCCGGATGACATCGCCGGTGAAGTGAATGATATGCCCCGGATGACATCGCAGGTGAAGTGAATGACATGCCGCCGGCTGATGTCGATTGTGGCTCGGATTCGGATAGGTTGCACGATGATAATCTGGATCAGATGCTTCGCGATGTAGAAGAGAACTATGATGAGAGAGAGTATGTTAAATTCTGTGGCTTGATGGAGGACTCAGAGAAACCTTTGTACACGGGCTGCAAGTACACGAGGTTGTCGGGCGTGCTTGAACTGTTGAAATTGAAGGCAAGCAACGGTTGGTCCGACAAGAGTTTCATGGCGCTGCTAGGTCTTTTAGCGGACATGCTTCCGGAGGGAAATGAGTTGCCTAAAACCACGTATAAAGCCAAGAAGGTTCTTTGTCCGTTGGGAATAGAAGTAGAAAGAATACATGCATGCCCCAACGACTGTATCCTCTACCGTAAAGAGTATGCAAACATGCATGTATGTCCGGTGTGCAACACATCCCGATACAAACGTAACAATCAATCAGATGATGGCGAGGGAACAGAGGCGAAGAAAGGACCTCCTGCTAAGGTGGCATGGTATTTTCCTATAATTCCCCGTTTGAAAAGGTTTTATGCAAATCCAAAGGAGGCAAAACTGCTGCGTTGGCACTCGGAGAAGCGCAAGAAGGATGGAATGCTAAGACACCTTGCTGATTCCGCGCAGTGGAGAAACATCGATAGGAGTTTTGCAGAGTTCGGTGCAGAACCAAGGAATA
The DNA here is from genome assembly GCA_017311315.1 of Dendrocalamus latiflorus. Classification (NCBI taxonomy): domain Eukaryota; kingdom Viridiplantae; phylum Streptophyta; class Magnoliopsida; order Poales; family Poaceae; genus Dendrocalamus; species Dendrocalamus latiflorus. The sequence continues at coordinate 16,332,416 of CM029642.1, read as the reverse complement.
TAAGGTTTGGACTGAGTACAGATGGAATGAATCCATTCAGTAGCATGAGCAGCCGACATAGCACATGGCCCGTGACTCTCTGCATCTATAACCTTCCTCCTTGGTTGTGTATGAAGCGAAAGTACATTTTACTGTCGATACTTATCCAAGGGCCAAAACAACCTGGGAATGATATCGATGTGTTCCTAGCACCGTTGGTGGAAGATCTAAAAGTACTGTGGAACGAAGGGGTACAGGTATGGGATGCATACAAACGAGAGAACTTCACTCTGTGCTCCTTATTGTTCTGCACCATAAATGATTATCCTGCCCTTGGTAACCTATCGGGCCATAGTATAAAAGGTGCCAAAGCTTGTACTCACTGTTTAGATGGTACCGAGAGTGTGTGGCTGAGACACTCACGCAAAACCGTCTACATGCGTCACCGCCGGTTCCTTCGGAGGGCTCACCCATACCGCAAGATGAAGAAACAATTTGACGGAGAGAAGGAAGATGGTTCAGCTCCAAGGCATTTAAGGGGACGCGAGGTTTATGATATGGTTAAGGATTTAGATGTTGTCCTCGGAAAGGGACGTAAATTGAGGGCTCATGAGAAGAACACTTGGAAGAAGAGATCAATATTTTGGGACTTACCTTATTGGGAGTACCTAGATGTTTGGCACTGCATCGACGTCATGCACGTAGAAAAGAATGTGTGCGACAGCTTGATTGGTCTCTTACTGAACATCCGTGATAAAACAAAGGACGGCGTCAACGCACGGTTTGACTTGGCTGATATGCACATCAGGCCTGAGTTAGCACCGACATGCACTGATAATGCACGAACGTACCTTCCCCCTGCGTGTTACACTCTGTCCAAGGCTGAAAAAACAGAATTGTGCCAGTGCTTGCATGGTGTCAAAGTTCCGTCTGGTTACTCCGGCAACGTGAAGAAACTTGTTTCGATGCAAGATTTGAAGTTAAATGGCATGAAGTCTCATGATTGTCATGTGCTGATGACACAGATGCTCCCTATTGCAATTAGAAATATTTTGCCGATCAAAGTCCGAGAGACAATCATGAGGCTATGTTATTTCTTTAACACAATTGCTCAGAAGGTCATCGATCCCGAAGGACTAGATGCTCTGCAGGACGAGGTGGTGATGACTCTATGTCACCTTGAAATGTATTTCCCTCCTTCATTTTTCGATATCATGGTCCATCTCATTGTTCACGTTGTGTGGGAGATAAAAATGTGCGGGCCCGTATTCCTACGTAGCATGTACCCATTTGAGAGGTTCATGGGAATTCTCAAGTCCTACGTACGGAATCGTTCTCGGCCGGAGGGCAGCATCGTCGAAGGTTATGCAAGCGAAGAGGTCATTGAGTTTTGTGTCGATTATATGGCTCAGATTCAGCCGATAGGTGTCCCTCAATCTCGTCATGAGGGGAGGCTGAAGGGTCTCAGAACTATCGGAAGGAAAGCAATCACTCCAGATATGGACATGTATACTCAAGCCCATTTCACGGTGTTGCAACACATGACTGAAGTGGCACCTTATGTGGACCAGCACAAGGGTGTGCTTCGGCAACAGAATCCGGAGCGGCAGGATGTTTGGATCATGAGGCAACACAACCGTCGGTTCAACCAATGGTTGAAGGAGCAAATCGCTAGGAGCTCGCCGAGTGAGACGCTGACATGGTTGGCAAAAGGGCCGACATTTACAGTTGTGACATGGCAAGGATATGACATAAATGGGTACACATTCTATACGCAGTCTCAGGATGTCAAGAGCACTAACAGAACAGCGATGTCCGCATAGATGCATTCAGTACCGATGGGTCGAGAAACTCGTACTATGGCTTCATAGAAGAGATTTGGGAGCTCGACTATGTGGTTTTCAAGATCCCCTTGTTTCGCTGCCGTTGGGTGCATCTCCCACAGGTGAAGGTTGACAAGTACGGTGTCACGACCGTGGACCTCCAACGTGTCGGGTACAAAGATGAACCATTCGTACTCGCCAATCAAGTTGTTCAAGTTTTCTATGTAACCGACCCAACAAATAAGAAATGCCATGTAGTTCTTCATGGAAAAAGGAGAATTGTCGGAGTGGAGAATGTAGTGGACGAGGAGGAATACAATCAATTTGACGAGTTACCTCCTTTTGGAAATGGCATAAGGGTCGACGATGAACAACGTGACGAAACTAGTTACGTACGCATTGATCATGATGAAGGGCTAATTTTTAAAGGAAATAAGCAAGTACAATAAGAATGTATATGTGAAAATGTGTGACAATTTTGAGATGTATATGTGAAAATGTGTGATGTAGTCAATTTTGAGATGTATATGTGAAAATGTGTGATGTAGTCAATTTTGAGATGTATATGTGAAAATGTATATGTGTGATGTATTTGAGAATGACAAAATGTATCAAGAAATACACTGTGTGAATGCAGCTGGTTGGTGTTGTATATGAATGCAGCTGTTTGGTAGTTGATATGAATGCAGCTGTGTAGTTATTGGTGTTGTCTTAATTGCAACAGCCGGCAAAGGCTTATCACAGACGGTTCTAAATTTAGAACCGTCTGTGATAACATATCACAGACGGTTTTTAAATCAAAACCGTCTGTGATATGTTATCACAGACGGTTCTAAGTTTAGAACCGTCTGTGATAATCTTCCTACATATACCCTCTCGCTAGGGTTTTCCGTGTGCGCTGCAGTTATTCGATTAGATCTAAATCCCGAGCCCGTCGTTGCCGCCGCCTCCCCGAGCCCTCGCCGGCTGCCTCCCCCAGCCCTCGCCGGCCGCCTCCCCGGACGAAGACGTCGCCGCAGCCTCCTCCGTCGCCGCCGCCTCCTCCTGCGTCGCCGCCTCCTCCTCCTCCGTCGCCTCCCCGAGCCCGTCGCCTCCTCCTCCTCCGTCGCCGCCGCCTCCTCCTCCGTCGCCTCCCCGAGCTCGTCGCCTCCTCCTCCTCCGTCGTCGTCGCCGCCTCCTCCTCCTCCTGCGTCCCTAAGGTCACCAAAACCGTAAGGTCATCAAATCCCTCCCCGAGCTTCATGCTTACTGTTAGTGTTTAGGGTTGATGCTTGATGCTTCATACTGTTATGGTTAGTTGCTTAGTACATATTTAGGGTTGATGCTTCATGCTTACTGTTAGTGTTTAGGGTTGATGCTTGATGCTTCATACTGTTATGGTTAGTTGCTTAGTACATATTTAGGGTTGATGCTTCATGCTTACTGTTAGTGTTTAGGGTTGATGCTTGATGCTTGGTACATATTACATTGGTACATTGTTTTACTGCAGTAGCTTAATTAGTTTGCTATTTGGTACATATTACATTGGTACATTGTTTACTGCAGTAGCTTAATTAGTTTGCTATTTAGTACATTGTTTACTGCAGTTGCTTAGTTTACATTGGTACATATTACATTGCTTGTTGTGTTAGTATATAGTATATAGTATATAGTACATAATATATAGTTTGAAATCATTTGGGTCCCCCTTCCCTCTACTCCTCTCCTCCCTTCTCCCCCTTCCCTCTACTCCTCTCCTGATCTCTTCCTAACATTGAGCATCATGTATCACTTTTCTTGCTTCCTCATCTTATCATGTGCAACTCTACAATTTGAGAGCACAAATTAACCAATCAAGGAAGAGTATATGATCAAAGGGCATGAAGCAAGTAACACATTCTAGTGTATCCGGATAAAGAAATCTTGCGATTATTGCAAAAGATACATTGACCATTTGGGTGGAAAGAAATACATTGTGTCGTCAGGCTCATGACTGCCAATTTGAAGCATAGCGTAGCATCCGAGGCACATCCAAGGCCTGCAGCTGTGTCTTGAAGAATGCCAAGAGCTGGTCTTCAGATGTGGCATTCCTCAAACTATAAATTATGAATCTTATTCTCATAACCCATCTGAATACCAGCTCTTGGCATTCCTCAAGACACAGCAGCAGGCCTCAGATGTGCCTCGGATGCTATGCTATGCTTCGAATTGGTAGTCATGCGCCTGACGAAACAGTTGATCTTTCCACCCAAATGCTCCATGTATCTAGACAAAAAACAGCAAATGAAGCAAGTGACATACTATAGTGTTCCCGTTCAATGAACCGGATACACTAGTTTGTGTCATTTGCTTCATAGACCTTTGTTTAGGGACTTTGCTATTTGGTTTATAGTTTTAGCAACTAAAGTAGGTGCTAGGATAGGCACTTTGCTTAGAGACCTTGTAGTAATAGTATTACAAAATTCAAGGAAATTTTAGTACAGAAGTTCAAAAAAAAACAAATTCCCAGATTTTTCGGTGAGCAGCCGATATAGCCGACTTCTTCGGTGAGCGACTATCCATCTGCTTCTTCCCACTCCTTCTCTTCATCTCTAATCTCTGGATCACGTACGCCAGTAGCGATGATTAAGTTAGATGAATCATCGCTACTGGCGTACGTGATCCGGAGACCAGAGATGAAGAGAAGGAGTGGGAAGAAGCAGATGCATAGTCGCTCACCGAAGAAGTCGGCTATATCGGCTGCTCACCGAAGAATCTGGAATGTCTTTTTTTTGCACTTTTGTAATAAAATTGACTTGAATTTTGCGGGAAAAAGAAGGACTTGATACATTGGTACATTGGTAAGATAGGCACATCACCCCCTCTCTATGTCCATATCACCCCCTCCCTTCTCCCCCTCCCCTCTACTCCTCTCTTGTCTTGCAATTCAATATGATTACTTTCTCATCTTATCTTAATAGACCCACAAAATGAGCAACATGTCACCCGCGCATTCTTCAACATCATCGCCGGAGGCGTCCACTCCAACATCAAGACGCCAAGGAAGAGGGCTATCAAAGAAGCCTGAGGGCCGACAGATCATCACAGCGGTGAATGCATCTGGGGTCCCTATCCTTCCTCAAAAAGCAGTAAACGCATTCCGAACCATGGTCGGAGTAGTTGCACGAGAACGAATTGAGATCACATACAATTCGTGGAAGAACGTGCCTGACACTCGGAAACGTGAGCTGTGGACCGAAATTTTGGCATCGTTCGAGTTCCCAGAAGAACACCTGGACGCTGTGCAACAACAAACCTACAAAGCGGCGTGCAAAGCATGGAAGAACTTCAAGAGCACGCTTGTCAAGAAATACGTGGAGACGGACGAAACGCCTGTTCATAAATACCCATTCCTGGAACCACAATGGGAAGAGTTCAAGGCGATGAAAACGACCGAAGATTTCAAAAGTACAAGTGTGGCGCATAAGGCCCTCCAGGCAAAAAATACACACCCTCACAGACTTGGCACAGCTGGGTATGCGGGTAAAATCGCGCAGTGGATGAAGGAGGATGAGCTGGCAGCTGCACAGGACATCGCCCCGCCGTTTTCCAATATCCCGGACGACCGCGCTCAAAATTGGATTAGAGCAAGGTCATCTACAACGACATCAGGGGACGTCACCTCTCGAAACCCTTCAGACCAGCAAGTGACCGAGCGCCTGGTAAGATATCGATCGAACTACGTAGCTTGTAATTACTCCACAACTTCGTACGAATTGAAATGACATGTCGTGCTCTTGCAGGAAGAGCTGAGTTTTCAATCTACCCTGGGATCATTCCAGGGAACAAGGGAGAATGATATACTCTCCGTGGCCCTGGGAAACAAGGAGCACCCGGGCCGTACGAGAGGCCTTGGGCTTTACGTTCCTTGGAAACATGGTTTCCAAGATGACTCCGACATGTATCGGCGCAGGAAGAGAAACAAAGCCGAGCGTGACGCACAGCTACGAGAAGAGATCAAGGAATCTCTTAGAGAGGAGCTATTAGCTCAGATGGCTGATGTAATCAGAGATGAGGTGCGGAAACAGACAGAAAGTCAGCAGGCCGCCACCGCCGCTCCTGTGCTAGCTAGCCCGCACAACCATCCGAGTAGCTGCGCGTCCAATCCGACGCAAACCCAGTCCAAATTTCCTGTGGACGACATCCTGGTAATAATTATTACCTCTCGAATGCTTGCTCCATTGGTAGGCCTATTCGAGTAGCTAATTTTGTATCGTTATGTAGGAGCCTACGACATGCAGGCTCCAAGTGAGATATGTCTCCATTCCCTTGTACGCTGCTTGGGGCCAGGCATATTCGTCTGGTATCGGGGCCATGGTGCACGGTCAAGCTTTAGCGCCAGGCTTCGCAAAAGTTAATGTGGATGGTGTGTATGCCAATTTTGAGGTGGTCCCGCTACCGAAGCCCCCCAACGACGAGATCGTGAATCTAGGACAGGCCATTGGAACATTCATCCAGTGGCCCAAAACCGACATCTCCCTGGAGGCTTCTTCACCGGTGGCAGGACCAGAAGTGCAGTGCGAACCACAGCAACTTGCACTGGTGCCATCTCCACACGGGCAGTGCGAACCACAGCTACCTGCACCGGTGCTATCTCCACGGGTGCTATTCTCGCCAGAGCAACTTGCACTGGTGCCATCTCCACACGGGCAGTGCGAACCACAGCTACCTGCACCGGTGCTATCTCCACGGGTGCTATTCTCGCCAGAGCAACTTGCACCGTCTATACCATTACAGTCGACTAGCATAAAGTCGACCCACAATCGAGGCAGTGGCCAGGGCAAATCAAAGACGAAGGATGATGACGATTTCCCGTCCATGCCATTGGCCCACAAATTCGTGCTAGCTCAGCCGATGGTAGTCCAGGAAGAGCTCCAAAAACTAGGACTTGGTTGCCAAAGATTCCACCTTTGGTATATGGAAGAGTCCAATAAGCCAGAGGCAGAACGGCGCTCAGGTATAACTGTCAAATTCAAGCCGGAACATTTCTTGCACGAAGTTCAGGACTGTGTCTTCGCGGTGACCTTTGACGATATATTTGAACTTTTCACGCTCAACGCTCTCGACGCCTCACTCGTTCGATGCTGGACGCTGTAAGTCTGTACAATCACAATCTCTGTTCACGTAATACCGATATATGTCACAATTTGTTGCTTTCCTATGTTATATATAGATTCATGCTGATCGAAGCTAGATCATCGAAATCACAAATTGGTTTCCTGGACCCACGCTTGGTCGCCATTGATACCATCATCGAGAATGCATCCTTCGTCGAGGACTATATTACAAAAGCACTGCTGGCTCACCAAGATAAGGAATTTGTTCTTATGCCATACAATGAGAATTTCCATTGGATTTTAATTGTAATTATACCAAAATGGAACAAGGCTATATACCTTGATTCTCTAAGTAAGAACAAATCCAAGTACACAGCTATCGCCCGAATACTCGATAGGTACGTACATTGTACATTGTACTCTTTCTTTCCTTCCGAATAACTAATCTAACTTTTTCGAATAACGAAGGTCGTTCGCCACATACGTTCAACAAACACATGACTCGACGACAGGGGCCAAGGCCTTGAAACATGATCGCAAGTTTCGGGTATTCGCTAGCTACACATTAATTAATCATATACAACACATAGTAGTAATGCCACTTGATTTAACACATTATATTTTTTGCAATGCCACCAGCAGGAGCCGGGCAACACGTGTGGATACTACGTGTGCCACCATATGAGACTACTCCTCGATTCCACCAAGATCACTAATTCTAAGGTTTGTCAATCTTCCCACATTTATTTCATACATGTCAGTTTTATATATGCGCACGTTGATATTCCTATCGACAGGCTGCGTCCATCTCTACATCTGCATTGACACAGCCGGATTTTGCAAAAATTCGAGGAGAGCTCATTTGGTTTTTGTGGTCAAAAGTCGTAAGATCAGATGGAGAGTTCCACTGCCCAGAATGATTTTTTATTGTAATTCTAAGTGCAAATACAGTGTAGATCTTTTACAATTGTGTATTTGTTAATGGATATTTTATTTCAACTCAATGAATTGATTTGCGAAATGGATGCTTTATGTTTGTGAAATGAAGTGCGTTGTCAATTGGATGTTTTATGTCTGTGAAATGAATTGAGATGTGAAATGTATCTGAAATGAAATGAGATGTGTGAATTGTATATGTTTATGTCTGTGATTATCTGCTTGTTTCAGAGGGCATGGCTAGCATTTCCTGAGGCTAGCTATAAACAGAAATAGATTCTGCTGGGGGGAGGAGTATCACAGACGGTTTTTCATTAAAAACCGTCTGTGATTATGCGATATCACTGACCCATAATTTCAGACGGTTCAGAAAACCATCTGTGATGACGTTTCTGAACCGTCTGTAATGTGGATTTCTGTAGTAGTGATAACTCAACTATACCCCTCCTACACCATACATCCATAGCTAAAAATTTATGGAGGGCTCCAAGGGTTCGGTAGCGGTAGGGGGCTCGAGCCCCCCCGCCCCACCGCTAGATCCGCCCCTGTGCACAAGTACGGTCGTCCTGACGAGAGGTGAGGACTAGTATGAAAAAAACTACTAGCACTGGCGTGCGGTATAAAAAAATCTTTTCTTAGTTTTACCCAAAAAAACCTATTCTTTTTGTTGTGAACATTACTTTCACTACTACAGAAGTGGTCATCACAGACGGTTTTCTGAACCGTCTGAATTTATGGGTCAGTGATAATCGAAGGTTATCACAGACGGTTGTCGAACCGTCTGTGATATATCAATATCACAGACGGTTTTTAGTTAAAAACCGTCTGTGATATGGGTATATCACAGACGATTTTGACTTAAAAACCGTCTGTGATATTGATATATCACAGACGATTTTGACTTCAAAACCGACTGTGATTATTGATATATCACAGACGGTTTTGACTTAAAAACCGTCCGTGATGTTCCTTCCTACCCCTAAATCTATTTCTGTTTATTGGCTAGCCTCAGGAAATGCTAGCCATGCCCTCTGAAACAAACAGATTCAGATACATACAATTCACATCTCAATTCATTTCAGATACATAAAACATCCAATTCACATCTCAATTCATTTCACAGACATAAAACATCCAATTCACATAGCACTTCATTTCACAAACATAAAGCATCCATTTCGCAAATCAAATAATTGTAATGAAATGAAATATCCATTAACAAATACAGAATTACAAAAGATCTACACTGCATTTGTGCAGTGGAACTCTCCATCTGATCTTATGACTTTAGTCCACAAAAACCAAACGAGCTCTCCTCGAATTTTTGCAAAGTCCGGCCGTTTCAATGCAGATGTAGAGATGGGCGCGGCCTGTCGATAGGAATATCAACGCGCGTACATATAAAACCTAACATGTATGAAATAAATGTGGGAAGATTGACAAACCTTAGAATTGATGATCTTGGTGGAATCGAGGAGTAGTCTCATATGGTGGCACACGTAGTATCCACACGTGTTGCCCGGCTGTTGCTGGTGGCACTGCAAAAAATAGAATGTGTTAAATCAAGAGGCATTACTACTAAGTGTTGTATATGATTAATTAATGTGTAGCTAGCGAATACCCGAAAATTGCAAGCATGTTTGAAGGACTTGGCCCCTGTCGTCGAGCCACGTGTTTGTTGAACGTATGTGGCGAACGACCTTCGTTATTCGAAAAAGTTAGATTAGTCATTCGGAAGGAAAGAAAGAGTAAAATGTACAATGTACTTACCTATCGAGTATTTGGGCGATAGCTGTGTACTTGGATTTGTTCTTACTTAGAGAATCAAGGTATATAGCCTTGTTCCATTTTGGTATAATTACAATTAAAATCCAATGGAAGTGCTCATTGTATGGCATAAGAACAAATTCCTTATCGCGGTGAGCTAGCAGTGCTTTTGTAATATAGTTCTCGACGAAGGATGCATCCTCGTTGATGGTATCAATGGCGACCAAGCGTGGGTCCAAGAAACCAATTGGTGATTTCGATGATCTAGCTTCGGTCAGCATGAATATATATATATATATATATATACACACACACACACACACAGAAAAGCAACAAATTGTGACATATATCGGTATTACGTGAACAGATACTGTGATTGTACAGACTTACAGCGTCCAGCATCGAACAAGTGAGGCGTTGAGAGCGTTGAGCGTGAAAAGACCAAATATATCGTCAAAGGTCACCGCGAAGACACATTCCTGAGCTTCGTGCGCGAAATATTCCGACTTGAATTCGACAGTGATACCTGAGCGCCGTTCTACCTCTGGCCTATTGGACTGTTCCATATACCAAGCGTGGAATCTTTGGCAACCAAGTCCTAGGGTTAAGAGGTGCTCTTCCGGGAATATCATCGGCTCGCCTAGCACGAATTTGCGGGCCAATGGTAGGTACGGGATATCGTCATCATCCTTCATCTTTGATTTGCCCTAGCCACTGCCTTGACTGTAGGTCAACTTTACGGTAGTCGACTGTAATGGTACATACGGTGCAAGTTGCTTTGGCGAGAATAGCACCCGTGGAGATAGGTTACCAAGGGCAGGATAATCATTTATGGTGCAGAACAATAAGGAGCGCAGAGTGAAGTTCTCTCGTTTGTATGCATCCCATACCTGTACCCCTTCGTTCCACAGTACTTTTAGATCTTCCACCAACGGTGCTAGGAACACATCAATATCATTCCCAGGTTGTTTTGGCCCTTGGATAAGTATCGACAGCAAAATATACTTTCGCTTCATACATAACCAAGGAGGAAGGTTATAGATGCAGAGAGTCATGGGCCATGTGCTATGTCGGCTGCTCATGCTACTGAAAGGATTCATTCCATCTGTACTCAGTCCAAACCTTATATTCCTTGATTCTGCATCGAAGTCTGCAAAACTCCTATCGATGTTTCTCCACTGCGCGGAATCAGCAAGGTGTCTTAGCATTCCATCCTTCTTGCGCTCCTCCGAGTGCCAACGCAGCAGTTTTGCCTCCTTTGGATTTGCAAAAAACCTTTTCAAACGGGGAATTATAGGAAAATACCATGCCACCTTAGCAGGAGGTCCTTTCTTCGCCTCTGTTCCCTCTCCATCATCTGATTGATTGTTACATTTGTATCGGGATGCGTTGCACACCGGACATACATGCATGTTTGCATACTCTTTACGGTAGAGGATACAGTCGTTCGGACATGCATGTATTCTTTCTACTTCCATTCCCAACGGACAAAGAACCTTCTTGGCTTTATACGTGGTTTTAGGCAACTCATTTCCCTCCGGAAGCATGTCCGCTAAAAGACCTAGCAGCGCCGTGAAACTCTTGTCGGACCAACCGTTGCTTACCTTCAATTTCAACAGTTCAAGCACGGCCGACAACCTCGTATACTTGCAGCACGTGAACAAAGGTTTCTCCGAGTCCTCCATCAAGCCCCGGAATTTAACATACTCTCTCTCATCATAGTTCTCTTCTACATCGCAAAGCATCTGATCCAGATTATCATCGTGCAACCTTTCCGAATCCGAACCACAATCGACATCATCCGGCAGCATGTCATTCACTTCACCGGCGATTTCATCCGGCGGTATATCATTCACTTCACCGGCGATGTCATCCGGCGGCATATGATCATTCACTTTGCCATGACTGATCCAACACGTATAACCCTTTTTGAAACCCCTCCGAATCAAGTGCGCTTCAATTTGCCCTCGGTTCTTAAACATCTTTAAATTCTAGCAGTCAGTGCATGGACAGTACATATATTCCACCCCCTTATTCAACATATCCTCCTCGGCGGCTCTTGTAAAAGCAGACACGCCATTAATGTACTCTTCACTTACACGACTCGCGGCATACATCCAGCTTCGGTCCTACGTTACGTACATATATAACAATTTAGTATTAAAAATTAGATTAGCTAATTATTACTACATATATATACCGGCCACATGTATTATATTGAGGCTTAATTTGCTAGCTCAATTCATATTATAAACACAAAAGCTATTATATAACCAACAATTTTGCAAACCATCTTCAATAACTCACCAATTACTTAGAACTAAATTGTAATGCAAAGAAAAAATAAAATTCATTACTAACCATATCTAGAGCTACCAGGAAAGTATAAAACTTCAAAACTCAATATCTGCCTCCTCCCACCAAATTAACTGGCCTGAAATCGCCAAGCTTGCCTCCTGAGCGAAAGAGTAAAGCACCAGCTAGATCTGGATCGAAATGAAGACAGATGCGGTCTGAGCAGCGCAATAAATGCCTACTTCCATTATCACAGACAGTTTTTTGTTCAAAACCGTCTGTGATAACTAGCTTATCACAGACGGTTTTGTATTAAAAACCGTTTGTGATACTCCTTTTCTCAAACGCCGCCAACATAGACGGTGTCCAAAGTAAAACCGTCTGTGTTAGTTTCAATCACATACGGTTTTGTCAAACCGTCTGTGATTGACCGTCTAGTATTAGGCTTTCTGTAGTAGTGTTTGATACTTTCTACGAGATTTATTCTTAGATACCACGTAAGCCCGTGCCGTATCTCCCAAATATCTAATCTAATCCACGGACTTTTGCGCAAAAGGAAGGGTATCAGAGATTTGATGTGACGTATCAGAAAAACTGTAATATGATGTCGGGGTACTTGCTTCAAAAGTTTTATTTAATCAGTTCCCTTTCATCAGTATGCATGTAAGTGACAATATTAGCGACAGTCTTGTAGCATTCATTCAGAATATGGGCTTGCATCGGTGTATTCTTTTCTTCGCTTTTTTGAGCTCGGCCAAAGTTGATTGGTCTCTGTGCGATTGGCTCGACAGGCATGCAAGGCACGAGCTCTTGGGCTGGCCCGTCCACTGGCATCCACTCTTCTTCGTGTTGTCGTCTACGATTCTACACCAGGCATATACCAGGTGCAAACCATCTTTTTCATTGTAAACTCCATAAGTTGTATGCTAGTGCTCCATAAATTGTGCGCGAGTGCTTGACCCTATGATTAGTCACTATTATTTGTCGGACAGATTAAATTGTGTTCGCAATGGCAGGCGGGCGACCATCAGACGACGATACAAGAACCAGGACAACACTGACGACGAACCACGCGCTACTAACTTACCAGAAGAAATTGTGCGATTCGGTGTTTGCATGATTATATATAGAATCAATGCTGCATTTCAATCATTACATGCTAGATCAGAGCTCTTGCCTGTGGGTTATGACTTAAGAGCATAGGTCTAGTATTGGTTTCCTGATGCGTGATCATTCTGCCCACAAGCTGTTCGGTACACAGAGTTGCCATCATGCATGCCGCGTTGGAAAGGTGACCAATGGCAGCGACTCCTTTGGCAGGAAGGCGCGCTATTGATCAACCAGCAGTGATGCCCATACTAAACAAACAGTAGTCATGCGACCTTTGTTCTTCGCAGTTCCCAGTTTATACATACTGGTATACACTTGATTAGTTAAATATCACGCAAGTATGGCCGTCTTGACGAGAGGTAAAATACTCAGAAAACTACTAGCATCGGCGTCTGGTACAAGCTTCAATTTGCCTTTGAGCTTTCATGCTGGCTTTTACTTGCTTCGTTTTTGCGTTCTGTTCTAGCTTATCGCCTGGTAAGTCGAGTCTCTTTCTTCGTTTTGAAAGCGTGGTTAGTCGAGTCTTGATATTACACCAGCGTAGCCAATGACATCGCTTAAGTTTGTTTAGCTTGGCTCGAACGCAAGCATTGTATTCGTCCGGTCAGTCATCTTGTGTGTTGCCAGCTGTGCGACCCCAGAGCAAGCTTTTCTTCTCGTTGGCATCTTGTGTGTTGTGTGAAAGAAAGAAAAGCGTATTATTATTCTTTCTCGTTAGGCTTAGTGGAGCCTGGGTCCTATCAATTATTCTTGCCGACACCCTAGCAACTACGCTGCATTTCCTCCTCTCTTCTCTACCCAACTTTCCCCGAAAATCTTTCGCTGCACCATTGTTGTCCATTAGCCAGCGTGTGGCCATACGGAGCAACAAGAGCCGGTAAGTACATACTTACAACTATGGCACGAATTTGTTCTTGATTTTCCATGAACATAGTCCGTGAGTGGAATTTTGAGATATCTGAGATACTATCCTTGGCAGCAGCAACTAACTTGTACTTCTATTTCACTTGCCTCGGCGTGCTTCACCTTGGCCTTGACCGCTTGCCTCAGCCGAACTTTACTTTCACCTCAATAGCATCTCCTTGACTAGAAGCTCCCCCTAGCTCAACGAACTCACCTCGACGAGCTTCAACACATCTCGATTGCTTGGACTTGGCGTGATTCACTTTGGCCTCGAAGATTTTTGCCTCAGCCGCCTTACACGCCTTACACCCACCCTCCAGGGTCGAATATCCAACAAGCACTAACTTCTCTTTTTAGATGGGAGACTTTGATGTTCCTGCCGTCCCGATTAGGCCCAAGAGACTCTAATATTTCCGCCACCCCATCTAGGCCGAGGAGACTCTGATGTTCCTGCCGCTCCGATCAGACCCGGGAGACTCTGATGTTCCCGCCACCCCGAGCAGGCCCGGGACTCCGATGTTCCTAACAGTAGACACTAATGTTCCCGCTTTCCATACTGCATTTAGGTGTGCCTGTTTTGCGATTCTTGTCTATTGACAGTAGCTGATTGCAGCAACGCGATAAAGAACTTTGAAGAATGCTGATTTTAGGAAGGCCATAAAGAACTTCAAAGAACGTGCTTACTGGTTTCTACAAGAAGTTGCGGGCTACATTTCTCGAGGTGTATGTTACTAAAACATTGGGTGGAATTATGAGTATGAATGATCTTGTAATTTCATCTTCCGTTTGTTGCAAATAGCTACTTTCTACAATTGAAGGATAATTGTATTTGTTATATAACTGTAATATCTATATATGATTAATCTGTATTGATAATTTGGCCCTACCGAAATAAGTGATAGAGATCCTTCTCTTTTTCTTTTGATTAATGTGAGATTTTTTAGAATTATTTTATGATTATTATGGGATTTTTTGTCTCAAAACAAATAAGGTGCCTTCAAAATCATCAGTTATTTTTATTTATATAGGTCGTATTATCTGGGTTTTATGTGAGATGCATTTCCGGCATGCGTACAACACCACTTTTTGCGCTCCTAGCATCTTGATTTGTTCTTGTAGTACATAATGCATATTTCACATTTGCTAGTCCTATCTTTGCTTTGTTGCAATAACTTTTTTTACTCAAAGCATGCATGAATATATTTTTCGTTTTAGTTTGTGTGTTGAACAGTTGCTAATTCTATTTATGTTTTAAACAGCTTTCGGTTTGCCTGATTGGTGAGCCCATCTCTCTAATACAACCTGTGAGCTCGCAGAAAAAATTACATGGTCTGCTTTTACATGAGGCGTTGGTGAAAACCTACATGGTCTGCTTTACAATTATTGCAGGCTTTTGCTGCAATTATTTGCGCGTGGGCTCTTCTCATCTGATATTGCGAAACAGCAGTACTAGTGCGAAGTTGAATGGGTCCATCTGACGTGACCTGAAGAGACATGGCAGCCACATGACTCCACCACCACTCCCACCAGTGTATTATGCTAGAGGATTATTCTCCATGTCTGCACGGCTGATGCCAATACGCCGCGCAAACTATTTGTAGCAACATGTGGCTTCTTTTGCTTTGTTCTAGCATCAAGGAGAAAAGAGACATCTTCGACCTTGGTGTGCACCCATTTCCATAAGCCCCATCTTCTCCGGGAGCAGACAGAGCAGAGCCATTCCATAGGAAACAGGGAGCAATGGCTGAGTCTGCTTTTACTGCTGTGGCTGGGAGCGTGAGCAATATCGCTGTTCAGGAGACAACATTATTATGTGGAGTGACCACTGAAGTGGAGTTCATGAAATTTGAGCTGAAGCGGCTGCAGTGCTTCCTTAAGGACGCTGATGACAAGAGGAGGTCGGGAAATGCAAGTGTTGCTAACTGGGTGAGCCAGATCAGGGATGCAGCATATGAGGCTGAGAATATGATCGAAGTTGCGGAGTACATGCAGAAGAGAAACAGGATCAGGAAGGGCTTCCTGGGTGCCATTTCAAGGTATGCTCGCTTACCGAGCGACTTGATTACCTTTCATAAAATTGGTGTTGAAATTCAACGAATAAAAAGGAAGATAATTGAGATACATGAGAGTGCAAACCGTCTGAAAATTGTTGATTTGGGTAACACTTCAATAGAGAATGGTCATGTTAACGATGAATTTCCTCAAGATTACCATCTCGTGCATCAAACGTTTGAAGATGATGTTGTCATTGTTGGTTTTGAGGAAGAGTGCAAGGAAATAGTGGAAAAGCTAGTTGACCAAAAGAGCAAGCTTAGTGTTATCTCCATAGTTGCCATGGGTGGGGCGGGAAAAACTACACTCGCCAAAAAAGTCTATAGTTCATCTAGAATTAAAGAGCAGTTTGTCATAGTTGCTTGGGCCACTGTATCTCAAAAGTTCAAGGGCATTGATTTACTGAAGGATATTATGAAACAAATAACGGGGGACAGGGATGAATCCAGAGCAATTGATCAGATGCAGGAGTATGATGTAGGAAAGAAGATCCATGATTTTCTATTGCACAAAAGATACTTAGTCGTGCTTGATGATGTGTGGGAAACAGATACGTGGAACCAAATAAATAGAATGATTAAAGTATTTCCAGATGCAAATAACGGTAGTAGAGTATTATTAACCACACGAAAGGAAGATGTTGCAAATCATATTCAAATGCCAACCCATGTTCATGATCTGAAGCTCTTGGATGAAGAGAGTAGTTGGGAACTGTTTAGTAGCAAAGCTTTGCCATCATACAAAAGGTCTGCAATTTGTAATCTGGACGAGTTTGAAGAACTGGGGAAAAAGCTTGCAAAGAAATGTAATGGCTTACCACTTGCGCTTGCAGTTCTAGGGGGTTATCTATCAAAGAATCTTAATATAGAAGCATGGTCGGATGTGCTTTTGAGTTGGACATCAACAAAAGATAGGCAGATGATGCGAGAGATCCTAGCTCGCAGTTACAATGACTTGCCGAGTCATTATATGAAATCTTGTTTCCTCTATCTTGCTGCTTTCCCTGAGGATTATGTTATAGATGTGTGGTATCTTATCCAATTATGGATAGCTGAGTGCTTCATTCCACATACACCAAACCACAAACTGGAAGAAACAGCACGTAAGTATGTAACTGAGTTAGCTCAAAGAAGCTTGGTCCAAGTTGTTAGCAAAAGCAGGGCACATAGATGGATCGACCAAATAAGGATTCATGATATTTTACGTGACTGGTGCATAGAAGAAGCAAGACAAGATGGTGCTCTTGGTGTCATTGACAAAATTGCAGGTCAAGCTTCATCTCCGCTCTTTGTATATTGTAATGTATTTCCCAGTATGTTGATTTCTTGCTGACATACGGATTTACTCCAAAAATATTGCAGGTCAAGCTGGTGTATTATCATCCAATACCATGACATCCTATCGTTCTTCCATTCAGAACTACTGCAATGATACGATTTTCCAGGCAACACCTAATCTCCGAACTCTGCTTGGCTTTGGACTTCCATCAATGTCCCTACCTAAGCTGAGGTTCCTGAGAGTTCTTCATGTAGAAAATTCAAGCCTAAAGAATTTCTCTAGGGCAATTGGTGGCTGCACTCACCTAAGGTGTCTCAGGTTGATAAGATGTGGAGAGGTCACGCTCCCTTCTTCAATTGGAAAACTCCTTTACTTGCAAACTATAGATTTGGCTGGCACCAAATTGGACACGTTAGTACCAAACTCCTTGTGGGCTATCCCTGCTCTAAGGCATGTTTACCTTGGAAGCTCATTTTCTCCACCAAGGAGTGTCCAACAGAAAGAACTCCAGACCTTATATTTAGATCTTCAAGGTGGTTATAGTAAATATTTCTGGGGTGACATGGTGACGTTTTTGGGCCAAATGACTGAACTAACTGCCTTGGACTTGTACATGGAACACATGCCAGTGGAGATGATTAAAATATTGGCGAAAAACATGCCTCGATTGGTTGAGGTTTTTCTTAACGGATTCGATGTGCTTGATAAGCTTCCTGAGAGCCCTCTCCTCCCACAATATCTACGGAGCCTCCTTCTGTATGCTAGTGTCATTAAAGAAGACCCGATGCCGATCTTGGAGAAGCTTCCCTATCTTGTGGTACTGCGGTTGGGTGGCTATGAAGGCAGGATCATGTCCTGCTCCACCCAAGGGTTCCCTCGGCTGGAAGAGTTGTCCCTTTCGCAGTTTTCCATTAAGGAGTGGAGGATAGAGATCGGGGCAATGCCAAGGCTCTCCGAACTAACATTTGATGAGTGCACAATGATGAGTAAGCTCCCCAAGGGGTTGCTGCACCTGCCGTCCCTCAAGGAGCTACGTCTGTTGGACATGTTCCAGATTGCTGGAGACGACAGCACATGTGAAGAGTTGCGGAGGAAAGGATGCAAGGTTGGTTACAATGTCCCCTCCCTTGCTTGTCATTCTTTCATTTTCTTTTATTTGACTAGTATTTGCATTCAGGACTTAAACAAATATTTGCAGTGCATGGAAACAAGCAGCAATATGCTCAATAAATGACATTTAACTTATTTTTGACTTGCTCTACGTTGCTACCTTGTTTGTTTGGCGAATTTACTGGTTGGGTTCATTTTTTTGTCATAACTAGGATCATTTTCTTTTGGTAAAATTTGCTCTATGTCATATATCTATCTACTATATACTAATTGGAAGCTCCTCTAGAATTCTTGATCACGTTAATCCTATGAGGTAAAATGGCTAGAAATTTCCACAGTAACCAGAAAATTCTTGGAATTCTCATATTACTAAAAAAACAAAACTACCTGACCATCTATCTGTTGTGTAATATACGGTGTATATTAGTTATGGATATTACCATGGTTTACCGAAACGCATACAACTCATGTAGTCAAACCAATCAAAATGAAAGAGTAATGCACGTCTAGAAAAAAAAAGACGGACGACGAGGACCTGGGAAGCTTCACGCATCTAGGCAAGACACTGCCAACCCTGCCTAGCAGCATCTTCCCTTCCAATTAATGCTCCTTAATTTTCGAAATTTAACAGAAGTTTAAAAAATCCTAAATTCCTAATAGTTCACATGAGCATATTCATCTCGATCCCCACACCACAGTACGCTCAAATTAATCCATATTGCTTCTAGACAGAAAAATTTAGGACAATTAGATAAAAGGGAAAACAATAAAAAATTCATACGTTAATCAGAAGAAAAGAAAACATTTGCACATCTATTCATTTTTTAACAAGTATAATCTTGAGCTTAACAAACATGTTACGTCTAATGTCCTCGTATAGAAAGACATACTTAATTGGACTTGAAAAAATGATGCAACACACAACCAAATCATAACTCGGAAAGAAGACATGGCCAAACAAAACCATAATTACCAAGAAAACAATACGCATGGAGGAGAGGAAAAATATGATGCCACACACAGACTCCACAAATTTATAAGTTTGATTGGCTTTGAATTCTTGATGGAGCTGGATTTGGTGTTCGTTATATAACTTGCATGCATGTATGGCATGAAGTATATACTATCAGAGATCGATTCCTCCTCATAATTTTGGGAGAGATAAAAGCTAGAAATTCCCATATTAATCCATAAGAAGAAAAATAGCTAGGAATCATCCATCTATAACAAAGATCTACTCAAATCAACATCAAGTGGTAGAATGCACGTGTGTACAAACTACTACATTAGCAAGTAGAAAGTAGGCCGTTCCCGAGGTCAATAAAACATTTTTGTAGATTCACACGAGAAAGTTCAGATACAAAGCTCATCATAATGTTAAAGATAAATTTCGAATTAAAGATGAATCCAGGATTAAACTATATTTGGAAACAAAGTTAAGTCAAATTCGGAATTACTTTTAATAAACATAAATTCAGAATAAAAGTATAATTTGGTGTTTTATAACTTCATATCTGGAACTTAAGGTATATCCAAATAAAGTTAATTAGAAATTAAATTTAATGTAAAATAAAAATATCTGTTAGATTTATATAAAAATTACATGTGTCTTGTAAAATTACTAGTGTATTTAGGTGTGCGATCAGTTGATGCAGCAAGTCAACTTTAAAAAATCCAAAAAATATTCTCTATGTACTTGTCTATTTACTTATGTATAAAATTTTAATTTCAATTTCACTCAGAATCAAGAGTAATAAAAATGAGAAAATTCTCACAAATGATAATCAAAAAGGAAAAGGGAAAAAAAGGAAAAGAATGATAAAATGAGGTCTGAAGTTGAAATTTAAAGGGTGCTACAATACTCCATAGACTACATCATCAATTTTTTCAGAATTTTTCATATTGATTTGATGCTTCAACCAATGATGGGTTGCATGATTACACCCTAAGGTGGTTGCACTTAATGTGTTGTATATAACTGATCTAACGTACAGGTTCGAATCTAGGGACGACGTGTCATTTTTAAAGTATAACTCTGAATTGAAGTCGCATAGGCAAGAATTAAAGAATAAATTTGGAATATATATATATATATATATATATATATATATATATATATATATATATATATATATATATATATATATATATAGAGAGAGAGAGAGAGAGAGAGAGATTCAGAGTATATATTAATGTTGGAATAAATACCGAAACAAAGATAAATTTTTCACTAAAATTATAAATTCAATATAGTTCCATTTAAAAAATCAATATAGAAAACTTTCAAAGTTGTCTACTGAAATCGTATACATAAATATACAATAGTTCCATATTAACAATAAATTAGAATTTCTATGTTTTCCAATATTCTATTTTACTCATGCATTCATTTTGTATTTCCATGTTTTCATGTTCCTATAGATTTTTTTGTTACTGTGTTCCAAACATGTCACATCAAAATAAGGCAATCAAAACACTATTTTACTAACATATAATGATTTTTAGACTTTAGAAAGAAAAAAAAATACGCATCTTCTAATTTAAAACTACCTTATTGTGAACATGCCACTGCTTTATGGAGGGTTTTGTCTTAAAATGCCACTTCCATCACATTATGTTGCCCAGCCGGCTCATCAACGCTCTTGAACAGTACAAAATGACTATGGTACCCTCAGTGGTACAATTCATGAAAGGGAAGTGCCATTGGACAGTGGAGGGAATATTTGGTGCCAAAAATTTTAGTTGGCCAGTAGATTGGTCGAAAACTTGGAAAGGTTGGCACCAAAAGAATATCAGATAGCAAACTGCAATCATCACTTGATTAGTAGCGCATAACCTTCAATAAACATGCCTTAGACATAAAAAAGTACTCCCAAGGATTCTGACATCACAAAGTGCCTATATCTCAAGTAGTGCATCATCTAACTTAACATACACATTTGTGGTTTGTAATTTGACGTCACAAAATACTCTCAAGGTTCCTGACATTACAAAGTAGATAACATTGTCTGATCTAACAGCACATAACACATAATTCAAGCAGTTGCTGGTGGTTGGATAGATTTCTTAGTAACTCTAGGTGGCTTCCAGGGTTGAATAATAGATGCAGTTGTTGATGGGGTGGCTGCACTGTTGCTTGGCGTGGCTCCATCTGTACAAATCTTGAGCATCAGTATATGAAACACTAAGCAATTCAAAGTTCATCCTTGGACCACATTTCCGAGCAGTACAACATAAATAAATCATAACATTTTTAACATGCATGTGCTGGAGGCTTGGAGTTGTAGGCTTTGCCTCAGAATCTGATGAAGTGAGTTGGAGAGAAGCGAGTAGGAGAGAGGAGTGAGATAGAGAGATAGCCAGAGGCATTTACCATCATTTTGTAAACAATCTAATATGGCTTTCTATTGTCTGACCAACCGAATGTGACGGGAGTGTCATTTCAAGAAGAAAAATCCCAAAGCAGTGGCATATTGACAATAAGACAGTTTTGGATAGCATTTTTAGAATGTCAGGTTTGGCCGATGGCATACAACAAATTTTCCTATCGATTCGATAACTTGGTGTCATTCTCTTGTATGCTTTATGCAGGTGACAAGACGATGACAATCCTCTGGTTGTGGTTCAACCTTGATGCATGCACGAGTCGAAGATTTCTGTAGGATGTGTCAGGGACTCCTCGATTATCCGTCATGATGCATTCGTCTTCCTTTATAAACTATGGTTTGTTTTTTTAATTGAATATCTCCAGTGTGTTTGCGTGTTGGCTGTTAATATACTGCATTCTATTTGCTTCTATGTAATAATAATAAACACGGAGCGCAGAACATGTGCTTCATGGTGATACTGTCAGAATTACTTGTAGATTGAGATTTCCAAATACAACGTTTGTGCTTCTAACCGCTGTGTTAAATACATAATCTCTTTGCATGTTTTTTGGTTGAAAAATAACTGGTTTGGCATCACCGAAATAGTTATGTATGAACCAAAGGGATTGCTATTGCCGTTAGAGACCAGTAATCCCATTCCCATATTGTCCTTTAGTCCTTTTGGCTAGGCTCACATGACTCCACGACTCACGATCAACATAGAGCCATAGAGATCGGCCTAAGAACAAGCTTTCTATCTTACCAGTGACTACAGCTGATTGCAACAAGGCAATTCCAATAAGTATTGCTGATTGCACGAGGTTCAGATGTATGTATGTACATATGAGACAAACGAACTTCAAAATCATGTTTATTTTGCGAAACTGGTGAATACTGACAATCGGGTAATTACCTTGCTGACATGAATACTCTGAACGATATAGCACGAGTGACGCAGGGCAGGTTAGATGTCTAGATTCAAATTGTCATTCAATTTTTCAGTTCATGTCTTCCTTTCCTCTCCTCGCCTCGCCTCGCCTACCCAGGCAGTATGGCGGATCCTCCTGGTGCATCTTGTAGAACCCGGCTGTTAGACATCCGCGAGTATCTTAGCCCATGCGAGTTGATGGCATAGTAATTGCAGGGGAGCATAGTAGCCAGACGTGCTAGCAGCGCTACAAAAACCATAGAAAAGTATCTATTAATTCTCATCTCACTCAATGAATGAAGAGGGACTCTATATATACAGTAAATTTGCATCCATTTCATTGAAACTAGACAATTGCGCGGCTAAATACTAAAATGCAAACCCTTATGTCTATAAATAGAGTTTTATTTTCTAGATGGCTATAATGCTTATGATTGGAAGCATAGTTGTATTTCTTATAGAATTGTAATATTTGTGTAAATCTTTTTCTCTTTTTCTCTGTTAATATAGGAATTTCTAGCCTCCTAGAGCAAATGTGCAAGCATCTTTTAACCTTGTTTTAATAAGATAGTAGAAGACACATATGCTTATTTAATGGTATCAATGACAAAACTTATGCCAATTCATTGTACGTCGTAGTTGAACAGCCACCAGTCAAGGTGCGATTATATTAGCCCTTTAAAAGTACATTTTGTGAAAGACTTAACAAAGAAAGATTAAGCTAAACAGATGAGTATTAGCAGCCATTTACGCGCTCATACTTGCACTCCTAGTCTCTTGGCACGCCCTCCATCTTATGTGAGTCTGTTGGCTAGTGTGTGTGTACGTGCACCTAAGTGCTTCCCTATACATGCATGTATACACACACACGAGAGATCGACTTTTTCGCATATATAGCGTGTTTTACGTCTATATTTACAAAAATAGCTGTATACACGTGAGAATAACAAAAATGGTGTTTCTGTCGTCCGGTCACCGGACGGTAGCACCCTGCAGTTCACACGTAGACTACCGGAGCCCGGTCACCATGTGGCAGGCGCCTACCGCCCAACCACCGTGTGGCCGCGCACCTACCACTTGGCCACCATGCCGCAGGTGGCCTACCGCCCCTCCACCATATGGCAGGTAAATTACCTGTCTAAATTAGTATTTTATATGCCATATTTTTACAAATTTTTAAATATAGCAAATGAGCTCAAAAAATTATAGAATTTTATGTGAAGCCTTCCAACATAACGCACTTCATTGTGTAATTACCGCACCTACACAGCAACAGCTATAATAGATGAACTAAATGCTTCTGAACTAGCTATTAAATTTGTGACATGGTACTACTACCATTGTAAGTGTGGTAGTTCTGCTATCCAGTTGTTTCGTTTTCATAAAGCAGTACCACCGATTCCCTTTCAGGACCAAAACTGGCTCTCTCTAGAAACAATGTACCACCTACTACAATTTGGTACTTCCCGTGTGTGGTAGTACCGCTCAAAATTTGCAGTCATACTACGATGCGATAGTACCACCAATTAAACTCTGGTGCTACCATTTTTTTAGAGGAACAAACATGCTCCAAAAGTGTCTTTCTAGAAAATACATATTGCCAACTAAAAATCGGTCCAACTGGGGTGCGCTAGTACTGCACTACCTTCTCGATCATACCGCAGTGCGGTAGTACCACCATGTAAACTCTGGTATTACCGATTTTTTTGAGAATGCACAGTTGGCTTTCAATTAAAATTCCAATTTCAATTAAAATTCTAAGTGTATGCATGATCCTAAGTTGATCTAAATAGCACAAGAACATACTGTCAGGCTACTAGTCATGATCCCTCTTAATAGTACGGTATCTAACCTAAAATCCGGTCTTCCAACCTTTTCTCCTAAGACTGGTAAAAGATAAAATATTCTATGATATTGATATCTTTGTTTTGGACCACATTGATCTTCATGTTAATCCATAACATGCATCTCTAGGTTGTCACATTCATCACCGAGACTAAACCTATTAAACATTTGATAAACATATTAGTCTCGTATTCAGATTTTTTCAGTAATTACCAAAACAATTTTTAGAAGCCTAGATGCTTTCAATCATTCGGCAGAAAACTTAGCCCAACACCCACTTTTGTTTTTACCGATTTACCTTCCGCGGTAGAAAAACTGAAGAATAATGTTGAGCTCACCCGATAGACCAAAGGTCCTAGGATTTTACCCTACCCCATAGTCGGCCAAGAAGGCCAAGAAGATAAGGCAAGGACAGCTGGGTCTTTGCACTAGCCAAGAGAGAGGAGCCAGCCAGCCATGCCTCCATTCATAAGCAAACCAACCAGAGAGCAAAGAGCAAAGCTAACACTCCCATAGCCATTGAGAAAGTCACCAGAGCACCAATACCAAGCAAAGAACAAGTCCTAAGCTTTCTCTTCCCTCACCAAAGCCACCGCAAGCTAGGGGAAGAGACAAAACCGACAACTATCCCCCACATTGATCATACCCATCAAGAGAGCACCACCAACAGAGAGAGGACAAAGAGTAGAGCTAGGAGGAGAGGAGCCCACAGGGAGTTGGGGGAAGACCGACGGTATGAAGATGAAGGCCACGACAACTAGTCAACCGCAAGCCCCAAGGACCACCGACCACGCCGAGCTGGACAAGGATAAGAAGGTGAGAAAATACTTATGGAAACGCGTGGAGAGCATCATCACCACCACGACCATCATCATCGCCTTCTCATCCCCACGCAACCCAAACCAAGTAAGGTCCCCACAACCTTCCCACAGCACATTCATGGCAACATAGCATGGCAAAACCACACGGCACAACCGCAATGCAACGGTGGCAACTCCACGTAGGAAACCACTACGTGCTCTTGGGAGGTGACATGATCCCCAGTGCATGAGCCCTCACTAAGTCCCGCTGTGGCTGCAAACTGCAAGCTTTACCCAAACCATGCATAGTTAGAAATTAAAGCAAGGCGAAAATAGCAACTGAAAGTAAAGTGCATAAGGTAAAGGGGGAGTAGACCATCTCAGGTGAGAGTAAGAAGAGCTAAAGGGGAGGAGATGTTTGGCCATGGAGGGCCGATGCTAGTGGAGCCAAGCCAAGCCATAGCCACAGGGGGAAGAGGAGGAACTAGGTAGGTGTGGACGGTGCCAAGGGAGCTTTGGGGAGCGGCCCTGGCTGCAGCCACGATGACTCGAGTGGAAGTTAGGGAACTAAGGGAGTTGGTGGTGTGAGGGCATATGGGACTGAGCCATGGTGATTGTGCATGGGACCGAAGAGCAGGTGAGGTGCGAAGGCACCAGCGACAGGCGGCACAAGGGTCATGATGCTATGGGGCCAAGAGTAGGTGGGTTGATTTGGAGAGGAGGAGGAGAAGGTTAGAAGAGAGGATAAGGTTGGGGAGAAGAAGTGAAGGGCCTGGGAGGCTTCGGCCGGGTGAGAAAAAAGAAGGAAAGAAAAAGAAAAGGGGAAGGGGTAGAAGAAAAGAAAAAAAGAAAAGGGGAAAAGAATAAGGGAAGAAAGAGAATAAGCATGCGCGATAAAATTTTTACTTCATAAATATGTAAATTATGGTTATTTGAGCACCAAGACAGTGGGAAGGTGTCTGGTGAGAGGAGGATTGTTTGTGTCAGGTTTGTTCACAGGAGCAATGTTGTTCGTCTGTGTGTATGTATTGTTATGATGTATTGAGACTGGATGATGCTTGTAGAGGTGGATGTTCAGGTTTGGTGCCATCCACATATCATCCACAAGATTAAATAGGCGAGTACATAATAGAATAACAGGTTGTGATGGATACGTGATACTTGTTCCTTCATGCTTTATTCAAAGTGTTTTATGAGATGATATTCATGATTACATATTAATCATACCTCGATAAGTTATACATATAGTTGAATGGCAACATTGGAAGAATGTTGCATCATGCAAAATGCATTTGAGCAAGGGCAATGAGTAAGTCATATAGTTAGTCCAGAGTGCATGAGCCAAATCGGTGAGAAAGCCATGTGACTAATCCAGAGTGCTCTTGAGTAAGACCTACAGAGATAGGCAGCTTCATGGAATTGTCGGACCCCAAGTTTGCTAACCTGGAACCCTCTGTGATTTCACTGCATTATTCTCTGGATCAGTAGATAGTGCTCACAGATACAATGTTGCATCATTTCATACACGACAAAACCATACATTACAAAACCAGAGTTTAAATAGACCGCGTCGGGCCGAGGTTACAATAGGGCCGTCAGGACAAATGTCTTACAATACACAAAGAGCAGAAGCGGAAACGTACATAAGCGTAGGGGCACAACTCGCCACAGGCAAGTGACTGGGTCAACTTGGGTCCCACCGCTATTAACCAGAGACCTGACTAATAATGGATACACCCACCAAAACTAGCCTGGTCAACCGGGCTGAGGCAAGAGGCAAGATTACCAAAGCCTAATCTACTATCCACCATCTTCATTGCCTTCGGCATCCTGATCCTCATAGTAGGTGTAGTGCTCTTGATTCACAGCTTCTGAATGGGGGGTTAAGAGCGAGGGTGAGCACACTTCAACGTGCTCCGCGAGCCAACACACAGAATGCATATAATTACTGATACAAGGTTAAACAAGGGTAGCTCGGGTTCTTTTATTTGCTTAAAGTGACTTTTGGAATAATCATAATTTAAAAGTCCCTATGACCTAGCATTTTACAAAAAACTATGTTTAGATAGTTAAAAGTATGCAATAATTTATAATGGGGTAGGTTCCATCCACTGATTTCATGGTTCCATCCACCAATGCTTAATTTTGATTAGCAGGTTACTTCCACCTTAATACCAACACTAGAGTACATCCCTCCAGGGAAAAATTACCAAAGTTAGGTTACATCCGCCCAACAGATTTTTATTCCCACCCTCAAAAGTTTTGAAATAGAACTAACTCGAGGAAGATTTCCATGTCCACCCTTGACCGTGGGCACGGCTATCTGAATAGTTTGTATACTCTGCAGAGGCTGTACATCTTTACCCACAAGAGATAATCGTCCCGATGGTTCTACATGATTCCTTGGTCATGCAGATCGAGAGACCACCACGAGACCTTTACAATACCTCACCCTCTAGCATATCACTCCTATGGGGTTACTTCCATAGGTTGTGCGGGATGTCCACCATAGGTTAGCGCAGTCGGACTCCATTCTCTACATACGCTATCCTAGGCAACGTCACCTTCATCCGGTGTCCCATTCCAAGTGGGGCTTTTATTACCCACCTACACACGTTCTCTGTGAAATGACTAGAGAGTCCAGTAAATTATTCAGCCAAGCCTACAATATGCCAGCTTGTGGTTGCACTGTTGTACACGGAGGGGTCATCACAGGATTAAGTCCTTAATTTGTTCGGGCGGATCATTCCACAAACCACAAACCTTGTGTTACATCCACACCCACCACTCTTACCATCCACCCAAACATGTATAGCAGATTTTTAGGGTTTTGAGAAGCATAACATAAGTTACCATAATTATTCAGCCACATACTTCTCGTGACTACCCAAAACAAGTTCTCATGTTTAACAAGTGATGATTAGGGCTACTGGTGCCCTGGACTCTAGACAGGACCAGCATGGCATTAATATGACTTATAGCTAATATAGTTATCATTATCACTTAGGGTGACAAAGGTTATGTAATTCAAGTGTCATCGAAGGGGTATCATATTATTATGTAGACATACGGATGTTAACTACCTTAAGAGTGACATACTTTTGTATATGAAGTAAAGTATGTAGATTTGATAATTTAAATGAACATAACTTTACATAAAATATAGGCGCAAAATGATCAAAGTATTGACGCGCCTGGATCAAGAGCTTGGGGGGTCTTGTGCTGCTTCAATCTGGGGCTCGTTCGCGTCTTCGAACCCTACGCGGAAGAGCGAACCGGAAAAACAACACAAAAGAGCGAGCACAAAATAAATTCCAAATAAAATAAAACAAAACTCAAATGAACTCAAAACTGAACCAAACCAGAACCAATAGACAGGTCTTGAATTTAGAAAATTTTAGAAATTGGTTTCATCAAATTTGGAGTTATGGTTAGGAAGATATGGCTTTTCAAAGTTTTAAATTCATGGAAAATTCAGAAAATAAAAAGGGGAGAGAGGGTGTGAGCTGTTGACAGGTGGGGCCCGAGAGGAATTAAAGGGCGCTCAGGTAAACACTACTGCACCACAATCGACAGGTGGGGCCATCATTAGCAGTGTTGTTAGCCATTTAATAGTCGGCTTAGGACAGTATTTAATTAGCAGAGTTAATACGCTGGCTGCTGTCTTCCCTGGCTTGTCCTGCCCGTGAGAAGGGCAGAGCCGACCGACGGCAATGAGGACACGGTGGCGTGGCGGCGCCGGCCAAAATAGGTTGCTCGACCACGCGCGCGCCTCGGGGAGGAGGCAATCGGCCGAATTCGGCCTGGCAGCGAGCAGGGCGGCGGCCGAAATAGGGGAACAAGGGCACCGGCGGCTCGGGCCATTGGGGATCAATTCCTCGGCATGGGAGCATCCTTGGGCGTCACGGAGCTCACCTGCAGCTGGAGCGACTGCCGGGGTGGAGCAGGGCGGGCTGGCGGTAGAAGAGGGCCCGGCGGTGAGGAGGACGACGGCGGCGGCTCGCTGGGAAGGGGGCGGGGCTCGGCAAGGTGGGGAACGTGCTCAGGGTACCCCGACAGTGCTCCAAGCGTGTTGAATTGGCTTGGGGCGCAGCGGTTCTCCGAGAGGACCTGACACCGGTGTTGGGGAAGAAAGAGCCTCGCCGGCGGCCTGCACTGGAAGACAGGCCAATTAACTGGGGGAGAAGGAAGAGAGAGCAAGGGTGAGTGCGGGGGAAGGCTCAAAGAGCCCTGATGTCGACCAGTGGCGCTTGGTGACGGGGTTTTGCCGGAGCACACACGGTAGAGGAGGCGGCGGAGTGTAAATCTCAGGTGGGCTTCGGTGGGGGGTGCGGTGAAACATTGACGCCTTTTATAGAGGCCGGGGAAAAGGGGAAGATTCCGGGGATCGAGCAGGGCGGCATGGTGTCGGCGTGCGGGTGGCGTCAGCGTCGTGCGGCCACAGTTCGGGCGCGGTAATCGGGGCTTGTCGTGGCGTGAATAAATGCTGGCGATGCGGCGCTCGGTCCGGTGGTCGCAAAGGGGCGTGGCGAATAGGGCAGGGCTGAGCGACGCCGACGGGACTGGCGTGACCCGGGAAGGACCATGGCTGCACAGCGAGTGGGGGAGACGTCAAGCGACGTGCACAGCAGGGCGGCGCTGAAAGCGATGACGACGGCGTTGACCCGGGAAAAACTACTTTGTTGCTGACAATGCAGGCCCTTGCTATGCTCTGTACCTCGCTGCCAACATCGGAGGGCAACCTCAGGTGGTCAGGTGGATCGATTGCTGCAGAGGAACTGTTGACTAGTTTGCAAATATTGCAACATCAAAAGCTACCCCTCAGGATCAGGATTGTACGCAATAGAATGCAATGCCTTTGTGGCTTAGGATTGTACGCAATAGAATGCAATGCTTTTGTGGCTTCTCAGCTTAAGGCGCAGGGCAGGGATATTTGGAGAAGGGAAAGTCCTATGACCTCAAGTGAAGAATATGGGTTTGAAGCTTGGAAGGAGCCTGCGTCCTTTCCTTTTTCTGGGCTGCGATTACTACACTTATATTGCTATCGTTCTAGTATATTGTGCTACAATTCTGGTTGTTTATGTCACTGTAGTATATGTTGCATTTCATTGGTTGATATTGCTTAAGCTGTCACATGCACATCTGTACTACATCAGAAACTGTCTGAAAATGCACCTGGTTGTCTGCTGCAGAAATCTTAAGGTAGGTACTAAATAATTAAACCATGTCATGCTTCATGCTCTTAATAGGAACGAGATGCATTAGAGCAACTCCAAGAGATTAGCCAAAAGAAGTATCTAAATTTAGTGATTTAGTTATTCTCTAAAATGAATCTCACCTAAAAAACAAGACTACTCCAACAGGCTATCTAAACTAGAGGGCGCGCGGTGGGTCGCGTACGCGCGGGAATGGGGCGCAGCGTGCGGGAAGGAAACGCCGACCGCGCCAAGAGGCTGGATGGTGAGCGAGGTAGGCTATCCAAAAATAGAGAGCGAAGGAGGAGGGATGGAGAGCTACTAAATTTAGAGAGTCATTTACAGAGTCTATTGGAGACGTTTTTTCTCCAATAATAGCCAAATTTACCTTTAGAAAATGATTTAGCTCTTCTCTTGGAGTTGCTCTTACTCTCTTCTTTTTTTCTTTTTGAATGCCAAATTCTCGTAGCCAGGTATTTTGTGCATGTATAATCAAGTAACATTAGGAACGAGATGTATATAACTGAAGAATATGCAAACAGCCAATGGCATGTGCATCTGAATTTAGCACTTGACAGCAGAGCAGGCGTTCGTCTACTGCCAATGGCTACAGCCTACTACAGTGACATCAAAAGATTTCATGCAGCGGATAACGTCGTCGAGCACTCCAAATCCAAAGCACTGCCTCCGCCAAATGCTGGACGCCGACGGCCCAGGCCGGCGCACTTCGTCGGCACGGCCGTTGCACCCCCCGGAACGCGTCAACTGTGAAGGAACCGGTCACCCCCATGATTCTGCTGATCAGGATCGAGTTCTCCAGGTTCGGGTCGTCGGTGACGACGGTCGGTATCTCTGATCTGTCGTCGAGGAAGCAGACGGGGCTTCCCTTCACCGTGTCGCTCTCCGTCACCGGGAAAGCCCCGCAGCACGCGTCTCCGAGGAAGAGGGTGCGGCCGTCGAGCCGCTTCACTGGTGACCAGTGTTGAGGCCTATTACAGGATCACTAGTAGTAGATCTGGAAGGGTAGACTATCTATTCGGTTTGAACAAGGGTAATGCGAGTAGATCTAAAAGAACAGAGAGTAAAGAGAAGGGGTTTTGGTGTTACCGACCATCCGTGGTCTTGGTTGCGGGTGCAGAGGCGTCCGCCATGGAGTCGGTGGAGTCGAGAGACGTCGGTGGTGAAGTCCGGTGGCGGCGTCGTCCAGGGGCGGCGTGGCAGTGGTGCTTCCCGTCACTGGCTGCGCTCCCCCTCGAGATCGGGTTAGGGTTTTGTCGGTGGGGCAGTACGGCTCCGTTCAACCTCGTGATCTGAGCCGCCGGCCCCCACCTGTATTTATAGCGCAGTGTGACAGGGGCCCACCAACCATTAGGGTTGGGCGCCCCCGATCAGGGCGCGAGCTCAAGGCCCAGGTGGCCGTTGGGCCAAACCTGGGGTGGAGATCATCCTAACAACCAGTGCCAAAAGCCCGAGGCGTCGCACTCCAGTAACTACCATGCCTATTCACCACGAGCAGCCTCCCGTCGCACTCCATCAAGAAGCGTCTCACGTCCTTGTAGTCCTTGGTCCTGGTGAGCTGCATTTCAAACCTGAACGGATGCAGCTCATCGCCGGCGTGGTCATGGACTGAGATTATTTACAACCTTCCGTTGCAATACCATCAACAATTAAACAACTCCATTCAATTTAGTGCCAAGTATTACTCCTTGAACTTAATTTAACATATTACGATGGTCTATCACGTCTCGATCATGTATGTGCATATGGCTATCATTGTCTAGCTAGTTGATGCAATTGCATGGATGTCCCCTCTTCGAATCCAAACCTAAATAGATCACGGCTCGATTAGAATTTGTATTCGGTTCGAATCCGGCTCAAGTTATATGGAAGCGCATATGGTTTGACCATT
The DNA here is from genome assembly GCA_017311315.1 of Dendrocalamus latiflorus. Taxonomy (NCBI): domain Eukaryota; kingdom Viridiplantae; phylum Streptophyta; class Magnoliopsida; order Poales; family Poaceae; genus Dendrocalamus; species Dendrocalamus latiflorus. The sequence continues at coordinate 16,300,043 of CM029642.1, read as the reverse complement.
ATCCAATTCAAATTTTGACATCTTTGCGTTTGCAAACATAGGATTTTGTTTGGGTATGCCTTCAATTTAAAGGCTTGTATGTATACATCGTGTTCATCGCACGCACCAAACCCCCAAATCGTGGCCGGACCTCGACTTCGCCCACCTCGTCCTCCGCCATCTCGGTTTCCTTCACCGACAAAGGTGCCTTCGCAACCGCTTGCCGCGACTGCCGCACACTACTACAGAAAGCCTAATACTAGACGGTCAATCACAGACGGTTTGAGATAACCGTCTGTGACTGACACTAACACAGACGGTTTTAATTTGGACACCGTCTGTGTCGGCGGCGTCGGAGAAAACGAGTATCACAGACGGTTCTTACCGATGAATGTATTAACAACCGTCTGTGAAAATCCCAGATTATCACAGACGGTTTTTAATAAAAAACCGTCTGTGATAACTAGGCATTTAATAAAAAATCGTATGTGGATGGTGTGCATGTCAATTTTGATGTTGTCCCGCTACCGAAACCCCCCAATGACGAGATCATGACTCTAGAGTAGGCCATTGGAACATTCATCCAGTGGCCCAAAAGCGACATTTCCCTGGAGGCTTCTTCACCGGTGGCAGGACCAGACGGGCAGTGCAAACCAGAGCTACATGCACTGGTGCCATCTCCACTATAAGACTTGTCTCCACCACCGCTAGCTGCACCAGAGCTATCTCCACGGGTGCTATTCTCGTCAGAGCAACTTGCACCGCTGCTACCTTTACAATCGACTGCCATAAAGTCGACCTACAGCCGAGGCAGCAAGGGCAGCAAGGGCAAAGCAAAGAAGACCAATGATGATATCCCGTACCTGCCATTGGCCCGCAAATTCATGCTTGGCGAGCCGTTGCTCGAGCAAAAGGCCCTCCAACCCCTAGCACTTACTTGCCGGCAATTGCACAAGTGGTATATGGAGCAGTCCAATAAGCCAGAGGGAGAACGGATCTCAAGTATCACTGTCAAATTCACGTCGGATGATTTACATCACAGTCTTCAAGAGTGTATCTTCGTGGTCGCCTTTGAGGATTTATTCGACCTTTTCATGCTCAACGCTCTCGACGTCTCACTCATTTGATGCTGGACGCTGTAAGTGTGTACAATCACAGTCTCCGTTCATGTCATACCGATAAATGTCATATATAATTTGTTGCTTTCGTGTGTGTGTATATATAGACACATGCTGACTAAAGCAAGATCTTCCAAATCATCATCGGTTGGTTTCTTGGACCCACACTTGGTCGCCAGGTATACCATCGACGAGGATACATCCCTCGTCGAGAGGTACATTGCAGCATCACTGCTGGGTTACCGCAATAAGGACTATGTACTTATGCCCTTCAATCAGAACTATCATTGGATTTTAATAGTAGTTATACCAAAATGGAACAAGGTATATTATCTTGATTCCCTAAGTAAGAATAAAATGGACTTCACAATTTTCAGCCAAGTAATCAATAGGTAAGTACATTTTCTCCATACATACCTATATTGTACTCTTTCTTTCCTTCCGAATGACTAAGGTTAACTTTTTCGAATCACGTAGGGCGTTCGCGATGTACATTGCAATGGGAGGTGTCTCGAAGCAAGGGGCCAAAGGCCTGACATATGCTCGAGATTTTAAGGTATTCGCTATTACACATTAATTAATCCTGTGCAACAGTTGGTAGTAATGCCTCTTGAATTAACACATTCTATTTTTTGCAGTGCTACCAGCAGCCATCGAGCAACACATGTGGATTCTACATTTGCCACCATATGGAACTACTCCTCGATTCCTCGAGGATCACCAATTCCAAGGTTTGTCAATCTTCTCATAATTACTTCATATTTATCACGTTACATATATACGCACATTGATATTCTTATCGACAGGCTGCGTCCATCCCGTCAACTGCATTAAAACAGCCTAATGTTTCACGAATTCGAGGAGAGTTGGCATACTTTTTGGTGGCTCAAGTCATAAAGTCAGAAGGAAAGTTCCACTGCGCACCATGATTTTTTATTGCTCTTATCACTCCAGAATCGAGGTCTCGCGAAAGGAAGATATCCATAATCAACGAACTTGTCGGGTGCACAAGCAATACTTGAATGGCAATCATGCACCATCGAAGTATAGCTTGTTCACTCTGACAAGTTCGTTGATTATGGATCAGTTCCTTTCGCGAGACCTTGATTCCGGAGTGATAGAGCAATAAAAAATGCAAGTTACCATCTAAGTGCAAATGCACTGTACATCTTTTGTAATTGTGTATTTGTTAATGGATATTTTATTTCATTTCAATTAATTGATTTGCGAAATGGATGCTTTATGTTTGTGAAATGAAGTGCGATGTGAATTGGATGTTTTATGTTTGTGAAATGAATTGAGATGCGAATTGGATGTTTTATGTTTGTGAAATGAATTGATATGTGAATTGTATGTATACATGTACATCTTGATCTGCTTGTTTCAGAGGGCATGCCTAGCATTTCCTGAGGCTAGCCAATAAACAGAAATAGATTTAGGGGTAGAAAAGAATATCACAGACGGCATCTCAGACGGTTTTTAACTAAAAACCGTCTGTGATAGTTACACCACAGACGGTTCGAAAACCGTCTGTGATAACCTTCTATTATCACTGACCCATAAATTCAGACGGTTCAGATAACCGTCTGTGATGACGTTTCTGAACCGTCTGTAACACGGTTTTTGTAGTAGTGGCACTGCCTCGCGGAGATACCAGATGCTCCCTCGGCTCACCCTCCCTAACGACGGCTTCTTTAGCCTCCCCAACAAATGCTGTCAAGCGCCTCCCGCTCGCCCCCGACGCAGCTGCTGCACGCTGCTGGGGCTCCATCGGCGCTTGGCTCGTCCTCGTGCGCGACTGTCGCTCCGTCCGCCGCGACCGCCCCGATGACGGCAAGTTTGCTGCTCCCCACATAACTGCCTCGGTCGTCCAAAACTGCCCGGTTCATCGGTTTAGCAATAAACTGTGTTCAATTGTGTGAACGGTTTTTGAAGAAAACCGAGTGGTGGTGATCATTTGGGCTTATTTTAAGTGGCTTATGGCTGAAAAGCACTGTAGCTGGCTGAGAAAGCACTGTAGCTGACAGAGGCTTATTTAGCATAATTAAATTTAAAAAAATTAAAAAAATTTAAAAATATGTTAGCCCATTACGTATAATACAAACAAATACGGGAAAAAACCGGCAAAAAAGCTCAACAAAAAACCAAAAGTTCAGAAAAAGATGAAATTTATGAACCGTTGTTGTGGCTACGGAACCAAATAATAGAGTTGGGTCTTTGGGGATCCGAGAACGAGTCAACCGAAGCCTAGTAGTGTTTGAGGAGCCAGATAGAGGTATTGTGTATTGTTCCTTAATATTTGATCACAGTAGACTCCAACCCCTCAATAGTGCCCAAAAGTCTCTATTTAAAGTCTTTGGCAAAAAAAAAAAGGGGGCTTCCCCACAGTAATTATGGAACCCAGGTTAATGGAGGATCTGTCGCTAGCTTGTCAACATGCTGAAGTCTCCAGGGAAGAACAGATCGAAGAGTCTCCATAGGCTTCTCCAGGTACGCTAATGAAGTTTGGCTTCAGCGACACAAATTTGCAGCCAGTTATTTGCCTACACAGTCCAAGGCTACAAGGCAATAAGGAGGATCAGCTCAGAAGATTGGACACACTGCGCATATTCCCAGCGCCTCAGAATCTACATGCACCCATGTGCATGAGATTTCAATCCCACCCTGCCCAGCAACTCTCCACTCAAGCACACGGTGTACCATCAATTCCTCTACTGCAGCAACAACTGAGGGAAGTCTCATATTTATCAGAGGAAAATTAGTGATACCGTGAAATAATAGGGTTGTCCTTACACACATGCATGAGTGACTTCTCTGGGTATTAGCACTTTATAGCTGGGGAAAGTTATTTCAGTGTGTAATTAACCACTTGGCAAGCTTGCGTCGCTAGGTTTGTGAATTTTTAGTGAGTTTACTCTGAAAAAAACCCGATAGGCTTGAACTTCTGAAGACACTGCGAGAACCACGTGCAGTTAGTATATTATGCAACATATATCTGTTGTCTTCTTGCTCACAGCAGAACACGTTTGCAATCTGCTAATAAGATGGACATTTCGATGAGATCATTGCTGCCTACGTACGTGGCTACGTGCTTAACACTTGAGTAGATTGGAAAGATTGACAAAATATGAATAGTTTGCAGCTAAGAGGAATCACCATGCACATCTAACATTTTACTAGGGGTTGAAAATAGATACACTGTTTGTCTTATTCGACTACCGTATTTAGGCAGCGTTTGGCTGGCTACTCACGTAATTGCCGATCAGTGCCACTCGTAAGTAGGGATGGGAACAATAAATGACAATTCGTTTTATCTGATATTTGTATTTAAAAAATATAAATGTGATAAGTAAAATTCGTATTTGAGAATATTTGTATTCATATTTGAGAATATTCATATCCATATTTAAGAATATTTATATTCGTATTCGAAAAAGTTCGTATTTGTATTCGTATTTGAGCCTATTCGTCCCTGGCGATCTCCCTGAGATGATTATAGAAAACAATTTTCTAGTGAATCAAGGTTCACAAGTAAGAAGTAAAATTACTTTACACAATTTTCAACTCTGTGTGCTACACTGCTAGCTCGTGTAGACATGTAGTCATATTATATAAATTTATTCTACCGGGATTTGTTACAAAAGTTTTAGGATATTCGCATTCGATCGAATTAAGTACATATTCGATTCAAATTCATATTCGTTACAATATTCTATTTGTATTCAAGGATATTTATATTTATTTTCATTTTTATTTTAAAATTATAAATTCTTATTTATATCTATTCTAAAACTATAGATTCGTTTTCGTATTTCAGACTGTTCCATTCGTAGTCTTCCTGACTCCTACTCGTAAGTCGTACCCAGCCATTCCCCGTTCAGGTTCCCTGAACAACCCATCCCCTCCCCGACCCCAGCACTCTCGGCGACGCGGCTAGGTCTTCCAGGAGGCGCCGCCGGCCCTGCGCAGCCCCCTCCCCGGCGCCCCCGCCCTCGTCCAGGCCCCGCCCCGTGGCCAACCCGTCACCCCAACGCCGACTTCCGGGCCGTGCCCTCCCCGACGCCGACTACCAGGCCGTGCGCTCCCCGGCGCGCCGTGGTCCCCCGACGCCGGCGGCCGCCCGAACCCTGTTCCCCCGACGGCGCCCCCTCGCGCCCGCTGTTCACCCCAGTCCGGCGACCCCTGTTCCCCGGGCTCCGAATCAAGGTAAGACCCAAATCCTTTCTGCAAATTTTGCTAGTCCAGAGTTGATATGGTGGCTTCTGCAAAATTTGTTTGAATAGCATGGAAGCACGCCAGTGCACTTTGGTTTTGCACCACTAACAATGAGCTATTGTCAAACTCAAATCTATCTAGAGTTCATATTGTTAACCACTGGTTGATTGTGTGCTACCAAAGTTCATCACACAACTGTAGTTATAACTTTTGTTGTTTAATCTTTACAGCTACTATTTGCAATCCATTCATATGGACCGAATAATTGGCACTGGCATTTTGCGGCTCTGTTGTCAATTGTGATTTCTGAATAGTTCGCTGACTGTATTCTATTCTTTTTTACTAATGGAAAAATGATGCTAAGTTCCTGGGCGAATATCCATGCAGCATGATATGCAAGTGAGGGATAAGGTAATGATATCCTGTCAGTGCTCAATTCTCAGTTTGAGCAGTTTTCGGTTTTCAGTTCTTGAACAGTAATCTGCCGAACATGTATCACCAAGTGTAGAGGTCTAGTTTCTGCTCAACCACATAGGCAGGAGATAATAGAAGACCCCTTTAATGTCAGTAAAGATCCACAGAGGGGAAATACAGTAAATGGTGGCATGATCAAGTAAGTTTGTGCTTAATCTGATAATTATTGTCGATTGTCACATGGTTTATCTGGGGATTTGACATGTTGTTGTTTTATAGGGAGTTACTGATAGCCTTCCGCAGGTAGACAAACCGAAGGCCTTAGAGGATAATGTTCTACATGTATGTGCAACAAAATATGTTATTCTTTCATCTTGATGTCCAATTGAATCAAATCGGTTGACTTATCATTCTCCTGTGTAGAGATGGGGTAAGTGAAGGTCATTTCAGCCATGTTCTGCTTCATGAAATGGATGCTATCAGAAAGGTAAGCCTGCACCATGGTTTGCCTGTCTTTATTTTGTCTGGGTCTACTTAGCCTTGGCCATTTTGATGGTTTTTTCTTTACCTGTTGCAAGGCTTGTGCCTCCTTGGAGGAGGGATATCATACTTTTGGAGTTTTGGTAAAACTATCATAAAACCATACTTTTAATCAATAATTTTAGAGTACCGCACTTCTCTTTGTATAATATTTCACAAAACCACACTTTTAAGCATTACCGTCATATCCAACGGACCGGACCCATTAGTCAATCTCACAAGCCTATCCATATTAGCAAATGGAAACATGATAGGCTTGTGAGACCGACGAGTGGGCCTAACCCGTTGGATACTTAAAACGTGCGGTTTGTGTGAAATGTAAAGGGAAGCATTGTTTTCTGAAATTATTCCTTAAAAGTATGATTTTGTGATAGTTTTATCGATAGTGTGGTTTTGTGAAATTTATTCAATGCATAAAACATTTTATTCAGTAGTTTTTTGTATGACTAAGTGTATCAAAACTATTGTTCTGCTTGTCTGTTAGTTTAGTTCAATGGCATTCAAGTATGTTTAGCTGTTGCCATGTATTGCAGTAATGCCATTCCATGTAATGTATTTTGTGTGGTGTATGGCATCCTGAGCAATTAAATTGACACATTACACTATTTTTTTGGTGATGATCATTCTTAAGTAATTGTTGTTTTGGTTGGAGTAAATTCACTGCAATAGGTGTCATGTTAGGGCATGGGGCAGGTCTATAGAAAATCACCACTGAAATATGATAGCGGAAAATTTTCTTTACTGATTGATTGCTTTTTTTAATAACTGAGTAGTTATAATGGTTCAGTGCAAAGTTTTCAGTGAAGTATCCTCGGTAAAATTTCAGTTACTATGTTGCTATTAAAAGAAAGAAAAATGAATTATGTTCCCACAGCATTTTCTACGTCTTGGTCATTTCGCCTTCACATGTATGTCCTCAAAGAAATGTCAACTTGAATTAAACAGGCCAGCTCCATAATACTCACCCCACAACCTTTTTCTGTAATTTTCTTTGGGCAAATTAATGGTGAGGTAGACCATTTCATTAGTCAATATGTCATAATAGATATTTCATTCGTGTTAAGGTAAGATTTTTGTGTGTAAACCTTTACAGTCCATCTCTTCAAGCCTATGAAATGTTCATGTTCTACACTTTCAAACTGCCGTAGCTGTGAAGGATCGCATTTGTTGTTTCGTAAGAAAATGATATCGTAAGATGTAATTGTCAACAAGGCCGGTAATATAGCTGTAGCGAAGAACTTGAATGTGTAATTTCTCCAAATGCACACCCCCTCTGGAACTTTGAGCATTCAATTCTATAAACTAACACGCACCAGACACTATCCATACGACTCAATCTGCAAAACATGCATGCTCAGTTAGCAAAAGAAACGATAGCATTACACACTGCCTGGAAATTTATAAATTTCGGTTTTAAACAGGTCGTGCTCTGAGCTAGTGAATATTCTACCAGTCATCTGAATAATGGAACTCCATAGTTGGAATGGTCCATCTTCACCCGAATTGGCGCGTCCTGGGTAACCTCTGGATCAAATCAACCCATGCCCCATCAGCTATGCCAACAATTGGTTTACCACAAGTAGCTCACGTCCTGCAGCGTAACTTCATTTCGCCTACTGGTAGGTGAAAATTATTCATCTCAGACCGCCCGCGCTCCATTAATGCTGATATTCTCATAGAGATGGCCGGCCCGATGGGTGATAAGGAATGCCAATATGATGATGCCATCCACCAAGTCTAACTGAAGAAACACAATAATCGACAATATAAAGCAAATTAAACAAATAGCTCACATTATCCCAATTTTTGGATACTTTGTGTTGATCATGAGGCATCCATAACAAATCACTGAAGCGATCATTGTTAGCCATTTTATCAACCTGCAAAGAATGTTCAATATCAGAAAGTTTCATCATTAGTTGTATTTAAAATGAGCAATTTAGTTGGTAAACTACTTTGATGGCACAAATTATCAAGCTTCAATAAAACTACCTGTTGTACACTAAAATTTCTAGAATTCATTCACATTTCTTGAATTTGTATACAAAATGACCCCGGATCGGAGCTCAATATAACAACTTTGAATTTGTATACACAATAGTCTTTTAAAAAACATTCTAAGTTCTTCATATTTGGAACAGTAAACACCATTCACTTCAAAGTACCTTAATCGAGATGTCCTTCGATCAAGGAAATACAAAGAAACAACACTCTAATCACCAATGAATAAAATTATCTTCCAGTTCGCTTACTGTCTTTCTCTGGAGAAGAGGGTACAAACAACGAACAGGTTGCCTCGTTGGCTTGAGTTCTGGTTTGGATCACAATATGTACGCTGATCCGAAGTGGTTGGCGAGAGCGTACGTCCTTCCAAGTTTACGTTTCCTACATTTTTAATTTCCAAAATATTAATTACTATTAATAAAAAGATGATCTTCACTTTTACACAGTCGATTAGTTAGGGACATTCAGAATACAGTAAGCAGCAGGTACACACGTCAATAACCGAACCAGCCCAAGAATGTGCTGTGCCATTGTCAAAGTTTCCAATCTCAATAAAAAGAGCTAATTTTCTCCTGGCTGAACACAGTTTGTTCAGGCTTTGTTATGAGCTTTATGAGCTATCCTGATTCCTGATACAAGCACATTCAGCAGAGTGGAGATTGTACAGTTTGTGGCTTTGTGCTGCTAATAATTTTGGGGTTAAGTGGTAAGCGTGCAACGATTGGTAGTGAATCTGAAGGCAACTGCTGCTAATAATTCATTGGATTGTAACTTTATTTTTGAGTGATCAACCATTAGAGTACATAATCTGTACGGACACTGACGAATGATAAAGTAACACAAATTCAAAAAAAGCTCTGATGCTAAGACTCCGTCTAAAGGAAGGTATTAATCGTTGGGGCTTCTTTTGCTTTGCATCTTCTTGCCGTGATGTTATCATCATTACAACAGGAACGGTAAAGTCCCAAGCCTCCTCAAAAGCAGAGTAGAGCTCTGAGTCGCAAGACATTCTTGCCGTGGTGTGATGCCATTACTTTCCATCACATGTGCTTTGCTTTGCACTAGCATCAACCAAACAAGAACAAATACAAAATCAAACATTAATTGCAACCCAAACCAAACCATACCTTCCACAACCTCAACTGCATTCTGATAACATCTCTGAGAGCAGAGACAAGGACGCCATGGCTGAGGTCTCTGCCGTGGTTTCAAGTGTCAGCAGCCTTGCAGCCCAGGAGACCTCGTTGCTATGTGGAGTCATGGATGAAGTGGGGTTCTTGAAGGATGAGCTGCAGCGGCTGCAGGGCTACGTTAAAGATGCTGCGGCCAAGCGGAGGTCGGGAAGCTCCAGCGTAGCCGTCTGGGCGTCGCAGATCAGGGATGCTGCATATGACGCCGAGAATGTTATTGAAGCAGCAGAGTACATCGAGAAGAGAAACAGGCTCAAGAAGGGTTTCATGGGTGCCATTTCGAGGTATGCTCGTATACCAAGTGATTTGATAGCTCTACACAAAATTGGTGTTGAAATTAAGAGAATAAGAAGAAAGATCAGTGAAATATTTGACGGCGCAACCCGTCTAAAACTTGTTGATTTGGGTCATACTGCAGAGTCTCGGCAAGATTTTGATCATATATATCAAAATTTTGAAGATGATGTTGCCATTGTTGGTTTTGAGGATGAGTACAAGGAAACAGTGGAAAAGTTATTTGAGCAAAAGAGCAAGCTTAGTGTTGTCTCCATAGTTGCCATGGGTGGGGCAGGGAAAACTACACTCGCTAGAAAAGTCTATACTTCATCTACAATCAAAAATCACTTTGTCATAGTAGCTTGGGTTACTGTATCTCAAAAGTTCAAGGGCATTGATTTACTAAGGGATATCATGAAACAAATAATGGGGGCGAGAGATGAGTCTAGAGAAACTAATCAGATGCAGGAGTATGAGGTACTGGGAAAGAAGATCCATAATTTTCTATTGGACAAAAGATATTTAGTCGTGCTTGATGATGTGTGGGAAACAGACACGTGGAATCAAATAAATAGAATGGTTAAAGTATTTCCAGATGCAAATAACGGTAGTAGAGTACTGTTAACCACACGAAAGGAAGATGTTGCAAATCATATTCAAATGCCAACCCATGTTCATGATCTGAAGCTCTTGGATGAAGAGAGAAGTTGGGAACTTTTTAGTAGCAAAGCTTTGCCGTCATACAAAAGGTCTGCGATTTCTAATCTGGACGAGTTTGAAGAACTGGGGAGAAAGCTTGCAAAAAAATGTAATGGCTTACCACTTGCGCTTGCAGTTCTAGGGGGTTATCTATCAAAGAATCTTAAAATAGAAGCATGGTCGGATGTGCTTTTGAGTTGGACATCAACAAAGGATGGGCAGATGATGCGAGAGATCCTAGCTCGCAGTTACAATGACTTGCCGAGTCATTATTTAAAATCTTGTTTCCTCTATCTTGCTGCTTTCCCTGAGGATTATAATATACCAGTGTCACATCTTATCAAATTGTGGATAGCTGAGTGCTTCATTCCACATATACCAAAGCACAAACTGGAAGAGACAGCACGTATGTATGTAACTGAGTTAGGTCAAAGAAGCTTGGTACAAGTTGTTAGCAAAAGCAGGGCACATAGGTGGATCGACAAAATAAGGATTCATGATATTTTACATGACTGGTGCATAGAAGAAGCAAGACAAGATGGTGTTCTTGATGTCATTGACAAAATTGCAGGTCAAGCTTTATCTCCGCTCTTTGTATATTGCAATGTATTTCCCAGCATGTTGATTTCTTGCTGACATACGGGTTTACTCCAAAAAAAATTGCAGGTCAAGCTGGTGCATCATCATCCAATACGATGACATCCTATCGTTATTCTTTTCAGAACTTCTGCAATGATAATATTTTCCAGGCAACACCTAATCTCCGAACTCTGCTTGGCTTTCGACTTCCATCAATGTCCCTACCTAAGCTGAGGTTCCTGAGAGTTCTTCATATAGAAAATTCAAGCCTAAATAATTTCTCTAGGGAAATTGGTGGCTGCACTCACCTAAGGTGTCTCAGGTTGATAAACTGTAAAGAGGTCACGCTCCCTTCTTCAATTGGACAACTCCTTTACTTGCAAACTATAGATCTGACTGGCACAGAATTGGACACGTTAGTACCAAACTCCCTCTGGGCTATCCCTGCTCTAAGGCATGTTTACCTTATTAGGGCGTTTTCTACACCAAATAGTGTCCAACAGAAAGAGCTCCAGACCTTTTCATTAAACCTGCCATTTTGTGATATTGAATATTTCCCTAGTGACATGGTGACGTTTCTGGGCCAAATGACTGAACTAACTATCTTGAAGTTGCACATGAGACCCATGCCAGCGGAGATGATTAAAATATTGGCAAAAAACATGCCTCACCTGGTTGATGTTTATCTTAATAGATTCGATGTGGTCGATAAGTTTCCTGAGAGCCATCTCCTCCCACAAAGTCTACGGAGCATCACTCTGTATGCTGACGTCATTAAAGAAGACCCGATGCCGATCCTGGAGAAGCTTCCCTGTCTTGTGGAACTGCGTTTGGCTGGGTATGAAGGCCGGATTGTGTCCTACTCCACCCAAGGGTTCCCTCGGCTGGAAGAGTTGTTCCTTTCGCAGTTTTCTAGTGAGGAGTGGAGGATAGAGGTTGGGGCAATGCCAAGGCTCTCCAAACTGTCATTTGTGAGGTGCAACAAGATGAGGAAGCTCCCCGAGGGGTTGGTGCACCTGCCGTCCCTCAAGGAGCTGCGTCTGCGGAGAATGCCCTTGCACTTGATTTCTCGAGACGAAAGCACTTGCAAAGAGCTGCAGCGGAAAGGATGCGAGGTTGGTTACTATGTCATTCTTTCATTTTCTTTGATTTGACTAGTATTTGCGTTTAGGACTTTTAAGTCTCTTTCATTTTCATTTTCTTTACGTGTATGTTAACTGGGATCATTTTCTTTTGGCGAAATTTGCTCTATGTCATATATCTATCTACTATATACTAATTGGAAGCTCCTCTAGAATTCTTGATCTGGTCAGCAGATTGGTCGGAAACTTGGAAAGGTTGGCACCAAAAAAATACCAGATAGCAAACTGCAATCATCACTTGATTAGTAGCGCATAACCTTCAATAAACATGCCTTAGACATAACAAAAATACTCCCAAGGATTCTGACATCACAAAGTACATCTCAAGTAGTACATCATCTGACTTAACATACACATTCGTCGTTTGTAATTTGACATCACAAAATACTCCAAGGTTCTTGACATTACAAAGTAGATCACATTGTCCGATCTAACAGCACATAACACATAAATTCAAGCAGATGCTGGTGGTTGGACATATTTCTTGGTAACTCTAGGTGGCTTCCAGGGTTGAATGGTAGATGCAGCTGTTGATGGTGTGGCTGCACTATTGCTTGGCGTGGCTCCATCTGTACGAATCTTGAGCATCAGTATATGAAACACTAAGTAGTTCAAGGTTCATTCTTGGACCACATTTCCGAGCAGTACAACATAAATAAATCAGAACATTTTCAACATGCATGTGCTGGAGGATTGGAGTTGGAGGCTTTGCCTCAGAATCTGATGAAGTGAGATAGAGAGAGAGCCAGGGGCATTTACCATCATTTTGTAAACAATCTGAGATGGCTTTCTAATGTCTGGCCAACCGAATGTGACAGGAGTGTCATTTCAAGAAGAAAAATCCCAAAGCAGTGGCATATTGACAATAAGACAGTTTTGGATAGCATTTTTAGAATTTCAGGTTTGGCCGATGGCATACAACAAATTTTCCTATCAATTCGATAACTTGGTGTCATTCTCTTGTATGCTTTATGCAGGTGACAAGACGATGACAATCCTCTGGTTGTGGCTCAACCTTGATGCATGCACGAGTCGAAGATTTCTGCAGGATGTGTCAGGGACTTCTCGATTATCCTTCATGGATGCATTCGTCTTCATTTGTAAACTATGGTTTGTTTTTTTAATTGAGTATATCCAGTGTGTTTGCGTGTTGGCCGTTAATATACTGCATTCTATTTGCTTCTATGTAATAATAATAAACACGGAGCGCAGAACCTGTGCTTCATGGTGATACTGTCAGAATTACTTGTAGATTGAGATTTCCTTTCCAAATACAACGTTTGTGCTTCTAACCGCTGTGTTAATTACATAATCTCTTTGCATGTTTTTTGGTTGAAAAATAACTGGTTTGGCATCACCAAAATAGTTATGTAGTTACGTAAGAACCAAAGGGATTGCTATTGCTGTAAGAGACCAGTAATCCCATTCCCATATCGTCCTTCAGTCCTTTTGGCTAGGCTCATATGACTCCATGACTCATGATCAACATAGAGCCATAGAGATCGGCCAAAGAACAAGCTTTCTATCTTACCAGTGACTACAGCTGATTGCAACAAGGCAATTCCATTTAGTATGGCTGATTGCACGAGGTTCAGATGTACGTATGTACACATGAGACAAATGAACTTCAAAATCATGTTTATTTTGCCAAACTGATGAATACTGACAATCGGGTCATTAGCTTGCTGACATGAATACTCTAACGATATAGCACGAGTGACGCAAGGCAGGTCAGATGTCTAGATTCAAAACGTCGTTCGATTTTTCAGTTCATGTCTTCCTTTCCTCTCCTCTCCTCGCCTCGCCTACCCAGGCAGTATGGCGCAGGGGCGGATCTACAGTGGTTCATGGGTGTTCAGCTGAACACCCAAATTTTTTGACAAAAAATCTAATATATATGAGGTATAATACATATACATATATATAGTTGGGCTAAATCAACTGTTTATATCCTTAATTCGGCCCGAGAGGCCGAGAAAAACGCACAGCCCGCCAGGCCGCGACCGCGCGTGAAGCCCATCTTCTGTCCACGCGGCCTGCCTACCCCCGCCCCCGGTCCCGATCCCCATTGGCAAATGGCAAATCACGCGACACGCGGAACCGCGGACCCTAACCCTAGCCTCGCCACCTGCGCTCCGCCTCGCCACCGCCGCCCTCCGCCTCGCCGCCTCCGCGCTCCGCTCTGCCGGCGACCACGCCTCGCCACCTCCGCCCTCCGGGCTCTGGCTAGATCTGGGCTTCGCCTCCGCCCTCCAGGCTTCGACGACCGGCGAGGCGGCACTCGCGACCGCAGACCGCACCAGCCAACAGGCACGCCTTCGGGCTCGGCCATCCGCTCCGCGCCTCGCTGGCAGCCCGCCGAGCCCGGCACCGCGGCACCGCGGCGCACGACCGGCCGACCGGACCACGCCCGCGCGGCCACGCCTCGTCCTCGTCGCCTCCGATCTGCGCCTCTGAAAACGATGCATATGCAGATGTGCTATGGTAATTTAGAGTTTTTTTGTTTTGATCTATTCTTTGCGGCGAGCAAGCAAATACGACTCGTTCCTTTTCTCCATGCAGTTAGTCGCGGATTTGTTTGCCGCCTGGTGCTAATCTCCACGGTTCGATTCGGTTTTTCAAGATCTCAGCGTTTTTTCCAGAAATTTTTGGGGTTCATCTGAACCCCACGCCATGGAATCAGGTGATTAATGAATTATTCAATTTTTCTCTTAGTTTATTGAGATCCGCGTGAGAGTACATTGTTCCAAGGGAGAAGTTTTTGAGATAGCGATTGGATTGCTCCGGTGAACCAAGCTTTTTAAAAGAAAAAAAAGAATCCTTGAATGTTCTGGTGGTTTAGATTCTCTATAGTGGCAATAAAGTGTGATTTTCAAATCAGCCAGCTGAGATTCTACATGGTTTTCTGTTCAAGGGATGTGATGAGAATTGATTAATCAATTTGGTCATGGTGGTGAATTAAGCTAATTTCACCTGTTGGGATGAGTTCTGATGCCCACCTTGGTTTGGGCTAGTTCTGTGGTTGAGTGAATGAATCAACAAAGCTTGTGGTCATTTATTTACACTGTAATGTAGTGATCGTTGATAGTGCATACAGCCTAAAGCTATTTTTTCATGCATATATGCCTTGTATCATGTGGTGCTCATTGATTTTTTTCATGCATATACAGATTGCTGTTATGTGTTGAAAAATGAAAATAAGCAATGCTTTTATGCTTCATGCTTGTATGTGAGTATGTCTGTATGTGCTTCATATTATTCATCAATGATCTTATGATCACACATTGTCCGCCGTCGAACTGATAATTTTAATGAATTTTGTAACACTTGTATTTTATAATTTTGTAGATTTTTGAGTTTTAAAAAATGAAGATGTCTACAAATCTGAGATCTTTGTGGGAGAGAGCTAGAACGACACAGAAGATATCGCCCACCTCGATGGTATGTTAACTATTACTATTGTAGATCTTTATGTTTTGTACTGAAAAATATTTTTACAACTTCGAACACCCATTTCAAAATTCCTGCGTCCGCCACTGGTATGGCGGATCCTCCTGGTGCCCATGCGAGTTGATGGCATAGTAATTGCAGGGGAGCATACTAGCCAGACGTGCTAGCAGCGCTACAAAACCATAGAAAAGTATCTGTTAATTCTCATCTCACTCAATGAAGGAAGAGGGACTCTAGATATACAGTAAATTTGCAGCCACTTCATTGAAACTAGACAATTGCGCGGCTAAATACTAAAATCTAAACCCTTATGTCTATAAATAGAGTTTTATTTTCTAGACGGCTATAATGCTTATGATTGGAAGCATAGTTGTATTTCTTATAAAATTTTTAATATTTGTGTAAATCTTTCTCTTTTTTTTCTCTGTTAATTTAGGAGTTTCTAGCCTCCTAGAGCGAATGTGCAAGCATCTTTTAACCTTGTTTTAATAAGACAGTAGAAGACACGTATGCTTATTTTATGGTATCAAAGACAAAACTTACGCCAATTCATTGTACGTCGTAGTTGAACAGCCACCGGTCAAGGTGCGATTATATTAGCCCTTTAAAAGTACATTTTGTGAAAGACTTAACAAAGAAAGACTAAGCTAAACAGATGAGTGTTAGCAACCGTTTACATGCTCATACTTGCACTCCGAGTCTCTCGGCACGCCCTCCCATCTTATGTGAGTCCGTTGGCTAGTGCGCGTGTGTACGTGCACTTTAGTGCTTCCCTATACATGCATGTACACACACGAGAGATCGACTGTTTCATATATACCAGTCATCTGTTTATGTGTTGCAACAAAATTTATTAGATATATAGAAAATCATGCTATGAAAGAGGGCTACTCAGATCAATTAAAATGTGGAGAGTGATAAGAAATTGAGAATGGGGCAGTTGGAGGAGAAGGAAAATACGACCACTAATTCGTTCTTTTATAATAGTAATGTATAAAAAATCATGCTATAGAAGAGGGCTACTCTGATCAGTTGAAAAATGGAGAGTGATGAGAAGTTGAGAATGGGGCGGTTGGAGGAGAAGGGACATACGATCACCAACTCGTTCTTTTATAATAGTAATGATATATAGCGTGTTTTGCATACGTATTTATAAAAATAGCCGTATGCATGAGAGAATGACAAAAATGATGCTTCTGTCATTCGATCACCAGGTGGCAGCGCCCTAGGCTGACACGCAAACTACCGGAGCCTAGCCACAGTGCGGCAAGCGCCTGCCGCCTAGCCATCTGCAGCCGTGCACCTACCACTCGGCCACCATGCCGTAGGTGGCCTGCCACCCCTCCACCATACAGCATATAATTAAGTCGGCTAAATAGCCGACTTAGTTATCTGTCGAAATTGGTATTTTATATGTTATATTTTTTTATTTTTAAATATAGCAAATGAACTTAAAAAATTATAAAATTTTATGTGCAGCCTTCCAACATAACGTACTTCATTGTGTAATTACCGCACTTGCACAGTAATGGCTATAGCGAATGAATTTAATGCTTCTAAACTAGCTATTAAATTTGCAACATGGTACTACTGCTATTGTACGTGTGGTAGCTCTGCTCTCCAGTAGTTTCATTTTCATAAAGCGGTACCCACGCTTCCCTTTTAGGACCAAAACTGGCCCTCTCTAGAAACAACATACCACCTACTAAAATTTGGTACTTCCCGTGTGTGGTAGTACCGCTCAAAATTTGTGGTCATACTGCGATGCAGTAGTACCGCCAATTAAACTGTGGTACTACCGTTTTTAGAGGAGCAAACATGCTTCAAAATTGTCTTTCTGGAAAATACATACCGTCAACTAAAAATCGGTCCAAACGGGGTGCGGCAGTACCACACTACCTTCTCGGTCATACTGTAGTGCAGTAGTACCATCATGTAAACTCTGGTATTACCGATTTTTTTGAGAATGCACGGCTAGCTTTCAATTTAAATTCTAAGTGCATGTATGATCCTAAGTTGATCTAAATAGCACAAGAACATGCTGTCAGGCTACTAGTCATGATCCCTCTTAATAGTACGGTATCTAATCTAAAATCTAGTCTTCCAACATTTTCTTCTAAGACTGGTAAAAGATAATATATCCTAGGATAATGATACCTTTGTTTTGGACCATATTGATCTTCATGTTAATCCATTACATGCATCTCTAGGTTGTCACATTCATCACCGGGACTAAACCTATTAAACATTTGATAAGCATATTGGTCTCATATTCATATTTTGTCATTAATTATCAAAACAATTTTTAGAGGCCTGGATGCTTTCAATCATTTAGCAGAAAACTTAGCCCAACACCCACTTTTGTTTTTACCGACTTATCTTCCGCGGTAGAAAAACTGAAGAATAGTGATGAGCTCACCCGATAGACCAGAGGTCCTAGGATTTTACCCTAGTCCATAATCAGCCAAGAAGGCCAAGAGGAAAAGGCAAGGACAGCTGAATCTTTGCACCAGCCAAGAGAGAGGAGCCAGCCATGCCTCCATTCATAAGCAAACCAACCAGAGAGCAAAGAGCAAAGCTAACACTCCCATTGCCATTGAGAAAGTCACCAGAGCACCAAAACCAAGCAAAGAACAAGTCCTAAGCTTTCTCTACTCTCACCGAAGCCATCGCAAGCCAAGGGAAGAGCCAAAACCGAGAACCATCCCCCACATTGATCATAGCCATCAAGAGAGCACCACCAACATAGAGAGGACAAAGAGTAGAGCTAGGAGGAGAGGAGCCCATAGGGAGTTGGGGGAAGACCGATGGCATGAAGACAAAGGCCACGACAACTAGTCAACCACAAGCTACCAAGGACCACCAACCACGCTGAACTGGACAAGGACAAGGAGGTGAGAAAATACTTATTGAAACGCGTGGAGAGCATCATCACCACCATGACCATCATCATCGCCTTCTCATCCCAAAGCAACCCAAACCAAGGTCCCCGCAACCTTCCCACATCACATTCACGGCAACATAGCATGGCACAACCACATGACACAGCCTGTAGCACCCCACATACCAATGTGAGATACTACTATAGAACGTCGTCGCCAAAGTGAAGAATAAATAATAAAAGCAATAATAGGAATCACAAGTAAATAAACTTTAAAGGTAATTTACTAAAGAATCAACAAAGGCTGAAATAAATGTTTGAAACATGGGACCGGTCCACTTCTAATCAAATAAAGAATAAATAAAATAACAAATAGTGGCCGCCCCGACCTGCGCCGCCGCCGACCCAGCCTTCGTCGCCGCCGCCTTGCTCGATGCCGACGGCTGCCACCTGGGCCTGGCGTCGCCGCTCGAAGCTGCTGCCGCCGACTGGAGATGCACCGCTCGCCGCTCGACCGCCGCCTGACCGCCGCCACTCGACCTCGGTCGCCTGGAAACGAAGCCATCGGTCCGTCACCTACCTCCAGCCTGAAGACGCCTGCGCCGCGCCGGCCACCCGCGTCGCCATCGCGGCCTGCGCCACCGCCGCATCGCTCGGTCGCGCTGTTGTCTCTCTTGTGCCGCCACCTGCGCCGCTTGGCTGGCTGAATCGCCCATGCCGCTCGGCCGCCCGCACCTCACGGTCTGCCGCTGCTGGCCACCGGTGCCAACGGCACCGCCACCGCCCGGGAGAGAGAAGGAGAGAGAGTTGAGATTGGTTCCATTGGAGAGAGAGTTGAGAGTTTGGTTCAAAATAGAGAGAGAGATCGACAAGAATAATAAGAGAGAGGAAGAGAGATGATGGAAGAGGGAGAAAACGGTTAGAGAATTTTTTTTGGAGGGTGCTATAGCTCTCCCCCCTTAAAAGAAGATTCGGCCTCGAATCGACTAGCTCCAGAAGGTAGGACAACAGAATTTGAGTAGGTTAATTAGATGGAGGGATCCCAAGAAATAAGCATGAGGCAAAAAGATTAGGGTAATTCTCGCGCATCCGGGACTCCAATTCCCAGGTGGCTTCACGTTCCAGCTGATGGAACCACAATACCTTGACATAAGAAATGGTCTAGTATCGTAGATGACACTCGGAACATTCCAGAATATGGACCGCCCATGCCACGATGGACAGCCCCCCCCCCCCTCCCCGAGGCCTCCAAGGTGGATAACTCCAGAACTTGATCAAGGTCATTATAGTACTTCCTCAGCATAGAGATATGAAGGACATTATGGACGCCAGCCAGGGAAGTAGGCAACTCTAGACGATAAGCAAGCTTCCCGATTCACTCCATGATAGGGAACGGTCTGAGCTAAAAGGGAGGAGATTTTTGACCATGGAGGGCCGGCGCTGGTGGAGCCAAGCCAAGCTGTAGACACGGGGAGAAGATGAGGCACTAGGTAGGTGTGGACGGTGCCAAGGGAGCTTTGGGGAGCGTCCCTGGCTGGAGCCACAATGACTCGAGCGGAAGCTAGGGAACCAATTGAGTTGGCGGTGTGAGGGCGTAGGGGACTGAGCCATGGTGACTATGCATGGCACTAAAGGGTAGGTGAGGCGCGAAGGCACCAGCGAACGGCGGCGCAAGGGCCATGATGATATGGGTCTAAGAGTAGGTGGGTTGATTTGGAGAGGAGGAGGAGAAGGTTAGAAGAGAGGATAAGGTTGGGGAGAAGAAGTGAAGGGCCTGGGAGGCTTTGGCCGGGTGAGAAAAAAAAGAAGGGAATAAAAAGAAAAGGGGAAAGGGAAGAAAGAGAATAAGCATGTGCAATAAAATTTTTACTTCATAAATCTGTAAATTATGGTTGTTTAAGCACCAGGATAGTGGGAACGTGTCCGGTGAGAGAATGATTGTTTGTGTCAGGTTTGCTCATAGGAGCAATGTTGTTTGTCTGTGTGCATGTATTGCTATGATGTATTGAGACTAGATGATGCTCGTACAGGTGGATGTTCTGGTTTGGTGCCATCCACGTATCATCTACAAGATTAAATAGGCAAGTACATAATAGAATAGCGGGTTGTGATGGATACTTGATGCTTGTTCCTTCATGCTTTATTTCAAGGTGTTTTATAAGATGAAATCCATGATTACATGTTAATCATACCCTGATAAGTGATACATATTAACATATAGTTGAATGGTAACAATGGAAGAATGTTGCATCATGCAAAATGCATATGATCCAGGGCAATGAGTAAGTCATATAATTAGTCCAGAGTGCATGAGCCAAATCGGTGAGAAAGCTATGTGACTAATCTGGAGTGCTCTTGAATAAGACCTATAGAGGTAGGCACCTCCATAGGATGAAGGAAAATAGCTACTTCAGTAGGCACTCCACGGGAGTAGAGTTTGAGACCCCGTATGAAATAGGATAGGGCAAGAGTGGTTCATCGATGGGTGAACACTCCACTATACTAGTATAAGCTACAGTTACAGATGCATCGCATTGCATGAATGAAATAGGAGACAGTGATACAGTTATAGAGGTTATGATATATAGTCCAAAGATATGACATTTACTAACAGTTATAGATATTGTGTTTATAGCCACAAATATGGAACTTACTGAATTGATGTGTTGATACCACTGTTTTATTGTGTGCTTACTGAGTTTTCGGACTCACTCTTGTTTATTTGTTGTTTTTAAGTGAATATTAAAGACGACATACACGGGCGGGACTAGCACATGCATTCCACATGCAAATAGTAATTTGCACACCACCTTTAGTTGATATATTTAGATGTGTGTGGCTCATAAGTTTCCTTTCGATAATTGGCAAATCTATACATTTGCTTCAATGCTCATCGTTAAACGTATGTTACTTAATGTGACATTGAGATTTAAATAGAGGAGTTGCTACATCAATCTAGCAACAATGGTTGTAAATGGTAGTGTAATGGAGTAGTGGTAGTATTCCAGGCTCAGAGGTTGAGCTAGGGTGTTACAATCAGACACCAAGTCCTCTTGTCCTCAGCCTCTCTTCCGTAGCAACTCATTCCCCAACTCTCTCTTGGTCGTCGCCATGGGCACTAATCTCGGCTCCACCTTCAGTACCGTCGCATCTTCTCTTGTGTCAGCTCCACTAATTTGGGTTTGGGATTTGATTTGATTTTGGTTTTAAGATTTAAGCTTCCATATTTGAATTTGATTTTGCTACAAATTATCCTACGCTACTTTATGGATCATCTTTTCATATCGGACTTCTCATTCCAAATTGTTTTTCCATTTAGGTATTGTTTTAACCCCTAGGTTTTGGTTTTCAATTCACCACCAAATGCCAAAGGAATTTTTAAAAAGCCAAATGCCAAAATTATCCAAAAATTTTAAATAGCCCCAAATTTGGGCTGTTACAAGAGAGTACAACAAACACTTATACTTCTCTAATCTTAACCCTAGAACACTTAGCTTCAATGAGTAATGCTAGGATGGTCAACTAGCAAGTCTTCATCTTAACAAGTTAAATACACAAGGCAACTAGCCCCATCTAACCCTAATAGATACTATCCACTCAACATAAATAGGAGAAACCCGTTAACCTCATACAACACGATTTTTACTCACATACTACATTTATACATGCTTTTCAAAGCATATAAGCATGAATCAGCTAAGTCCTTAGTTTTTGATCTAGCTTGATCTTCTCAACTTTCTTTTACCTAAATCGCTTTCCCAAGCACTGCTCAACTTACTAAAATACTCTTTATTGACATGGTCTTTATCTTCTCTTGTAAGCAATCGTCATACCTGTCACGTGTAGGTGCACCACTTGCTTACCACGTGCCGACAAGTCCCCCCCCCCCCCCCCCCCCGTTCTGGTTCCATTGGATCACGTCTCACTCAAACCGACCAAGCCACATAGTACAATCCGTCGCTCAAGATTTCCTTCAATATTTTCCTCCTTTGTGCTATGCTTGAGCTCAGCCATTTCACTCGGCATCCTTGCTTGTTCTAGGCCCCGTTTCCTCCATAAGCGTAGCCCCGATCCCTGCGCGTTGAACATGGTTAACACTAAGCCACCTTACACATCCAAAGATCAAGAAGCCGTTTTCGGACATAAGTTGTTCATAACTAGACTCACGTTAGTCAAAACATATTTTATGCAGCATTAATGTACGAATCAAACACAATTCAAAACAACCCAAAACAAAAATCCAAGAAATTTCTATCTGGGCCAGTACTACCGCCCACCACAAGCTGGTACTACCGCTCCCCGCAACTGGACCTCTATAAAAATTACAACCAGCAAGTAATTCGCGATACTACCAATCAGCGGTCTGACCAGCAGCATGACAACAAAACTGATAAAATGCAAACTTTGTAAAATTCAAATATCCACTATAAAATTGCAATAGTTCATCACAATACTATTCTAGACCTTTTCATGTGGTCCTTCAAATGGCCTGGTATAGATCATTGAACTATGCAATGGTTCAATTACGTACGACAAGGATTCAGGAAATATCTTCTGCCAAAGGCCTACAGCAACCTATAAAAACATCGAGCATGAGACTTAGGGTGTGTTTGGTTGAGTGGATAAAGATAGATGAGATAGGATGATCCAGGATTTATTAGGATGGGATAGGATAATCTAAGAGTCTGTTTGGTTAGACAGATAGGTTGGTACATGTTATTGTTTTGTTGGTGGGATGATAATAGATGAGATGAGCCAATTTTATGTTTGGTTGGGTGAACAAAAATGGATGAGATGGGTTGTGATACCTCTGGTGAGATTACCCTACACAAAATGAATGCAATGGATTGCTACTAGAAATGCCATCATATTTGCAAAACATACAGTAAAGAATTTGCTGATCTGTTAACAATTGGTAGCCAATCTTGAATTTTACTCACAAAATATACGGTAAAGAATTGACATACTGAAAATTAGACCTAAATCTCAAAAATTGGGTAACTATTTTGGTTAGCAAATGACTCCTCTCTGTCAAACCATTAACAATGGTTGCAGTAACAGGATTGACATCCTTTGCATCAAGCTCTCCCTCCGTTGAGAGCTGAATCTACGACACCATTGCAGCCGCCTCCCATCTTCTTCGTCTCCTTCCCTCTCAGCATGTTTCAGTTTCTCTTAATCGATGTACCAAAAGGAAGGCATGGTAGCTCATGGATACAACGGGATAAATGCAGTGTACCTACAAGGAGTTGTGAGATTAGTATTTCCAAAGGATTTATGATGCACTGCGCAAAGAAGTAAAGCGGTTTAATCTGAGATTTGAAGTGCAATAATCTGAAAAATTAAGTTGAGCAGGAAAATTTATGAACCGGGTATAATACATCTCACAGTACTTGACTGCTATGTATCTTTGAGAAGTCCTCATAGCCAGTTCCAGTGATACAACCTTGTTTAGCAATTCAATTTGACAGTCAACAAAAAGGTTATCCATGTTTACTGCAATTACTGGAGTGGCAAACTAGCAACAGATATTTGTCCTAATACCAAACAAAAAACCAGTAAAAAGCAGCCAATATTGCACATCAAGTTTTAACATCACTTAAATAAACAGAATCTACAGACAACTGAAGCGAATGGCAATGTCAACTCATATGATTCTAATACAACAGATGTTTGTGTTTCTTTTGTCACACTATAGGAAACAAAACACAATTACATCAGTAATTAGAGCGGACCAACATATCAAGTCAAGGAACTCCTGAAACTAGCGTGCTTCATCCTTAAACGAATGAATTCCTCACAAATTTGTATAGGACAGTGATTCTCTCATAGAATAAAAATCTATTTGTTGAATGATGAATAAAAATCTATTTGTCGAATGATGTGTATTCATGGGCAACAATGTACTTATCAGATTATGAAATTTTCCCTTTCTCCATCATCACACATGAATAACAATTTCCCCGCCGAGTATCAAAGCTTTCACTTTTCAGCTTTCAACCATTCCGTTCAACCTAGTCAGGTTTCCTTCCCTCTAGTATACATTCAGAACCCATCAGGATGAATTTCACCGGCATGAACCAAATACCAATCGAAGATGAAAGTAAATACCGCACAAGAAGTAAATAAACAAGAAATGTCGCAAGAAATTGAGGGGAAGAGAAGAAAGCTTACGCGAGGATCCACTTGCCGTTGAGGAGGGTGGGCGCCGGCATGAGGTTGAGCGTGATGATTTCCACCACCTCCGCCTGCGTCCAGGGCCGGCTCAACGTTTTCAAGGGCCCTAGGGCGAATTCGGCTCTATGGGCCCTTTACTACAAATTTTTTTTCTACTTATAAAATATGCAGTTTAAACTTTATATTGTCTAAAGTGACACAAATCAATAGTTCTAACATGATAAACTAATTAGGTACTAACTAGTTCATAAACCAAATGTAACTAGTAAGAATTAATTTACCTCAAATAAGAGCAACAAATATCCAAGAGGCGACAAGCAAATAAGCAATCGGAGGCGGGGCGACGGATGCAGATGGCAAGGTGAATCGCCTGATCGGGACTCTCGGGCTGCGACGGCCTCACGGCCACGATGTCGGCGCAGCGCGCAGGCGCAGGAGACGATCACGTCGAACTGTCGAAGCCGCGGCCCGCGGACGGAGTTCACGATTTCACGTTCGGGCGGCACTTCAGCGAATCGGCGTGGCGTTCTTCTGGTCTCTGGCGTTAGTCGAAGCGTCGAGCGGTCGAGGCGTTCCGCGAATCCGCGTTACGGCGTTAGTTGTATGCATGCAGTTATATATAAAACGTTGAGCCAGCCCATGAATACTCCGGCCGCAATCACAAAACGTCGCAATCACAAAACGCATGCATGCAAGCTTCTAGGCTCTGGCTGTAGTTTGGCGCAGGGGGTGGGGGTGGGCCCTCCCTGGCCCGGGGCCCTAGGCCGGCACCCCTCTGGCCTACCCCCAGAGCCGGCACTGCCTGCGTCTCGCTGGACGCGCGCAGGCCGCGCTCCGTCCCGTACAGCGCCTTCTTCAGATTCACCTTCATCTCCGCCACCTCGCTCGCCAACGGCGCCTCCGCTACCGTCAACGCGGCACCGCCCTGTTCTGCCGGCTCCTTCCCCCACTCGTCCTCGGCGTCCCCGGCCACCGCGCGCACCGCACGCAGCGACGAGAAGCGTGGGGTCACCGCGAATGCGACGGCCGCCGGAGCCATGTGGCGGCCGCGGCGGAGAGGGCGGGGTTTTCTTGCGGACGCGCAGTTGTGAGAGACGGTGGATGAACTCGTCCGACGAATTTTGCCGCACCGCCCCATCCAGCATCTGGACCGAATATTCGCTCTCGGCGCTCTCGTTGGATGAGTTGTCCGAGATGATTTGAGTCCGCTCATTTCGGCTTAGTTTATTATTTTTAATTTATTTTTTTATTAGTTTAAATTTTATCTTTTTTAGTTTTTATTTTTATTTTGCCAATTCTTGTTTTCGTATTCGTTTGCATTATTCGTAAATGGCTAATCTGTTTTTTCCTGTTTTAAAATTTTTAAATTTAGTTATGTCAAATAAGGGTGTGTTTGGTTGCCTGAATCTCCTTCGTCCTGGATGGGTGGATCCGTATAATCTGAGAAAGAGCCTGTTTGGTTGCCTGTATGACCGGATACAGCCTGTATGAGCGGATGCAAAAATACGCCCTCATCCTGGATGGGTGGATACGCTCAAAATGAGCTTCACTAGCCATCCTGGATGAATGGATGCAGTGTATCTTATGCGGTCCCACGTGTCAGCCTCTCAGGTTTGGTAGACTGCATCCGCTCATACAGGCAACCAAACAGCATCTCAGTTTTTTTGTATCCGCTCATACAGCCTCACCAAACATCTTCTTTTTTTGAAATACGATTCCACTCAGGCTGCATCCACTCATCCAGGATATACGATGCAACCTCCATCCACGAACCAAACACACCCTAAGTCAATATCAGCTACACTACAAATTTAGTCATAACTTAGCTTATTTCAATCTAACCGAGCAACACCTCGATCTCATCCCACCAATCAAACGTATAGCAACTTCAAAAATTAGATGGAATGATTCCATCCAACTCCTATTCTACCAACCTAATACTCCCTTAGTTACCAAATCTGAAAGATTAGGTGATAAGGCAGCAACTGATCGAATCCGTCCCTTCCAAATCCGGAAATCCGACAGGTTATCTTGCAAGCCCACCTATCACCAGCATTAACCAGCTTACATATTTGTTTTTATTTCTATTTTTTGAGCTGGCTCGCAGATGTGCTATTTATTTTTATTTTTTGAGCTGGCTCACAGATGTATGATTTTTTATTTTTATTTTATTTTTTTGCGCCGCTCACAGTGGTATGATAAGTGAATTCGATACTAGCAACAGCAATCGAGATTTCTGTACAGTAATAGCTGAATGCCCGTGCGTTGCTACGGATTTTTAAAATTTATCACATTACATGTTTTAAAACTTACAAATGGTAAAAAATTTTAGTTTTAAAAGTTTTTAAATCCGTCAAGTAAGTCGGAAGTCGTCGATCACACCTCGTAGTCATACGGTGCATCAAAGTTCAAAGTATAGAACTGAGTTTAGTAGTAAAGCTTCGATGTTGTTCACAGCTCAATTAGATAGCAACTCCACATATTTTCATCAATATTGCAATTCTGGTTTACAAGACACCACAGTTCAGTACCAATTGGAAACCCTCCCAAAAATTACAAAATGAATACCCTCATGGTCCCAGGAGAAATATTAAGCTAGAGTATAACAGATGGCATTTCTACCAACAACATTCTTCATAAAAAAGTACTGTTTCTAGGCATTCCCAATCACTCAACATGCTTCCTTCTTCTAAAACCATGCGAGATAGGAGCTCTTGGTTAAAAAAAGATACCAAATCTGCTAAAACCTAAAAATGCTCATAGACAACTTAAGAGCATACTTCTTAAACCCAGCTATAACATTAGGTCCCAGACACAATAAGGTAGTGATAATTAGCTAGTCACGCTTCTTAGCATCGGCAAACACTTAATTGATGTATTGAAAAACATCTCTGAAAAATTGCAAGACAGAAAATGTTATGATCTTATCAATTCTCCATGCCAGTGCTGCTTCTCCTAGGCATTTCTTCGAACACATGACATGCATGACACCAAGCCACCTTTGGTCTGCAAAAGTGAGGGGGAAGTAAAAATTGAGGAGCAAATAAAGGGAAAGAGATCTCGAAGTAAAAATTGAGGAGCAAATAAAGGGAAAGAGATCACACAAATGGAAGGAGTAGGGGGAGGAGGAGGCGGCGGCGTCGGCGGCGGCGGTGCGAGGTGGGGAGGAGGAGGCGGCGGCGGAGTGGAGGAGCGGGGCAGGAGGCAGCGGAGCAGAGGAGTGGGGGGAGGAGGAGGCGATGGTGGCGCGGGGTGGGAGGGAGGGGAGGAGGCGGCGGCGCGGGGTGGGGAGGAGGTGGCGGCGGCGGAGCGGAGGTGTGGAGGGGAGGAGGATGCGGCGGCGCGGGGGTGGGGAGGAGGAGGATGCGGCGGCGACGAGGCGGCGCGGGGTGGGGAGGAGGAGGCGGCGGAGTGGAGGAGCGGGGCAGGAGGCGGCGGAGCAGAGGAGTGGGGGAGGAGGAGGCGATGGTGGCGCGGGGTGGGAGGGAGGGGAGGAGGCGGCGGCGCGGGGTGGGGAGGAGGAGGCGACGGCGGAGCGGAGGGGTGGGGGGAGGAGGATGCGGCGGCGCGGGGGTGGGGAGGAGGATGCGGCGGGGGCGCGGAGGGGTGGGGGAGGAGGAGGCGGCGGTGGCGCGGGATGGGGAGGAGAAGGCGGTGGTGGAGCGGACGGGTGGAGGGAGGAGGAGGCGGCGGCGGAGCAGAGGAGCGAGGGATGAGGCTGCGGCGGAACGGAGGGCGGGGGAGGAGGCGGCGGCGCGGAGGGCGAGGGAGGAGGCGGCGGAGAAATCTGAAATCAGGAAGAAGCGCACGGGTTCGTGGGGGAGGCAGGCTCCCAGGCGGTTGGAGGGGTGGGTGGGCCCACACGTCAGACTACCTTTTTGAAGTGTAGGATACACCATCACCTTAAACTCCTTTTAAGGAGTAGAGAAAATCAATTTGCAAGATGCACTCCCTCGAATCACCAGACACAATACCAAATGACCAGAAAATGTAGTGCAATTTACTTAGAATTGTGTTCAGAATTGGGCTTTCTATACCCAATACAAAACCAGTATCTGCATTGTAGTCTACCCCTAAATTGCTATACAAATCAAGGCATCAAGCACAGAACACACTTGCTCAACTGAGTCCTGTAAACAATGTAAACAAATCTGGAGACTTTAACGAATGAGAACAGCAAAAAAGTAGTTTCAACTTTCAAGGCACACGATAACCAATAATGCATTACAACAAACTTGAAGATGGGTAACAATTTGTGAAGTCTCTACAATTGACGGTGGGCACATTATCAACCAAAAGATTAAAGAAATAATTAGAAATATACTGTATGTGTTAGGATACAGTATAAATAGCCTTCTTCCTGATTTTGTTCCCCCGAACCAGGTAAATTGGACAATGATATGATATTATCATTATGATGTCCTTGTTAAATATGATTGTCCATCCAGAATGTTCTTGACATTGTATGATTGTCCATCCAGAATGTTCTTGACATTGTACAAGTTACAACACCACCTGAAAATAACCATACATTAGATTTACTGTAAGAACATATATGCAATTGCCCAATGGACTATGCCTGTAAAGTGGTACTGCCTGATAATATGTAAATATAAAATATATCAGTGATATCTAGCTTTTACCATTTGCAATCATCGACTGGTTTTAGGGCCAAAACTGGCCAGTTTCTGGTTGAAAACATGTCAGGTTCGGTTTTTCATCCCAAAAATGGTTCCCAAAAGCGTTCATAATACAAAGGAAGATAGACCATTAGGATGAAGAACATATCCAACATTTTAGTCAGTGGAATGTTGTTCATAAAAAATAGGGGAAATTAGCTTTGTAAATCAATTACTTGTTTTCAAAACTATTGGCACAGGAAATGGCATAAATAATCATGTTAGGTACTTGCTTACTCTACATCTACCACATGCAAGTCAGCTCTACATCTACCACATGCAAGTCAGCCATGCACTCCTTGCCTCCATACTAAACTCCATGTACTGTCCATATGCCACAGCAATCGTCTAAAAGCAATTGATCTGGTGTATGGTCAGAAAAATACTGACTAATAGTGGTAGCCAATAATATCACACTTCCCTAATCTATACTGGCTTGAGATGGCTAAAAGCCACTATCAAATTCTAGAATGCCAGTTTCTATATCAAAATTTTTTGGAGTGTCATAAACCAATACTCTCTAAAATACAATGTAGCATTTTTAAAAACAAGAAGATATCTGATGAGTTGAAATTTGCAAAATAGAAAACAACACATCATCTTGTTCACGTATCTTAGTGATCCAATGATGATTTACAAGAAAAGCAATGCAATTCAAAATTTTCTAATTGATTTCGAACTTTAGCAGCAACCGAATAACCAAGGTCATCTAAACCACCTTTTACTATTTAGGGTACACACAGAATATTAACAATTTAGCATAATTGTACCTTCTTCCAAAATGGTCAATTATACATGTCAAAAGTTACGAGTACAATATGTTCTTTCCTAATGTCTGAACTCTGGAAATATAAGTCTAATGGCCATGATACACTATTTACTTTTTTTTAGTAGTGGAAGACTACAATTGTTTATACAGAAATTTGCTTTGAGGGAATCATGAGATAATTTAGTGTTAAGAGTTAAGACTTCTTTTTGCTACACAAAGATCATAAGTCCAATTCATTCCGAGGGAATTAAGTGATTACTTAGTGATTAGGTTCATTATCTCAGTCATCACTTTGATTCCTCAGAGATAAAAGCAAGCAAAAAAATTGCTCCGTAAAAGGACTACTCGGTTCTTGATTAGTCCACTCTAATTCAGCACTCTTTAATCTTATCCACCACCTAGTTGGTTGTATCTTACTGTGAAATTGGTAATGATTAAGCATCAAGACTTGGAAATTTTAGAAAACACAGCAGGTAAGCGGATCACCGAACTAAGAACCCAAATCGCGATCAAGATCCAAGTTTTCACCTAATTAAAACCAAATTAAAGATAGGGAGGAGCAGTAGCTTACCTCTCAGTCGGCTCCAGTGCCGCCGCTGCCGCCGAGAGGGTAGGACACCACCTCCCTGACCGTCGGCGCGACCTCGACCAGCGCGATGTCCATCCCGTACCCTGAGACGGGCAGCAGCTTGAGCTCGCGGAGCACGCAGAAGGCCTCTACCATGCGCCCGCGGGGCACGTCGACGGCGACGGCGCACCGCGGGACCCAGTGGTCGGGGCGGAACCCGTCGGGCACCTCGACGCCGGCGTCCTTGTGCAGCAGCTCGCAGAGCTGCGCGTGGAGTCCGAGCAGCGCGGCGGAGGGCGTGGGCGCGAGGAAAAGGACCCCGGCGTCAAGGGAGGAGGGGGGAGAGGCGAGCGAGGAGAGTGCGAGCGGGAGCGGGTCGAGGCGGGAGGCGAGAGCGCGGAGGGAGGGCGCGAGGCGGAAAGGGTCCGGGAGCAGAGGAGCGGGGGCGGCGCGGGGGGGGGGGGCATGGTGAGGGCGGAGGGAGGGGAGGAGGTGAGGGCGGCGCGGCGGAGGAGGAGGCGCGGGCGGCGCGGTGGCGGAGGAGGGAGCGGAGGAGGCGAGGGTGGCGCGGCGACTGAGGGAGGGGAGGAGGCGAGGTCGGCGCGACGGCGGAGGAGGGAGGGGAGGACCTCAGGGCGGAAGAAACGAGGTGTGCGGGGGGAGGCAGCCGCACGGGAAATGGGGGATGGGGGGCCGGGGGCAGCGAACGGCTTTCGGGGGTGGGATAGGTCACATGTGGGGTCCATATGTGTAGAATGCACCATCACCTTGAACTCCTTCTTTTAAGGAGTAGAGATGAGAGGGCAAGACCGGAAGAGGCGAGTTTGATTTGCATATGGGCAGACTAATACTTGACCAGATGGGTTGGTTCCGGTATTGCACTGCACTGCACTGTATGGCCCAAGTCGCTTCGATCATCAAGAATTATAGGCAGTTCCCGTACCTTGCGAGGGAAGTGGGCACACTGATCTCTCTCGCCTTGTTGGTCTAGCTCACGGCAGACCAATCCATCAGGCCTACATGCATGTGGGACGATGGCACGCATATTGACCTGGCTTATGTGCATGGTCGATGTGGAACAAGGTAACAACGATTTGTCCATTCCAGTTTGCAGAATGTGGAATTGCAGTTATCAATCGGTGGTAACAGAAAAGTTGCTGTTATCAATTAGTAGTATATTGCAGTTATCAGTTAGTAGTAATTAGGAATCAATTAGTATTCCACATATAAGGAAAATCAAGAACATGAGGCAATTGAGTCTGTCCATTACCACTTGTTGCAACAGATGAGCTCTGTGATCTGATGTACATGTAACAACGTCTCTTCTCTTCCCCTCTGCAATCTACAACCCTGGTCGATAGTTCAGTCATCATGCCATCCTCAGGCTCAGACACTGGTGCAGCCAGGGAGACTGGTTCATCTCGTCGGCGAGCCTCTTGCCCTCGCTCTGAAACCTCACCGTCGTCACGACATCGAACTCCTTGAACTGCAACAGCTCGGATTCGGTCGACGTCGACGACACCGCCGTCCCGGAGTCTGAGTTTGAGGACTTCACCTGCTTGCCCTTCTGGCTCCTGCTGCTGCTGCTGCTCCCGGTTGCTAGAGTCAGCTCAAGGTTGCATTCGTCTGCGGAGGCAGGGGCCTTGCTGTTCGAGAAGCTGTAGAATTGCTGATGGTTGGTAGCCTTCTCGCTGCGCGAGACGTCGAGTTTTGGACCTTTTGGTTTTGTGTCAACGTCGTCGACGATTGCCTGAGCTCGGTTCAATCCGCTCATCTGCAGCTCCCTCATCAATTGTTTCTGAACATCGTACACTCGGTGCAACTCATGAACCTGGTTCAGCAAGGAAGCAGAGATCGGTGAGAAATTTTTGGTGCCCTTAAGATGTTGATATTAAGAATTTTGCGACGGTGAAAAACGGGAAGCACGTTCGATGTTGTGTCGAAAGAAGAAGATTCTATTCGGAAGATTAGTATTTCCATGCGTGAGTTGGCTCACCTGTTGTCTGAATGTCTGTTCTTGCTTCAGGATGGCCATCCTCATCTGCTCTCTATCCATCTCTTAGAAAAGCTAGCTGCAATTCTCCTTTGCTTATACGTCTGTGTCTCTCCGACTCTCGCTTATCTGTTTTCATGGAAATGTGAGAATGAGTACCGCATGAATGCAGTTGCTCTTGCAAATGGCATAAGGATCTGCATTGCAATACTGAAAATTTTCTCCATGCTTTGTTTCACGTAACTATCATATACTGCCGTATGTTTTCTAGGGTCATTTCCTGGAGTGAATCATCTCTGAAGAAAAGCTATTGGAATGCTGTTTGTATTCAGAAAAAAAATCGATTTTGTTCTCAGTTATTATCAGCTTCTAGAAAGGTACGGAATCAAACTTGTATACATTTAGAAAACAAGAATCAAAATTCTAGTTCAGAACATTAAGATGCAACATCATATAAATTGTTTTGTCAGATCTAGCAGAGCTTCAATTTGAGCTTTGCACTGTTTGATGATAGCCATTTACCATACTGTATATTGGTAATACTTGGAGTTATACTTTAGCCTTTGCTAATTAAATGGATCAGCACAAATCACATATCCTTGCAGGCATTGCACACCTTTACAGACTTCGAAACAGCATGGCAAAAGATTAGAGCTACAAAGGGAACAAAAGAAACACCAAGCTATAACGCATTTTCAGGCTGAGACAAGCCAGTAGGCGTTCCCAAAAAGATCAAGAACAGTTCATTGCAAAAGACAGAATTTAGAACTGTAAGACAGGAACACTGAAAGAAACGCAGAGATCTTCATACTCTGAACTCTGAAGCATGCCACACGTGCCATGAAAGAAGAAACAAGAGAGCATAAGCAGAAGAGCCTTATGCTCACCTCTATATCAAGATTCCAGCAGCCAAAATCCCTGTGAATCAACGAAAGCACCCCTCTTCCTCTCACAAAGAAGCTCTCTTTGTAGTTTCTTTTCTAGCAAAGCCAAACCCAGGAGCTTTGTTTCTGCTTAGAAGCAAACAGGTTGGCATGTATGATGATATCTAGCGAGGCCGGGAGGAGGAGGAGATTTTAAGATTCTCTCCTGTCATGAGTTTCACATACAGCCCATGGTGGGGCCTTTGTAGGCATGCCAAACAAATCCAAGTCACTTTGGCCAATGAGTTCATGTTTCTTAATGTGTGAAAGATGCTTCCATGTAGTGCCAAGAAAAGGATAGGCCAAAGATAAGCAACCCCAGCTACTATATTCCCACCTGCAACCTTAAAAGCTTATGTCTCCCCTGAGATCTCTACACAGTACAACATTTTGGTCGTACGTTACATATCCACTTGGTGCCGGGTGCTAACAGTAGTCCAGTCGGCAAAGAAACCGATATTTTCGTAACAATACTAAGGTTTTATACATCTTGGGAATATATTCTAGCGGACATATTCAGTATTTCTTACATTGGCAAATATGTCGATCGTACGTGCTTTAGTCTGAATTTTTTGTATTTAAGCCCTTTTTTTGAAAAATATTCACATTTAGACCCTTGGTGGTTTTAATTTCGTTTTTGGACCCAGGGGGTCGGAGCCGTGGATCACGGCGCCGAGGTAACACGTCTCGGCGCCGTGATCGATGGCTCCGAGGCCCCAGGCCGGCACCAGCGTGGCGACCCGCGTGGTGCCGACGTGGCAGAAGCTCGGCGCCGTGATCCACGGCTCCGAGCTCGGCGCCGTGACTCGTGGCTCCGACCTCGGAGCCGTGGATCTTGGCGCCGAGCTAGCGGCATTTACCCGGGCCAGGCCGAGCCATTTCGCGTCGCGTCTGCCCTCAGCCCCCAGCCCCCGACTCCTGCCCCGCCGCCTCCCCGCCGCCTCCCCGGCCGCCACCGCGTCCCCGGCCCGGCCGTCTCCCCGCCGCCTTCCCGGCCCCCGCCCCGGCCGCCTCCCCGCCGCCTCCCCGGGCCGGCAGCGCCTCCCCGGCCGCCTCCCCGCCGCCTCCCCGGCCGCCTCCCCGCCGCCTCCCCGCGCCCGGCCGCCTCCCTGCCGCCTCCCCGGGCCGGCAGCGCCTCCCCGGCCGCCTCCCCGCGCCCGGCCGCCTCCCTGCCGCCTCCCCGGGCCGGCAGCGCCTCCCCGGCCGCCTCCCCGCGCCCGGCCGCCTCCCTGCCGCCTCCCCGCGCCCGGCCGCCTCCCTGCCGCCTCCCCGGGCCGGCAGCGCCTCCCCGGCCCACGCCGCCTCCCCGGCCGCCACCGCCTCCCCGCCAGCCACCGCCTCCCCGGCCCCCGCAAGCGTTCAAGGTGAATCATTGCGGATATCGTGAATTTTTTTCCACATATGTTACACACTGTCGCTTAATGTTCACTCCATATCTATGGTACCTACGAGAAGGCATAATGATTTTAGACTTTTGGTGTGATTAATACAATATCTAGATAAATATTGGTGGTTCTGTTTGACTCCAAAAAAGACATTGTAGGCTGCATATTATAACTGAAAATCTCATGTGACTATATCTGGATCGTATTAGATATATAGATGTTTGAATGGGAAAGGGTTCATTGAGATATTTTATTGCTTAAACAAGTATGCATGTGATTTATCCAAAATTTCGCTTAAAGGTATTGAGTTTGGTTTTGTGTATGAACTAGATGGACAACGTAGTAACCCTATATCATGGAGGCAGTGTGACAAGTGATGATTATGGAAATGTTCAATTTGTTGAAATGCAAAGGGTGCCTCTGATGTTCAGTGATCGGCCGTCGTTTAGTGAGTTGGTTGCTAGGGCCCGGGAGAAGCTACATTGTCATGGAAACGAGGAGAGCATCACAGTTGAGGGGTTACTTCACTTCGGTTCGAAAGACACAATTCTCAGGCGGTTGATCTTAATTGGTTGTGAGGATGAGTGGGACAAATATGTCAAAGTGGTTATGAGGAATGAGTTAAAATGTTTGGACCTTGTTGTGCGGAAGGTGTCCATTGAACCAACCCCTCACGGTTATTCACCAGAACTAGGTGATCAGGCACCCTTTGACCCTCCGTTACTGGATCTTGCGGTGGATGTGGAAGAAGTGCCTGAGGTGCCCGATGCTCTATCTGCCCCGAACGAGGTTCAGATTTCTCAACCAGTTCGAGTTGACTGTCGGACTGATGATGTCGTGGCGGCCCCTCAGGAGATGGGATTGACCCAGAATCATCCCAGTAAGTGTCGAGCAACACTTTAGCCTTTTGTCGTCATTGCTTTTTTTTGTCTCAATCCCATCGTTTTCGTGCTTATGATGCAGGAGACATTCCTGATAATGTTGGTGTTCCTCCCGTTGCTCCATCTAGCAACGTTGAAGAAGTCTGCAGAGACTCCAATAGTTTGGATGTTCAAATTGTGGATGAGCTGCAGCCTTACGAGATCGCAAGGGCCGTTGAATCTGACGATGACCGCCCTTTTGGAGAGCTGACCGAAAGTGATATTGAGCTGATCAGACGTTATTGCCCTGGCCGGGATCCATCAGTTCATGAATTCAGCGATCTTAGGCATTCTCATGGGGCTTATGCAGAAGGAAGGGATGACGAGCTGCTAGATGCTCCTGAGGCCGGTTCAAGCATGACAATTGAGAAGGACATGATGTTTGAGGACTTGTCTGCATTGAGAAGGTGGCTGCAGGAGTATTCAGTGATTCGTAAAAGGCCATTCAAGGTGAGACATTCTTATGTGGAGCGGAGGTACACAGTTGTGTGCGAGAAGGAAACATGTGAATGGAGGGTTTGTGCTAGGAAACAGAAGGACACGGGAAAGTTCAAGATCACAAGAATCGTTGGCCCACACACTTGTGCCGAAGCAGAGCTCAAACAGAAGCATCGGCAGTTGACCTCTACCATTATTGCCAAGTCACTGTGTCACATAGTAAAGGGAGAACCCAATATGAAGGTGAAGACACTTGCTGGGATTGTTAAGGAGAAATTTGGATACGAGATAAGGTATGGAAAAGCATGGAGGGCAAAGCAACGCATCTGGAAGATGATATATGGGGACTGGGAAGATGGGTACTTGCAGTTGCCAGCACTTTTCAATGCAATCAAAGCGGTTAATCCAGGCATGCATTATGAGTACGTCCCGAAACCAAACGAATGGACTCAAGATGGGATGCAGATATTCTTCCGTGCTTTCTGGTGCTTTGCTCAGTCCATCGAGGCCTTTCGGCATTGTCGTCCCGTCTTCTCCATTGACGGTACGTTTCTTCTTGGCAAATACCAGGGCACACTTCTGATAGCCATTTCGTATGACGCAGACAACACGTTGGTTCCTTTGGCGTTTGCTTTGGTTGAGAGGGAGAACAAAGACAGCTGGGGATGGTTCTTGCGGCTCGTTCGGAGGCACGTGGTCGGCCCTGGTAGGGAGGTGGGTGTCATATCTGATAGACACCAGGGCATACTTGCTGCCGTACAAGAGGAGATACCGGGGTATCCACCTTTGCACCACCGTTGGTGCACTCGGCATCTTGCCGAGAATCTACTCCGTAAGCATTCTAGGAAGGATAACTTTCCTCTGTTCGAGGAGGTCGCTCGAATGCTTGAGGTCAAGTTATTCCAGGAGAAGTTGGAGCAGCTTAATACTGCAACAACCGCAGAAGGTAGACAGTGGTTGTCGGGATTGATGAGAGATGTAGACAAATGGACAAGGGCTCATGACGATGGTGGCTGGAGGTACGAGTTTCAGACAAGCAATATGGCCGAATCCTTCAATAACTTGCTTAGGGGTATACGTGGTATGCCCGTCAATGCTATAGTATCATTCACCTTTTACAAGCTTGTTGCCTGGTTCAACGAAAGACACACACATGCAATGGCGCTACAGAGTAAACAAGAGAGATGGGCGCCAAAACCGAAGCGTCACCTTGAAAAGGCAAAGGCGAGGGCTGAGGCACATGAGGTACAGTGTTTTGACAACTCCACGGGCACTTACGAGGTTGTAGAAAGGGGTGGTACAACGACCGATGGAGAGCTCCGGCCGACGAGGAAGCATAAGGTTGTTCTTATTGATTTCTCATGCACATGTGGTAAACCGAGGCAGTACCACTTTCCATGTTCTCATTATGTGGCAGCAGCGAGGCATCGCAACTTTGACTACGAGAGCAAGATACCTCGGGAGTTCAGTGTTGACAACCTTGTGCTTACGTGGTCTCCCCGTTTCGAGCCTTATCGGGATGAGGGAGAGTGGCCACCGTACACCGGGCCCAAAACATTGCGGATACGGGTAGCCGTTGGAACAAACGTGGAACCAGGAAAAGGACGAGACACAAGATGGTTATGGATCAGCTTCAAGGAACAACGAGGCGAGGGAGAGCAACCCCCTTTCTTACTAACCCCGAGCAGAACCAATGTAGCAGATGTGGTAGACTTGGCCACAATTCACGCACATGCCATTGGCCACTTAGTCAGGTGCGAGTGCTTGTTATTCGTTATGTTTCATAGTTCTTCTAGTTATTTTTTCATATGTAATTTGTTATGTTTCTTATTTAATTTCTTATTCTTTCCATATTTTATGCATGTTCAATTTTTTGTTTACTTGTATGTTGGACTGACAAATTCAATTTTTTTGTAGGATGGCGCAATTCCACCTGCTAGACCAGTACTACGAGGAGAGCCACCGAGGACGGCTCACCGCGGAGGGGGGGGTATTGCCTTCATCACTTCCTGTACAATTTGAGTTTACATTGATGCATTAACTACATAAATTGGTCTATTCTATACAGGAGCTGCCCATCCTTCGTCCTCGAACCCATGACGGGTTCCTGGACATGCGGTACGACGAGAGGTACACTCCCTTCCTGGAGAGGGCTGGCCTAGACGCCATCTCTTACCAGGTTCGCCGTGGGTTGCCCACCTTGAACCCCCCGGCCATCACTGCACTTATTGACATATAATTGCAGGGCATGGATCCTGCACTTGTTTGGCTGCGTTCTCTTGCATATCTTTGGGACCAGGTCTCAGTGCCCTTCGCCCGGACGAAGAGGGCCTACCTAGAGTACACGAACGAGCTAGATGCGCTCACGGCCTCCAGTGTAAGTTAATTCCATTTGGTTTCGTGATTTTCAGTTGTTAGTATATGACCTTAAACGTTAAATTGTTTCAATGCAGGTTAAGTGGGAGCCGTACGCCGAGCCGGAGGTGGAGGCCATTCAGTTTAGCGCACTATGCAGCATAGACGAGGCCCTCTACAGGAAGAGGTGCCCTCTTATCTGTTTCTATGCTGTTGAGTATCACCTGCCACATAGAGTTGCACGCCAGTTTGGTATGAGGCAGATGTGGCCAGTAGCGCAGTTCTCCACGTCTGTGGCCTTGCACAAGTAAGTGGCATGCAATTTCAATTCTAACCTTGGAATCCAATTGCACAGAGCTTTTTCTATTTTTAACGTTTGGTTTACGTGACATGCAGATTTGATCGTCGGCGACAGAAGAAGGTCACAGATTTCGAGCAGCACCACCACGTGTACGTTGAGGAGTGGGCACACTTTCAGGACCACGTGGACGACAACGACGAGCCGCACAGCAACGAGAACTTCCGGCGGTACCAAGTTTGGTACCAGCGTGCGACGCGGTCCAAGCTTAAGGGGCAATGGACTCAGGATGACTACGCCGACATTGCGTCCTCGGGTGACGAAGACACGCCGTACGACCAGTCGACTCGCCTTGGGACGCAGGTGGAGACGGCACCAGTCCTGGACCGTGTGGTAATGTTCAATCTCATTGCTTATTTTCCAATAAATATCACTACATATAGTAAATTATCCATTCTTTTGCTTGTTTGCAGGGCAACACCCTGAAGCAGTCCGTACAGGACATAGAGCATTTCTCCAGGACAGTCGGCGACGCCCGGACGCTTACCTTCCTAGAGGTATGCTTCGACAAATCCACTTACAAAATTGTTACGTAATATCTTCCTATCTTGTTGGTTAACAAAATGTTGGATGACAGAGGCTAGCAGGTCGGCTACGTCGTGCGGCTAGTCGTTGTGGGTGCAGCACCGGCGCGGGGAGGGACGTAGACGTGCCTACGACACGACTTTCAGACCCGACGCGGTGAGGGTCTTACACGGCACAGAGCTCATCCCCCACGAGCGACACTTTCCCTGACGAGGGGGGTGAGGACGACGACGAGGTGGAGCAGCAGACTTACGATGAGATAGGCCCGTCTCAACTCGTAGGCGCTCCTGAGACTCAGCCTTCACAGCCTGTACCACGTAGACGCCGCCGGGAGCCTAGCCGTTACACTCCAGGCACCGACGCCCTTGGTAAGGGTAAGGGTAAGGCTAGGAGGCAGTGATATTTATGTGTAGGCTTGTGGGTCGTGTTGTAATGAGCTACTTGTTTGTATGTATGTGTATATGTTATATTCATGTGATATTTGTGTTCGAATCCGTAGTCTGTACTTTGTTGTTCTATAATTCCTGCAATGAATTTATGTTTCCTGCAAACGACTACAAATGATACGAACTATGAATTTTTTACTTATGAATTTATGCTTCCTGAAAAAGCACAATCGGCTGAAAAGGCAAACGACCTAAAATAAAACAGCTTTGCCCAGTCACAACACGAAACAACACATAGATTGCACGTACATAAAATATAGCAAGTACTACAACCATCAACACAGCAACGACGGTAAACATGGAGGGTACCAAAAAATGACAACAAAACCAAGTACTACAGCCATCAACACACAAACGAACACAACAACTAAAACACAACACAACCATACACCTTCTTACCTACATGCCAAACGAGCCTCGTGGCACCCACATGGAGAAATGCTGAGGGGGTCGCCTCGGACGTGGTTGTCCATCGTGGTAGTGGCATGCACATATGCAGCTCGGGTTCGCGCAGCAACATGTGGGATCATAAGAGCTTCCTATATTCACGACCTCCTCGTTGCCCCTCTCGCGTTGCATCTGTTCGCGGAGGTCGTTGTTCTCCTCAGTGAGATTCTCCATTCGGTACTCCAAGTCCCATATTCGAGCCCATAATGTACCCACATAACGATCAACATACCGTTCGTGAGGAGGGTCGATCCAGTGGGAGAAGTCGCATTTGGCCATCTGCACAAAAAAAGACGGTAAACTTCGAGGGTCCATAAGCAATACAAAATGTAACATTACTAATTTGTACCCCGGAGCGTGAGCATCGAAAGAAACGTCGCCCGCCATCGTTCGGGGAATCCAAGATCTGGACGACCGCGTACTCATTGTGTCTGCATTTCGGCCACGGTGGTTGAGCACGCCGGCTTGGTATCAATCGGTACTGCGGACCGAACATATCCCTCGTTTCTAAGGGAATGTCGTCCTTCGGTGACCCAAATCCCACTGGCCCCTCGACTTCAGACATGGTATGTTTCACCACGAAAGAGAGGGTACTACTTTGTTCGATTCACAATGTCATGAGACCCCAACCCTGCTACTTATAGCCAACAGGGCAGCTTAATGCAGTGACCACCAAAAAAAGAGGCTTTTGCTCAGGGACATGACAACACGCCCCTGCTTTGCTCAGGGACATGACACAAGAGGTCAGCTTTTCCTCAGTGAGAAGACAAAACAGGGCAGCTTTGCTCAGTGACATGACAAAAGAGTTCAGATTTTGCTCAGTGACATGACAAAACGAGGCAGCATATGCCAGCTTTGCGCAGTGACGGAGTAGGCCTTTAGCCTGTACACATATAGGGCGTAGGTCTTTAGCCTTTACAGGAGTAGGCATGTAGGCCTGTACACATATAGGGGCGTAGTTCTTTAGCCTTTACAGGAGTAGGCCTGTAGGCCTGTACACATATAGGGGCGTAGGTCTTTAGCCTTTACAGGAGTAGGCCTGTAGGCCTGTACACATATAGGGGCATAGATCTTTAGCTTTCTAGGCTTTGAATGGTCCAATCTCTGAAAAGGCTACACTGGAATTAGGAGACCATAGTCTCTGAAAAGCCTACATAGGGTCATTTATTGCTACACTGGAATCCAGGAAAAGCGAAAATATCCTCTCCATGGACTATGCCCACTGCACCAGATAACCTGCCTACATAAAGGCCTCCCTACTATGTCTTCCATACCACATCTCCTCCTCAAGGCATCACAATACTACTATACAACAATGTCTTCCTGGAGGTCCGACCCATTTGGAGTGCCGGAGTGGCATGAGCGCCCGAAGTGCCATTGCGGCTTTAGGACGATGTTGGGAGTCTGGACTGATCGAGTACAACGAGCCAAATACGGCCGTAGGTTCTTCAAATGTCCTGACCTGGATGACGACTTCGTGGTAACGACCACAACTAAATCATTTGTTTCTCGTTATCTTTTTTCAACTTGATCGTTGACATCTACCACGCCACACATAGGCTTGCAGGTTCATCGAATGGGTGGATCGGGTGTCGCCGGCATGGCCAAATAACCGGGCAGAGGAGGTGGAAAACAAAGCACAATACTTTGTCAAGATGACTCAGGCTCGCGAGGTGGAACGACAGATGCGGCTTGACCAAGAGCGTCGCGTAAGGGTGGACCAAATCCGTCTGAAGGGCAAGGAGGATGAGCTGCAAAGGAGGCGGGAGCAGTTAAGTCTGCGTGAAGCTGCCATCAAGCGTCAGGAGGAGGAGCTCCAAGCTCGGGAGGCAGCTCTCAAGACCAAAAGTGACAGGAAGAAGGATGCAGCGGAGCCATCTTCAGGGCGTGACAAAAAGGGGAAACAACCACGCTACACCCAATAGACAAAATGTAATAGACCCAGCAAGTTATTTTCCCTAAGGCATGCATGTTAGGACTAGTGGTGGAATTCTGAACATTAGAAGTACAGAGTTGCACACATGCCACATGCATGCCATGTCAAAATATCACTCACCTTCGAAATATCACTTACCACTATATGCATCGATATTTCTACGCTCAATCCTTCGGCAAAAAAATTTAGCTTAATTTGGTTTGCATGTCCAACCTGCAATGAACATAAATTTTTATTACGACTTCATCAGATTCGTTCCCATATTACAACTACAAAATAACAAACCTTGGAAAAACCACGGCAATCAAACCTTAAAAGACACTTACCATTTTATATATCGACCGTTCTACGCACAATCGTTCCTAAAAAAAATTACCATATTTTTTTATGCATCTACAACGAGCCAATCAACATAAACTTGTTTTACAATTTTTTCAAATTGTTTTGTAATTCACAACTACAAAATTAACAAAACTTATAATCATTACAGTTCAAATTAACAAAATACAACTAGTAATTTTTTTTGCGACAACGTTAAAGCCTGATCGGTGCAAACCCTAGACGCCGAGTGTCTGCAGACGTGGCAGGGAGCTCGGCGCCACGTGGCAGGGAGCTCGGCGCCAAGATCCACGGCTCCGAGGTCGGAGCCACGAGTCACGGCGCCGAGCTCGGAGCCGTGGATCACGGCGCCGAGCTTCTGCCACGTCGGCACCACGCGGGTCGCCACGCTGGTGCCGGCCTGGGGCCTCGGAGCCATCGATCACGGCGCCGAGACGTGTTACCTCGGCGCCGTGATCCACGGCTCCGACCCCCTGGGTCCAAAAACGGAATTAAAACCACCAGGGGTCTAAATGTGAATATTTTTCAAAAAAAGGGCTTAAATACAAAAAATTCGGTGCTTTAGTCGAGTTTTTCTATGCTTAAGCATTTACGCAAATGCATATTGCCTGGTTTTTTTGTTGTACTTGCTGGGGCTTCATAGCACACTAGATTTCTGAATGTTTTTGTGGATCACTTCTTCGCAAGAATCATTGACAACTCGACATGCA
The DNA here is from genome assembly GCA_017311315.1 of Dendrocalamus latiflorus. Classification (NCBI taxonomy): domain Eukaryota; kingdom Viridiplantae; phylum Streptophyta; class Magnoliopsida; order Poales; family Poaceae; genus Dendrocalamus; species Dendrocalamus latiflorus. Next base: position 16,256,588 of record CM029642.1, on the reverse strand, counting down.
GTGTGTTTAGATCTCTCGTATTCACATGCGCAGCGGATTAGTACTATCATTACCAGTTGTCCAGGTCCTAATATATGGCTTATATTACTATCATTCTAAGTCAAAACATATCAGCTTCGCATAAAAATAAAGCTACGGAACGATTGGGGCAGCTCCTGGAATTAACATTAGTGTAGAAGCTGTCATGGATATGCACGAAAATAATGTGACTAATATTAGAATATGGGATAGTATTATTAATAATTTTTTTATTAAGATAGGGCTAGAGCTATACCAGTTGGATTTGTAGGCAATATTTTAATTTCAAATTTTATTTTTCGCCTGATGAAGAACAGGAAGCAGCGCAGGCTTGACGTAGATGACGCAGTGCAGTGAGCGGTCGCGCAGATGTGCGCTACCTAGAAACCTTATTGCCGCCTCGTGCAGGTACTCTCTGCGGCAATGGTTCGGAGATAGCCCTCTCCCTCCTTCTAGGTGCACGCTAGGAAGAAAGGTTGGTGAAGTTCAAACAGCACAGTACAAAAGCACAAAATTGCAGAGAAGAAGAAAATTAGAGGCAGTGAGATTCTCACCCATACTCTGGACGTCTCTAGGCATATAAATAGACAGACTGATAACTAACATGATTAAAACAGTCATTTACCCACTGGTAACTGACACATTCAACCAATCATTTATCCACTAGTAACTGTCTGTCATCAAAACCTCAATAAAAGCATCAAATTCAAACGTTTGAATCTCATTCAAACATAGAGAGAGTGATGCAGAGTTTAGCAAAAATAAAGATAGACTTGGTCTACCAAGTGGCGCGCCACGTCATGGCACGGTCGCGCGTCGCAAGTCACAAGTCACACGATTTTCACGTAAAAATACGCACGCGCGTGCGTGTACGCGTGTGTGACTAACCAGAACCCTCCTTATACCATCTTTATTCATATTCAAGGAGTGGTGAGGACTCCACCTTATAAATCGATCTTCTTCACCTTACCTTAGCAATATGGTACTAAACCATGCATACTTTGGAATTAAGGAAATGGGTCATGCTCAAATGGATCAATTTCTATCAATACCAAAGGCCAGCGTTGAGCCTATATATTTTTGGCTTAGTGATGGATGAGGTCACACGGGATATACAAGGAGATATCCCTTGGGTATGCTTTTCGCTGATGATGTGGTTCTGATTGATGAGAGTAGGATAGGTGTTGATAGGAAGCTCGAATTGTGGAGTTGTGGAGGAAAACCTTAGAATTGAAGGGCTTTAGATTTAATAGGGCTAAAACTGAGTATATGAGGTGTGATTTCAGTGGTGCTAGGGCAGATGATAGAGATATTAGATTGGACGGACAAGTGTGCCTAAGAAGAACACGTTTCGTTATTTGAGATTGATGTTACAGTGGGATGGTGAGATTGATAAAGACGTAAGCCATAGGATAAGAGTGTGGTGGGTGAAATGGTGCCATGCATCTAGTGTCCTGTGTGACAAAAAAAGTCCCTGAAAAAATTAAAGGGTAAGTTCTATAGGACGACGATCAGACCCGCGTTGCCATATGGAGCAGAATGTTGGGTGACTAAAAGACAACATATACAGAAAATGAGTATAGCGGAGATGGGGATACTGCGGTGGATCTGTAGTCACACAAGGTAGGATCGCATCCGCAATGATGATATACATGATAGGGTGGGGGTAACACCAATTGAAGAGAAGTTTGTTCAACATCGCTTGAGATGGTTTGGACATCTCCAATGACTGCCTCCTGAGGCACCGGTACGTAGTAGAATTGTAAGGCGTACTGAAAACGTAAGAAGAGGTAGAGGTCGACCAAGACTTATGTGGGAGGAACAGTTAAAAGAGACTTAAGGGATTGTAAGAGCAACTCCAGCAGTAGCCCTCAAAACAGGGCCCCTACTTTTCATTTGAGGGCTCCCCCTACTTTTGAGGGCCCTGTTTTTTTACATCTGCTCCAACAACACCTCTCAAATTTAAGCCCTCAAATCCATTCCACTGCAACTGACACATGGGACCCACTCCTCATTCTCTCCCTCTCCCTCAGTCCAACTCCAACGCCGGGAAACCCCACCAGCCTCACTCTCCGGCGGTCGGCGGAGCGCCAAGCCGCCGCCGGCCGCCACCGCGTGTCCCACGCCTCGCCATGTACGACTCCTACTCCGCCGCCGCCTTCGCCCTGAGGGCCGCGAAGCCGTCCTTCCACGCGCGGGTGTCGATGCTGCGGGCACGGCACTGGAAGGTCGGATCTTGCAGTGGAGGGGGCGGAGGCGGCGGTGGAGGGGGCGGAGGCGCCGGGGAAGGGGGCGGTGGGGAAGGCGGGGAGTCGGGGGCGGAGGCGGCAGTGGAGGGGGCGGAGGCGTCGGGGAAGGGGAAGGGGGCGGTGGGGAAGGCGGGGAGTCGGGGGCGGAGGCGGCGGTGGAGGGGGCGGAGGCGCCGGGGAAGGGGGTGGTGGGGAAGGCGGGGAGTCGGGGGCGGAGGTGGCGGTGGAGGGGCGGAGGTGGCGGTGGAGGGGGCGGAGGCGCTGGGGAAGGGGGCGGCGGGGGAGGGGGCGGAGGCGGCGATGGAGGGGGCGGAGGCGCCGGGGAAGGGGAAGGGGGCGGTGGGGAAGGCGGGGAGTCGGGGGCGGAGGCGGCGGTGGAGGGGGCGGAGGCGCCGGGGAAGGGGAAGGGGGCGGTGGGGAAGGCGGGGAGTCGGGGGCGGAGGCGGCGGTGGAGGGGGCGGAGGCGCCGGGGAAGGGGAAGGGGGCGGTGGGGAAGGCGGGGAGTCGGGGGCGTCGGGGGCGGAGGCGGCGGTGGAGGGGGCGGAGGCGCCGGGGAAGGGGGCGGCGGGGGAGGGGGCGGAGGCGGCGGTGGAGGGGGCGGAGGCGCCGGGGAAGGGGGTGGTGGGGAAGGCGGGGAGTCGGGGGCGGAGGTGGCGGTGGAGGGGGCGAAGGCGCCGGGGAAGGGGGCGGCGGGGGAGGGGGCGGTGGCGGCGGGGGAGGGGGCGGAGGCGCCGGGGAAGGGGAAGGGGGCGGTGGGGAAGGCGGGGAGTCGGGGGCGGAGGCGCCGGGGAAGGGGGAGGGGGCGGAGGCGCCGAGGAAGGGGGCGGTGGGGAAGCCGGGCGCGGTGGGGGCGGCGGGGGAGTGGAGGCGCTGGGCGGAGGCGTCGGGGGGCGAGCGGAAGAGGAGGAGGCGGGGGGCGAGCGGAAGCGGGGAGGTGGTGAATTTTCACGCAGGCGGGGAAAAAACCGAAAAATGAGAGCCAGAGGAGGGCCCCTAGGAATGAGGGCTTGAAGACCTCATTTGAGAGGCCTCCTATTTTTGAGAGCCAAGTAGGGGGTCTGCTGGAGTGCAGTTTTTTTGCTCTGGCTCTCAAATATGAGGTTTGAGGGCTCAAGTAGGGGTCTGCTGGAGTTGCTCTAATGTATCTAAAGAATTAGTTTTGGATAGGAGCGCGTGGAAGTTAGCGATCTATATACCGGAACCATAAGAAAGTTACGGGCAGTATTTTTAGGCTCTCGGCTCAGATAACAGGCTGTACGGTTTATGGTTTTAGCATTGTAGATTCTATTTCAAGACTTTCATCTCTTTGATCTTGAGAAAGTTTCATTCCTAATTTACCTCAACTTATTTGGGAAAAAAGGATTTGTTGTTATTATTGGTTGTAGAAGCTGTCATGGCTTTTACCAGGGTAATTTTAGTGTCTACTTTCTACGGCTAAGCAATCCGTACGAATTTTCTTTGACTTAACAATCCAGAAATGGTAAATCCAACTATGGCTAAGGAAAACCAGTTGTTACTACGATTACTTATGTTAGCTCAGAGCAGCATCTGGTAAATTAAGTCAAAGAGATTTAGGGTTCCTTTTATCGATTTAGTTTAGCTCGGTAACGGTGCAAAAATGTACAAATTGAAAAATAATAACGTTCAGCGGAGGCTAGCGATTCTCGATGGGCCACTTGTCAGTGACAGGCTGATATTATTTTCTCTTTTGATAATTTAACCAATTTTTTGTGCTAGGTTTGTTCAATTTTTTTGTGCTAGGTTTGTTCATATTAATTTTTAAAAACTGTTTTTTAATAGTAAATAGCTTTTCTATAATTCTACCTTTCAAATGGAGTGCCTTATCAAGGAGGAATCTACTCAATGATTATAGTACACACTATAGCGATTTCATTATATCGATCAAAATTGCACATGAGTATCTCTCTACAAGCTATTATTATTTTTAAATTAAAACTAAAACCCTATATAAAAAGGTCCTTAGTTTGATCAGATTCACAATATAAATTGCGGCATGATTGGTCCATATACAATTCGAGGTTCGTGAATGTGATTGGATTGTCATGACTCATGAGTTAATGTAGTAGTTGGTGACATGTATTGATCCCCCTAGCTCTCTCAGATTCGTAAGGAAATGCAAACTAATCTATTATTTATTCCACAGATTTGGACAACTCAGAATATGAGATGTACCAAACACTGCATGATTAGTTCCAAAGCACGCATGCATGCATGATATCAGCCATGTCACTGTCTGTATATCTCATTAATTAATTGTCTTTAATTTGTTGGAGTACAAGTAAACTGATCGACTTTCCTGAGCAGTTTAAATTTTTAATGAACTGATGGGTACATGAAACTCAATATTGTATTAGAGCCAAGAGGTCTTGAGCTCAAGACCCGACTGGCACAATTAAAAAATAATTGTAGCTCACTTTTATTCCATGTTTTAGGACTGAGGGAGCCTACACATGGGTAAGTGAATTGTTAGTATTTCCTCATCAGTAAGCTTTTAAGTGAACTGGTTGATACATGAAACTCAATATAATATCAGAACCAAAAGGCCTTGAGTTCAAAACTCAATTGGTGTAATGAAAAATAATAATTGCAGCGTACTTATATTCCACGTCTTAGATCTGAGCAAGTCTATATGTGAGAAGGAGTGTTGAAGTATAAGTGAATTGCTTGTTTTTTCCTTTGGCTGCTTGATAGCCACAAATTGCTACCTGCCCTATGTTATTAGAACGCCGGTTTGTTTGATAATTTTTCCTTGGTTTGTCCTGTTAGCAATATAATAGTGGATCCAAGCGCTCAACCTGGATAATATGTTTTGGTCAGTATATGAAAAAAATATCAACTTGGCCTCCAAGCAAGAAACTCTTGGTTCTAGAACCATATGACTTGTTTTGTTTATATTTCTTCCCCCACTATATTCTGGTATCTGAAGTACTATGGCCCCGTTTGGCATAGCTCTAGCTCCGAAATCTATGTTGGATCTGTAGTTTGTTGACTAAATTAAAGTGATTTAAATATTTTTATTTAATATATAATATAAATGAAATGAGTCATGTAAATGTACTTAACATGCCTGCAACTCTAGATCCATGATTTCCTAGAGCTACAGATGACTAGCTCTAGAAAATCTACAGATTTTCTAGAGCTAGAGCTCTGCCAAACGGGCCTATATGTATCCATCGGGGAAACTCAATCTAGCCTATCAGTTTTGGATCAGTCTTATCAGAGCTTTTGACAATTTGAAGCATGGAAATCATGCCATTGTTTAACTGACATTCAGCCATGCACATCAAAAGTACATCAGCTCCAGTCTTATTTCCTAACCAACATGACCTAATTAATAAGTTCTGTATCGAAGATCTGATATGTTTCAATGGGTCTAATCTTTTTTCATTGCACGGCACTAAAATACGATGTTGATTGGATCATCGAAAGCGATGGAGCATGTATATGTGCAAAGTAAAACAAAATAGCAATCTCTCTCTTACGAGTTAAGGTTCACCTGTTAGCGTTGACTGATAGCTTGCGTTAATTAATTCCTAGACCTCAATTTACTTCTAGATGGCTTGCCATAACACGTGACACAAAAGTCGCAGCACAAAACTCTAGATAAATTTTCTAGAAAGGCACTAAACATAAGTGCGTATAGTTGTTAAACTGTTAAACCGAGACACGCAACATACTTTAGACATGTTTGGAGAGATTTGAGTTTGTGAATAGGTGGTGATCATTTGGGTTTTTTTTTGGCTTATGGCTGAAAAGCATTGTAGCTGGTTGAAAAAAAACTGTAGCTGACAAAGGCTTATTTAGCATAATTAAATTTAAAAAAATAAAAAATATAAAAAATATGTTAGCCCATTACGTATAATACAAACAAATACAGAAAAAAAGAACCGGCAAAAAAGCTCAACAAAAAGCAAAAAATTCAGAAAAAACACAAAATTTATGAATAGTGAAAAATAAACCAGAAGCTAGAAGTTGAAGGCCTTTTGATCACCCACGTAATAGCCAACCATCGGCAGTCTAACTAGTGTGGCACCTTATTTTTCTCGTTAGCTGCCTTTCTCCGTGAGAAGAACGGACAGCTTAATCGCAGCTTTGCACAATACATAGGCTTAAGATCTACTATGACAAATAATCAAGAAATGGCCCATGAATCAGATTGCATAGAACTCTATAGTGCTGATAATGGAGGACTTCTATGCCCTAGTAACAGGAGGAAGATAGCTCCTAGTATGGGAAACACAACTTTGGATTCGACTAGGACTAAGGTAAGGTTCCAAATGTAAAATGCATGCATAACAAGACCATTTTAGAAGTCACTCTGAAACTATGTTGTTTGAAATAGCTTAAGCTTAATTCCTTGTGTTCCATGCGACTGAAACTATGCTCTCTTGCAATTAGGTCCAGGAAAAATTGAATCGTCAAAATTTCGCTGATAAAATTCTATATCAGACAAAAAAAAATTGAATTCAAAAAAAAATCAAAATTTTAATTTAAAATTTTTGGGCAAAAAATTGTAAAATTTTTAGTAACCGGCGTTACCGATCATATCGTTGTCCTTCGATAAAATTTTTGCTCCAATATAATTTTTCCTGATTAGGTCAACATACGATTGTGTCAGGTCATCATCTCAACATATACAGACACACACAAACGGTGCCATGTCAAGTCTTCCTCCTGTTTTGGCGCAAGCTACAGAGCAACGTATAGATCTATCTAACTCTCCTAACCGTTTCTCACAACAATTGTGAACGCACATGCATGAATTCTCCTAATACATGTGTTTAATTCTCATAGACATATTATATGTTCTTGTGATGATCAGCTAGCTCCATGCATATAAATCTTTGCATGATAGGAAGTTCAAACGTGCACTTAAAGTGTATTATAGCTAATATATTCTCCTATCTATCTGTAACATAACATGTATGGAAAAGTTTAGTCAAAAACAGCATGCAAGTGGGCCTTAAGATATGCAAGACACGCAACAGGTGGATGCAGTTGCAGTTAGACACTGTAGATGGTAGCTGGCATATCTAGAAATGCCACGTCTCAGTTTCTCACTCTTCAAGAGAATAGTATTACCTAAAGCCTAATCATTAATAATTGTGGTTGCTTTATGAGCCACTAAGTGTTCATGCATATTTAAGCATACGCCCTACTGATTTTTGAATGCCTTTGTAGTACACAGATCTCCTAGGTAGAGCATCTATCTATGGTAGATTCTAGTATATCGAACCATGAGTGTTTTCTAGGTACTTGTATCTTGGAAAGCCCCATGGATGGGATACATGTTAGGTGCCGTTCATTTGGACTGATAAATTATTTATAACTAAAATTTTATTATAATTAATTAAAATTGTATTGTATTTAATGGTGGTTTATTTAGCGTAATTAAATTATAAAAAATTAAAATAGAAAAAATAGGTTAGCCTATCACAGAAAATGTAAATACATACAGAAAAAGAATCAGCAAAAAAACTCGAAAAAAACCAAAAAGACAGACAAAGACGAAATTTAGGAATAGCGAAAAATAAGCCAAAAGCCAGAAACTCAAGCTGAAATAAGCGGAGACTTAATCCGGTTCCATACCCCCACCTCTCTATTAGGCAGTAGATTTTACTCCTTTTATCATTTAATTTAATTCATTTTTAATTTCGATGTACTATGTAATGTAAATACAGTAAAATTAATTATGTAAAATTAATTTTCAATAAAATAAAAAAATACTCTCCCTGTTCACATATAAGTTGTTTTTTATTTTTAGGGTTTTTAATACAAGACTGTGACTATGATTTATTATCATAATATACTAATAAATAATAATAATAAAATATATATTATTAAAGAATTTTACAAGACAAATCTAATAATATTATTTTTATATAGTCAATCTATATACTTAATATATATATTAATAATTATAACCTAAAAAACTTAATCGTATGGAACTTCCAACGATCTACATTTATAAACAGAGAGTAAATCTTCATGTTCCGTCATCGTTTAAGAAGAAGTACTGCCATGGACAGTGGAAGGCCCACAGGCGGTACAGCACACGTCGCCGGGGTTGGGAGGCACACAGCCATCCATGGTGGGCCCCAACCGATTGGGGTTGCATCTGTGATCATGATATATTATGGGTCCAATGTATCTAGTCCCAACAAACAAAGACGAGGGTTGGATGGATCAACACCGAATAAATGAAAAGAGTCGAGTGATCGGTTGGGTTGTGGATTATGACTTATTTTATTGTAGTTGGTTGAAATTATATTGTAGCTGTAGGTAGTTTATTTGGTATAATTAAATTTAAAAAATTTTAAAAATAGAAAAAATGGGTTAGCCCATCACGTGTAATGCAAACGAATACGGGAAAAAAGAACCGGTAAAAAAACTCAAAAAATCCAAACAAAAATCAGAAAAAGATGAAATTTAGGAATAGTGAAAAATAAGTCAGAAGCCAGAAGTCGAAGCCAAAACGATCGGGGTTTATCCACATTATATATAAAAAAAGTAAACATTGTACTCCACAAAGGAAGTTTGCCCAAGCAAGGAAAGGATTAGATGTGTCCACGAGTGTCTAGTCAAAAGCCTGCCATGATTTAGGTCGTGAGGTTGGCCTGCAACTCCAAAGTGGCTAGTAGCCCTAGCACTCATCCAACAGCATTTTCCTTAATCATTACACCAAGAAAAACAGATGATTTGGCCAAAAATATGACTTCTGTTTCAAAAATAGAGGTCACTTTATGATATACACGTGCTGTAACATTTCTTATACTTTGACCGCTGATATAAAAAAACAAATTAGTTAAAGACGTATATTAGTGTGTCAGTATCTAAAACAACACCAATTTTGAACAAGAGGTACTTATGATCTATTTTTTAGTTTTTAAAAGTTATTTTCGACTTTTCTACAATAACTAGTTTTTAAACGAAATATCTTTTTAAAATAGAGTCTATTAGTTAATTATAGTACATACTATATCAACTTTTTTATATCGGTAAAAATCATACGTAAGTTTCTATTACTCTATAATCTCTTATACAAATAACCTAAAAATTATAATTAAAAGTTATAAGTTCTAGTTAAAAAGAATAGACCGTTGCTATGGTGCAAGGAGTTCCCTCAAATTGAGCGTGCATCCCAATCTGGGCTAAACCGAAGCCAAGCGAGCACGGTCGTATATTACACTTGATTAGGACACCCCTAGCTAGCCAACACGATGCCACAATACAAGGTAACTTTACACATGGAATTACATGACTGGAGTATTTACTAGAGCAACCAGGGACACATCACATCCAACATGAGCTCTTCTCTTCCTTCGATGATGAATATATTCATATTACCCAAAGTCCCAAAGAAACAAAGATACCCATATCGGTCGATCAGACATGTAGGGCATTCATGTTGATCCACCCACCGACTATCCGAGCATCCGACCACCCACCAACGCATCCGTACAAAAATGTTACTAAATTGTATGCGATCTCATAGGCCTCCGAAAGAGTTGCACGCTAATTAGGTGCAGCTCGTTTGGACTAAAATAAATTAGATTATAATTAAAATTATATTATAGTCGGTTAAAAATATACTGTAACTGATGATAGCTTATTTGGCGTAACTAAATTTAAAAATAGAAAAAACATGTTAGCCTATCCTGAACAATGCAAACGAATACGAGAAAAAAGAACCAGCTAAAAACCTTAAAAAAGCAAAAAGATAAAATTTAGAAAAAAAATAAAAAATAAGCTAGAAGTTTAAACCAAAATGAATAAAGCCTAATTAATGTGATGGCTAACCCTGCAAGGGAAAAGATAAAATAGTGTACTTGTCAAAGATTCGCCGAACAAATATAACTAGATGTCTGATCAATCAAGCTTATTGCATCGCAGACCATATTAATCTATCTAGCAGCCCCATCCGGCAGCTCCTAATGATCTAGGTTGGCCCATGCCTAACTTTGCTGGTCCCTCCAAGGGACAAATACTTAAAATCACAAGACTTGGCGAAAGGCTATGTCTAGTCACGGGCTAGCTTATGGCATACGGTAGTATATCAATCGTCCTTTCGATAGCGAGCTAGTGGCTAGCCCAATCGATGTGGCACTACGTTAATGCGGTCAAATGCCATGATTGGCAAATGGCTTCAGTTTTTCTTCTTCTAAATTTAGGTCTTTTATTTTTTTATTTATTCCTTTGCATTGTCTTAAAAATTATAGCAATGTTTTTTTTTATTTTTCTCAGTTTTCTTTTATTTTTTGACTTAAAAAACTAATGGCCGCTACAGTAAAAACCCTCCAAAAAAGCTAAAAACTATAGCTTTCAGCTCTTTACAGTAGGCCTCTTGAGATAGTTAGGTCAGTCTCAGTGGGGGGTTTTATGGAATTTCATGGGCATTAAATACGCTGACATAGCACTGTATTGATGATAAAAGTTTCATAGGAGTAGAGAGAGTTTCATCCCCATGAAACTCTCTCTACTCCCATGAAACTTTTATCATCTAAAATATGGATGTGTTGAAAACTGGGACATGAAACCTCCACTGAGGCTGGTCTTATGGTAGGCATCTATCCTATGCACAGGACATCTTGCTGTACTCTCATCCGATGGGCATAAGGTCCTGAATCCATACACGTCATTTTTATGGAAAAAAACACCCGCCTCCTCGCTAGCATAATTGCGAAAAGCCCTCAACACTTGTTTCCTTTCCATTCCAACTTCTCCCCCAAAACCCATTTCCAACCCATCGATCTTAATAAAATCCCCTATCTATGCGGAACGTATCTCTCTCTAAGCAACAACAGTGGCACAAAGGTATTTTCCATCGCCACCGCCGCCAAGAGAGAGAGCCGCTCTACGAGGATAGGGGATTTTATTAGGATATGTTTGGTTGGAGCGATGAGGTGGGATGGGATGGGATGGAGATGAGATGAGATAGTTCTACAAAAAAAGTGAAACCACATGGTCTAGCATCTAAGAAGAATATTCTCTAAATTTGGACAGGCTCATCCCACTTTGTACCATTCCATCCCACCCCATCCCTCCAACCAAACACACAGATAGGCTTGGTCAAAGGAACCATCCCATCTCATCCCACCCCATCCCTCCAACCAAACACATCCTTAGTATTTGGCAGATCGGAGATGAGTTTAGGGGAGAAGGTGGGATGGGAAGGTCCCGCTCGGTTGGGCTAAAAAGTTGTGGCTTATGGCTGAAAGTGCACTATAACGGCTAAAATTTCAGTGTAACTGAAGGTGGCTTATTTGGCGTAATTAAATTTAAAAAATTTGAAAATAGAGAAAATATGCTAGCTCGTCACGGATAACGCAAACGAATATGGGAAAAAAGAACCGGCAAAAAAGCTAAAAAAAACCAAAAGTTTAGAAAAAAGATGAAATTTATGAATAGTGAAAAATAAGTCAGAAATCAGAAACTGAAGCTGAAATAAGCGATGTCTTAGTGTCGAGTGTGGGGCTTTTCGCAATTATGCGAGTGAGGAGGCTGGCATTTTTCCGGCAAAAATGCTATGCATGGATTCGGGCCTTGGATGGCCATCGAATGGTCTGAGAACAATGAAGTGCACGTATGCACAGGATGCGTTGCTTCACCATTTCCCAAACGTTGGCAATGTATATCTTGATCCTGTTTGGAGCTTTGTCGTAAGTCGTAACAGGAGCTTAACACGGCATATTGTCGTACATGGAAACCTCCAAGATCATTGCAAAACTGATAATTATAACTTCCAAGATCATTGCCGTTACGGTAACCAACTTCACCATTTTCATGGAGCTTCTATTTTTGGTTTCTAACTTTTATTTTCTTAATTTTATTTTTTATTTTTATTTTAGCTTCTTAATTTTAAATTTATTTGGCTTTTTAGCTTTTTGGTTTTTGGTTTTTTTCTTTTTATCCCTTTATATTGTGCATAATGATATAATTTTTTATTTTTTAAAATTAATATATTAAAAAACTATTGGTAGTTATAGTAAAAAGCAGTTATAACATAAAATAAATTAGAAACTCAGACTTAAAAATCTAAATGAACGGTGGTGCCTGGACGCCCAGATGAATCGCACTTGTAGAAAGATCACGACCTCCGAATACTTTTGTGTCCAGATCGGCTGCATCTTATCTCGACGCTGGCCTGAGCACGCCGTGACATCAACCCATCCTGAGGCGACCCAAGCAAGCGACAGTTCCATCAACCGACGGCATGCGTCTGCTTGTACCTGACAAAAGATCGATCCTTTTCTCCTGCCATTGGAACCGTCCTTTTGCACACTCGTGGCAAAGGTTTTTGCTTTGATTCATTTGCTGCACAAATCTTGTTTGAACCTCGGACGGAAGAAAATGAACACATCAGGGCATAAGGACTTGAGCACTCGACCTGTTACTATCAACAATTAGCAACTAGCCAACTAGACAACTCAACCAGAGTCAAGGTTTATACAGTGTCAAAGTTCGTAATTTTGTTTTTTAGTTTAGAAGCCATGGTCGATGGTCGTAGTCGTGATCGTGTACGAGTGGTCGAAATTGTGCACGAGTTTAGTCGTGGTCGTATACGAGTCCGTGTCGTAGTCGAGTTCGAGTCATAGTCGTAGTCGTACCCGAGTAAAAGTCGTAAATCAGAATATAAAAAGGTAGAGCTATGTAACCGAGAGGGCAAGAGTTGAGGCTAAGGCGATCGGTGCGATCGAGAGAAAGACATAAAGAAGAGAAGAGCGGTTTGGCTCTAAGAAATTATTGAGTATCGAGTTCATCGTGTGTTCGCAGACGTGGTCATAAATGACTTACGACCACGGCGAGTAGAGGATCGCAGACGTGGTCATAAACGGAGTTACGATCATGGCAACGAGCGAATGTGTCCGCAGGAGAAGCAGACGTGGTCGTAAAGGAGTTACGACCACGGTTACAGAGCAGAAGACGTGGTCGTAAAGCATCACGACTACACCAACAATAGAGCTTTCGACGTGATCGACGGAATCACTACGTGGTCGTAAGGAGCTACGACTATGGTGATCGACCATGGTCAAAGGAAGTACAGCGCAGCGGCAGTGAGTTTGGTCGTAACTTCTGCTGAAGTTACGACTACGTGGTCGGAGTAGCGATATGTGATCGAAGAGGTCACAACGTGGTCGTAACGATTGTTAGCGTGGCCGGTGAACCAGCAGAACGGTCGTAACGACACAGGAGGTGGTCGTAGTCTCTTCAACGTGGTGGTACGACTATAGGCGGTGGTCGTAGCGGCTATAAGGTGGTCGTACGGCTGTAGGATTTTCTTCCAATTTTCAGAGCGAGATCGTCATGCATGCTAGAAATTGTCAGTTTCATCCAACAATAGTAGACCAGTAGCTCAGCAACTACAACAAAACTATCTCCTACATACATAGTACATACATAGTACATGCAACAACTGCAGCAGCACAATTATTCGGTCACACCAATCAATCGATCAAACCGACAGTTTGAGCAAGCTAGATTGACGCTTGCATTAGTAACCAACAAGCACACGTGTTGCCATACGGTTTGCGCAGGTGACAAGGAAAGAAGAGATACCTCCAAACCCCCAGTAACCTGATTGGACACTGGGCAGACAAAGGTTAGGCAATTGGCAAATAGCTAGGCATCACCATCACCATAGGGAATAACTCAATAACCCTAAGGGTATCTGTAGTGTATATAACCCAAAGGACCTTAAGGTGGGTTCTATCTAAACTTTAAGACTGACTCCATAGTGTATATAACCCAAAAGGCTTTAAGACGGTCCCACTTGGCAGATAAAGAAAAATTATATTTTAATGCTTGTGACCAGGTCTTTAGCTTGAGGACCAGCCTTAAGCCTTTTTTGCTTATAGCCTGCTTAAGATCATCTCTGTAATGTATAAGGTTGACCTTAATGTGGCTTAAGATCTTCTATTTTCATACACTACAGATGCCCTAAAAAGGCTGCATCACACACAGAGCATTGCATTGCACTGCAGACATCTGCATCACCGTGCAAGAGGCCAGGGGACAAGTTCCATGTCAGAATATTTATCCTCTCCGGAGCAGACCAGTTCGATTTGATTGGTTGATGCTAACCTTTTGTAGATGCAACGAATTTTTCTCCCCCAGTTTGTCATTTTCAAGAGTTGCCCAAGTTGGCCTCGAGATCTTTTCCTTCCTGTGGCTGGAATTGAAGCAACTGCCTACCTGACCTAAAATGCACTAGAGGTTGAGCAAACAAGTGAAAAAAAAAACATCCTTCCACTGTTACTAGGAATAGATAATAGGAATAATAGAGAACCGAGCGTAGGTCGGGTGGCTGATACTACCGTAGTATGCGTAATTCATCCGGGTTTGATCTCTGGGATTGAACCCAGTATGTTACAACTAAATAATTAGAATAAGTTATACATATGTATATATTCAGTAAAAGAACATGTATCCACTTTTCGTAAGGTCTTGATGTTTTCTTAAAATTTTTAAGCGTGTGTTAGGACTTAGAAAACGTGCACCGTATATGTGTAGTGATGTGAGTGAGGTGTTGTGTGTCCGCATCTCTCTTTTACCCTCTTAGAAAAAATTAGTAACTATTACTAGGAATAATAACTTTGTACCTATGCCGGCGGGTTTTTGGTAAAATGGTGTACAACTAAATATCTTCTGTACACTCCCAAGAAAAGTATAGCACAAAGGTCTTCGTTCATTTCGACTTAAATTTCTGATTTATTTTTTACTATTTTTAATTTTTTTTAGCTTTTTTGAGTTTTTTTGCTAGTTCTTTTTCCCGTATTCGTTTGCATTGTTCATAATGGGTTAACATGTTTTTTCTATTTTTAATTTTTTTAAATTTAATTATACCTAATAAACTATCATTAGTTACAGTATAATTTCAACCAATTACAATACAATTTCAATCATAAAATTATTTATTTTAGCCCAACCGAATGGCACCAAAATCCATCCAAATTTTGCGGACGGCCGAGAAAAATGCTAGGAAAATCATAGTCGGTTCCTTGCTATCTTTTGCAACCCTGGCTGCGAACTCATCTACATCACATCATCTCAAGTTGGTGGGAGGCTAATCCTGAAGTGTAAAGCTGAGGGATAATATAATCTTTTCATGGCTTCTAGTGGGAAGAACAAACCTAAGTGGATCAGTGACTGCAACTAAAGATACTTGTCGGCATGATTTTTTTTGTTTCGGCTTACGGCTTTTGACTATAATTTTGACTTTTAGTTATTTATGAGAGGGTATGGAGAGAGATATTTTTATGTAATTTTGGCCGATATAAATAAAGTCGCTATAGTGTCTACTATAATCGACTTATAAACCCTGTCTTAAAAAGATATTCTATTTGAAAACTAGTTATCGTAAAAAATAACTTTTAAAATCTGAATAAAAGAGCCCAGTTTATTCGTCACAGCTTGTTGAAGATTTTCTGGGTGTCCTTTTCGCAATTGTCTACACTAATTTCCCATGGATGCGAAAAGGTGAAAGAAGAGATACGTACACTTGTCGATTGCTTGGTGCACGCCTAACACAACTAAGGAATATGACTTTAGTTGACCATCCAAAAGCAGCCGCAAGCTAGCTAGTGGTAGCTAAAAGTGAACAAGATCACTTCAGTTCTAGATTCCTTCAGCTAGCTAGAGGACCGGCCAAAAGAGAAGACGACGATCAATTGCGTGCTTCGTAGGCCCACAGGGTTAGCTCCATTTCCACTAAACAAGTCCATTATTTAATTGGTTCATCGTAATGTGAAATAATTCACACGTACGAAGGATTCTGTTTGTGGCATCTGCAATGCTCCAACCTAGAATGCTTCTAAGTGACTGCAGTTGATATTTTTTAGTTCTAATTTAAATGCGTATACGAATTAACCAAACATCGATATGTGGATAAACTATTTTGAAATGTTATTCAAATGAAAAAACCGTTGTGTTTATTTATTTGCAAATACTATCCCCGCTCGTTTGGGCTTCAGCTTCTGGTTTCCGGCTTATTTTTCAATATTCATAAATTTCATCTTTTTCTGACTTTTCAGATTTTTTTGAGCTTTATTACCAATTCTTTTTTCCCCATATTCGTTTGTATTATACGAGATGGGTTAACATGTTTTTTGTATTTCTAATTTTTTTAAATTTAATTATGCCAAATAAGCCACCACCAGTTACAGTGAAAAATAAGTCAGCTATAGTAAAAAAACCATAGCCACAGCCGAACTGAGCACCCCCATAAGTTATAGCTCGAAAAGAACCCAGCAGCAGTTAAATTCCTTGTGGCGTCTGAATTACCTCAAATCATCCATGGGAACCCAATAGCAGGAATCGGACCTCATCTAAAACTCCACTTCAACTCCACTTTCAGAAAAGGTATCCTTATCCTCGCGTTCATGATATCTGCATTCAACTGCCCCGGGAGACACGGCTGTTGGCGTGCATCTTGCCAATCAGAACTGCTCCCAAACGTTCGTTCAGTTTGGTAGTGGTAATAGAGAGCAGAAAGAAAAGCGCACGTATGGCGCCGTATTCTCCACTGACATCGATTGAGCCGTGCTGTGCATGGCGATCTTCGTGGTAGTCGAAAAGAGATTCTCATCCTCGTGCATCGTGGTTGTTGACAGATGCATCGTTCGAGAAGCGTCTAGACGAATCTGATCAACGCAAGGAGACCAAGACCGAAACTATTAGTAGATAAGCATACGTGTTGCTGCAGCAGCTCGTGAAATGTGCTGTGCAATTGCGCATGCATGTACCAGTGCAAACTGGAGCTCTGTCTGTGTTTGAGCACAAGGAGAAGCAGGAAGAACGATAAGAGGAATAAGTTTATTTTACTCTTTTAGGTGGTGATCGGTTCGGCTGAAAAGCTCGTGGCTTATGGCTGAAAACACTGTAGCTGACTGAAAAAAGCACTGTAGCTGACAGAGGCTTATTTAGCGTAATTAAATTTAAAAAAATTTAAAAATAAAAAAATATGTTAGCCCATACGTATAATACAAACAAATACGGGGAAAAAATCGGCAACAAAGCTCAACAAAAAAGTCAAAAGTTCAGAAAAAGACGAAACTTATGAATAGTGAAAAATAAGCCAGAAGCCAGAAGCCGAAGCCGAGTTGATCAGGGCTATAGCTAAAGTTTGAATAATATCATTAACTACAAAACCATTTATTTTACATCTCAACTATTAAAATCAGATTAAATCACTTCTCCTACCCTAAACCACTCCGATTTTAAATAACATGGTATCCATATGTATAGATTTCACAGGTGCTAATGGCTCTCCTAGGTGGCACCCACCGCTCGAGCACCATCCGGCTGAGGTTCTGCTCTCACGATGCGTACTGGCGCCTTAGCTCGGAGATCTTGGACTGTTGATGTGGCAAAATCATCAATGAAATCTGTACACATGGACACTACGTTATCTAAAATTAGGGTGATTTAGAGCGATAAGTGATTTGATCTAGTTTAGATATTGGAGTATAAAGCGAACGATTTTATAGTTAAGAGTGTTATTCAGACTTTGGATATAAGTTAAGAGGTAAAGTAGACTTCTTCCAGAGGAAAAAGAAAAGAGGAATAGCAAACTCAAGGGGAATCTAATACCGACCTGAGAGCGTCCGTACTATTCATGACAAGCAACCCAGGGTCTGACAGAAAGATGAGCCCAAGAGGAAAGAAATTTCGTGTAAAAGAAGAGGCAAGAAAAAGGCATATGGATCGTAGCCCAATAAAAGTCCATAAACCTAAGGCCACCTCCGGCCCAATCCAGCGCGCGAGTGACCGAGGTAGGGTTCCACGCCTCCCGCTCCCTATGTAATCTGACCACCACCTCACGCCGCCGCCTCCTCCTCCCTCCTCGCATCCAGCTCCCGCGCCTCCCCGCCCATCGTCGCACCACAGAGAAGGAAGCAAGGGAGGGAGGAGAGGATGGGTCACTCCAACGTGTGGAACTCCCACCCCAAGAACTACGGCCCCGGCTCCCGCGTCTGGTAATTGTTCGACTCGCTTCTTCTTTTTGTCCTTACCGTGTGCGATTCGTGAGTTAAGAGGAGCTAATAGTTGATGCTGAGGCGGATTTGTGTGGTGATTAGGGCATTAGATTATGGGTTCTTGAGACCATTTTGTGTAGCTAAGTGGACGGTGCTTAGTTGTGATGGGCCAAGTCGAGGGATCTGGAACATTATTTGATGTGAGGCATGATTAGTTATGGTAATAAGACTGGCCACCCCTATGAGCATGGTTTGATGTTTTGTTCTTGTGCGTGTGCAGTGATTTAGGGCCTTAGGTTCTTGAGGTCGAGGTGCTTGCTTAGAAATGTTTTTTTGTCTGCTTTTACTAATGTTCGGTGATGCCATGTTGAGATGCTTGATCTGTTTTTTTATTGTATGCCGGTTGGAGTAGTCGGTGTAGACGTCTAGTCTGAACTTATTTACTGAGCATTAATGCAAGCCCTGCTGTGTCTGTAGATACAAACTCTGGTTTTGTAACCATCTGGTTGAAGAAGTTTGCTATGTAAGTTTTGTTAGCGTAGTTCGATGTCGATTGTCGTATGAAGTGGTCTCTGTAGTCACTTTGATCTATTTGTGGTTTGGTGATCTTGCTCATGTCAATCTCTTTTGTTAGGCATCTGATGGTTGATTTTGCAATCATATCATAAAGTTACCTGTTTTGATGTAAATGAGCATTTGTTTGGTGTTGCTATGGCTTATGGATCACGTGAAATGCTGTAGATAAAAAAACAACTTTTTCTTCTAGTCGAATGTGAGGTACTGAGGTGTCCATATATCATCTGAACTCATCTGAAGTGCAATGTTTGAGAGATGTTGGCTAAAAGAATAATCTAATCAGTATTTGTTATGAGCTAAAGAGTGATTTATCCTACACTGGACAAATAAGTAACTTCAAACTTGTTCATTTTTGACAGCCGGGTCTGTGGGAACCCTCACGGGCTGATCAGGAAGTATGGGCTCATGTGCTGCAGGCAGTGCTTCCGCAGCAACGCCAAGGATATTGGCTTCATCAAGGTATAGTCCTAGCATATTGTGCTCCTTCTGCATGTCCAGTAGTCAAGAAGTTTTGATTACTACGTTTTGTCTGTGTCACTTGGAGTGCTGTATTGAAGCATATCTTTTGTGTATTTTGATGTTGATTTTTATCTACTGAAACTTGTTCTCTATAATTGATTGTCCTGGTAATTATTGATTCAATTCAAAATTATAAAGATGTGGTCATTGCACTGATATACGCATTTGTGACTGTTTTGATTGCATATATATACATGTATGTAGATGTGTTAACGTCAGACTGATAGGCTCTATCCTTATAAAATTATAGACTAAATCTTTCATCAAGTGAAGAGACTCTCAACAACTTGTCTTCTTTTACTTGCAGTACCGCTGAAGACATTTTGCCTTGTTGGCTGCTGCTGTGGTTGAGAACACCTGCATCAAAGAGATGGACCCTTCAGGAGAAGGCGTAATTTCTGTGCTTTAGGATTTTGTTCAGAGTACCGTTCTAGCAAACAGTAAACTTGTTGAAGTTTTGATGGGATCCGTGTGGTAGAAGGCTTAATTTATGTGCTTTAGATTTTTGTTCAGAGTACTGTTCTAGTAAACAGTAAACTTGTTGAAGTTTTGATGGGATCCGTGTGGTTGTTGAACTAACTTGGTAATGAAAGATTGAAGTATTTTGTTATATGCGATGTCATGTATTGATTCTACTTGTGTTGATGCCTTCAAAGTTATTGTATTGCAGTTTTAAAGAAAAATGTTATTGTATTGCCAGATCCTTTAGTCTTGCTTCATGCCTTTATTTATGCATGATATGATGCCCGGTTATTACGAATTGAGGATCAATGTTGCCTTCCTGTTATGACGAACCGGCAAAGATGGGATGCTATGCCCCGTTTTTCAAAGATTAAATGGTTTTCCAAGATCGTTTCGCCCTTATGCAATAAAGTACAATCATGCAGGGACCTGTGTTGTAAGTGTATGGTTTTTTTTAGTTGTTCTCTGTGGAATTGTTCAGTGCAATTTGCGTCAGTGAGGGGATACTGTAAATTTGTGATGATCACCACATAACCAGATAATCTATTCCACCCTAAACATCCGCGTGTTGTGTTGCACAATGCTTTTGGCTTATGTTCTTGTAATTGAATGCAGTGCAGTTCGGTCAATTAAATTGTTGACTTTGTTTCTTGATATACCCTTTGAATTGCATAATTGTATCTCTTGACTAACCATGTTCCTGCATTTCACGATGCATGTTAAACTAAGGTCTTGTAAGTTGGCATTGTATTTTTAGTAGTCTTATCTACACAGTGCTTTCCTACTATTGTTCTTTCCCCTTGCTATTGCCTGCATAAACAGGTGCAATTTCATATGCAATTATAGATCTACTTTGCATTCTGGAATTTTCGTATTCCATTTGAAACCAGTTCTAATCGGGTAATGAAATGAATCAATGATTGCCTGTGGGTCATTAAATTCCTGACGATGCTTTCTCGGGGTAGTACCCAACTGAAGGACATCTAGCCTCTATGCAAAGTTCAGCATTACATTGTGTATATTTTTCTCTGATCTTGGAATCTGAATGCTTCTGTTTCTGATGGCATTTGTGAATTGTGATGCTTCTTAACAGAAAAGAAGTGAAAGGATTAATGAGAGATTAAGAATACTGCAGCAGCTAATTCCCAATGGCACCAAAGTAAGCTCTTGCTGATTAGTTAGTTATTCACTTGTCGGCCAATGAAGAGTCCATCTAAAAAGCATCTAGTGTTGATCATTTAATCTTCTGCATTTGCAGGTTGGCATCTGCACAATGCTGAAGCAGTTCAGTACGTCAAGTTTCTGCAGCTGCAAATAAAGGTACTTGTCTATGTTCCAGGTAAAACATGTTAAGGATAGAATAGGAAACATGCAGTCACCACCTGGGCATTCTGTTCCAGATGGCCATGTCTGTCGTCTTCGTCGTGCTCTTTATGATCTAAAACAGGCCCCTCGTGCCTGGTTTGCGCGTTTTACTTCAGTGATCACCGCTGTTGGTTTCACTGTCAGTGCTCATGATCTTGCTCTATTTATCCATATCTCACCTCGAGGTAGGACGATGCTTCTTCTATATGTGGATGATATGCTCATTACTGGTGACGATCCCTCATTTGTCGCATATGTGAAGAAGCATCTCAGTGAGTAGTTTCTGATGACTGATCTTGGCTTGCTTACATACTTCCTTGGGATTGAGGTCTCTGTCACGCCTGAGGGTTACTACCTCTCCCAACAGAAGTATATCCAGGATCTTCTTGATCGATCTGGTCTGACTGATACTCGCACTGCTGAGACTCCCATGGAGCTCTCTCTTCAGCTTCGTGCTATTGATGGTGATTCTCTTGAGGATCCTACTCGGTATCGCCATCTTGTTGGCAGTTTGGTATATCTTGTGAGCACTCGTCCTGATATTGCTTATGTTGTTCATGTTATGAATATTGTGTGTATTGATATGAGACCCAAAGTGCCATATATATAGGAGAGTACAAGATGATATATGAAAGGAATACAAGTCATATAAGGAAACAAATAAGAGTCCTATTCTATCTCTAATACCCTTAACACCCCCCACAAATGCAAGGCGTATGCAATAGCATTGCATTTGAAAAAAGGGTTACTACTAAAACAAGAAATATCCAACGTCCGAGTTGTGATAAAGGCGTCGTTGCGTGCAGTCGTCGAATAAACTGTCAAATCAAGCCGAAGAGGAATAGATAGAAGCATGACAGCACAGATCGAAACCTGAGACAGCGGCGGCGCAGTGCACAAGAAGCGCAACGGAGGCGCGGTGCAGAAGAAGCGCGACGGCCTTGAAAACTCGAGGCGGCGGCTCAAAGAGAAGCGGCGGCATCATAAAGACTTCTACGATCTGCAGCGGCTCAAGGAAAAGAGCAGCGGCTGCTACCATGCAAAAGAAAAATTCCTATACTTCTATGACTGACAAAAAAATTGTGGACTCGCACGGCTTGAGCGAACTAAAAATTAAAGACTGCGGACTTGAATGGACGCGACATAAGACTCACGAAAAATAGCTAAAGACTGCCGAAAAGAAATCAGCAAAAGAAAACGAAAAACCCCTTAAAGTCCACCTCTCCCCTCTATTTCTCTCTGCACACCCGATCCCCTCTCCCCTCTATTTCTTTCTGCACACCCGATCCCCTCTCGCTCTTCACACCCACGCGTGACTCGAGGCGAAGAAGAGCCAGCCCGAGCAGAGGGGCGGCGAGAGAAAAGGAGTCGGCGGCCGGCGGTCAAGGCGGAGAGGTCGGCGGCAAAGCTCACCCCTGGCAGCGACGGATCCGGTGGCGGGGATCCCAGAGGGCGGCGGCGGAACACCCCGGCGTGAAGAGAGCCAGAGGGAGGCGGCGCCGCGCGGCATCCGGTGGTGATGAAGAGCCCGACGGCGGGATCCGGCGCGGAGAGGCCGGATCCGATGGCGATGAAGAGCCCGGCGGCGGGATCCAGCGTGTAGAGGCAGAATCCGGTGGCGATGAAGAGCCTGGCGGCTCGGATCTGGCGCAAGGAGGCCGAATGCGTCCGGAACTGACGCGGGCTCACGGGATCCGGCAGGGGGACGGCGGCGCCAAGCGGAGCGGCGGCAGCCCGAGATCGGTAAAACCGACGGCGAAGAGGGCCTGCAGCGTGGGCACGGTGACCGGGAGAGATGGCCGCCCACGGCGGACGCGGGGCGCCGACGCAGACGCAGATCCAGCACGGATTCGCCCATAAGCCGGCGTGAAGATGGCTGCCCCCAGGAGCAGAGATCGATCCTCCCGGGGGCAGCGACAGCGGAAGACGAACGGAGGCTAGGTATGAAACCTAGGCTCTGATACCATGTTATAAATATTGTGTGTATTGATATGAGACCCAAAGGGCCATATATATAGGAGAGTACAAGAGGGTATATGGAAGGAATACAAGTCATATAAGGAAACAAATAAGAGTCCTATTCTATCTCTAATACCTTATCTCTAATACCCTTAACAGTTCATATCTTGAGTCAGTTTATGGCTTGTCCTACTCATCTTCACTACAGTCATCTTTTTCTTATTCTTCGCTACTTGCGTGGGACCATCTCTCGTCGCTTGTTTTTCTCTAGCTCCACCTCACTCCAGCTTCAGGCGTACTCTGATGCGACATGGGCTAGTGATCCTTCTGATCGTCATTCTCTTTCTGCTTACTGTGTTTTTCTTGGCTCTTCTCTGATTGCCTGGAAGACAAAGAAGCATACTGCAGTTTCCCGTTCGAGTGCAGAGAATGAGTTGAGATCTATGGTAGCTGTGACAACAGAGATTACTTGGTTGAGATGGCTACTTGCAGACTTTGACGTACCTGTGAGGGGACCTACTACTCTTATGATTGATAGTACAGGAGCTATCAGCATTGCTCGTGATCCAGTAAAGCATGAGCTCACCAAGCACATTGGTGTGGATGCTTCATACACTCGCTACCAGGTGCAGGAGTGTGTCCTTGCTCTTCAGTTTGTGTCCTCAGAGTTACAGATTGCTGACTTCTTCACGAAACCACAGACTAGAGCACAACATTTGTATTTTCTCTCCAAACTCAGTGTGTGTGATCCACCATGAGTTTGAGGGGGGGGTGTTAAGGATAGAATATGAAATAGAATAGGACTGTTACCTGTTTCCTTATATGATTTGTATTCCTTCTGTTTATCCCTCTTGTACTCTATGTATATTGCCCTTTGGGCCTCATGAATAGATACACAATGTATTCATAACAAAACAAATCAACGGAAGAATAGAGAATAAACAGTATTTAGACTCCAATTGTTACTCTTATGGAAAGTGTAATACTGAATTCATGGAAACACTTAAAACAGAACATTTCACAGTACTTTCAGAATGTTCGTGCAGTTTCACAGTACTTACAGAATGCAACATATATAATGCATTACCGATTTAAAATTGGGAAAAAGAAAAACAAGTTTTGCTTAATCCTTGGTGCTAAAAATAACGTATTTCAAACATACAAGTATTGTTCTGAACTTCTGATCTTACCTTCCTTTTCCTGAACAGCTCTGAGCTCTGACGAGACATGGATGCACGCAACCCTTGCCTACAATGGTATGAATAGTCAGTCTGAGTGCTGCCGCAGAACAAAAATGACCGTCCGAAAGGAATTGGCTAAGCTGATCAAAATTTCAGAGGGATTTGTGTTGGAGTCTGTGTTTCTGTTAAGTCAAAACCATTGCATTGTGCACCTATCCTAATATCTTAACCCTGACTTTACATTCTTGAGTTGCTTCTTGTTAGAGCAAGGGCGGCTCATGAAATTCCTGTAGTTATTCATAAGGGCGGCTCATGAAATTCCTGTAGTTATTCATTTAAGTCAGAAATTATCATCACAGCAAAATTCCAAAACCCCTTTGTGTCACACTCAAATCATGGATGTTTACAGCAATAATATGTCCATTCCATCGACTTGTGGAACAAATCTTCTCTCTATTAGGAAAAAGAGACGTAGATCCTAAAGAAAATAGAGATCAGCATTGCTGTATGATTCTGTGTAAATGATTAGCTCAGAGAGAATCTTGCATTGCTACCTTACCTTTGGGAATAAATAACAAAGTCTCCCTATTACTTTTGACAAAGAGCGATTTAACACTTTTACAAATTGTATATACTTTCTTAATGTAATTATCATGAATCAGCAAAACTAAAAAAAGTGCAACTAGATAAAAGGCAACTTTTATCCTTAATAACAAACCTTTTCCTTTGCTTTCTCATCATGGATTAGGCGACAATTCCCTGTTCCATTAAGTAGCCGTGTCATCTGATGCTAATTGGTCGGTGGTACTCAAAAGCTTGTTTGGATAAGAAGATATTGTTGATGAACTTATTAATACCGAAAAATGATAGGCCATGACAAGTGCTAGTAGCACTATAATAGTGGATCATGAGTTGCAATTTTGTGTGCTTCATCAAGTTACCAAAGTTGCATCAATCATATACACGTGTTCCTGCTAAAACTAGGTGTCTCCACTGATCATTTCTTTTTGTTTCTAGGACTCAAATTTTGTTGGTAGAAATTTTCATGCCACCAGTTTTACATCTAGCTATCTTGCCTTGTTAAATAAGAAGCTAATGCAATCAAACAAGGCGTTTAAACATCCTCTAGTTTGTTTTATCAACTAATTGTAGTGTGTATATTTTGCTTTGACAAGTCTCAAAATAACTTCTACTTTGTTGGGTACCCTAAACTTGATCTAATCGTGAGTGAGCTGTCCAATTGCATGGCGTTTTGTCTCATTGTGGCTTCTGAGTTGAGCAACATTTGGCAGACGCTAGACGCACATATGGCTATGTGGTTGCTGAGTGTTTAACCACAAAGGCAGGGATAGAAATCTCGGTACCAGAGAACTTCCCGCCCAGCGGCCGGTAACACTAATTGGCTAGTTACCAAAAAAACCGGTTAAAATTCAAATATTAAAATTTGAATCCGGGCTGTTTTAAAACCGGTGACCGTTCCAGTTATAGAAAAAACAGGAAAACCTGCTAAAAACCAGAAAAACAACTAAAAAACTTGGGAGTATAATAATTGATACATATTTAGTTTATACAATAGACAATTTAGTACAAAAAAAGCCTAAACCAACCTAAGAGTGCATTATGTAGTCATAAATGTAAATTTATATTTGAAAAATTTTAACCGGTTTTTTGCCACTGGTTCCCACCTGTTTTTCCGGTAACTGCCGGTTTTTCTATCCTGCACAAAGGAGAGGTTTGATAAACTCACACGTCATGTTCCATTCTTGCAACAACCTTATTAGGGAAAAACTCCAAGCAGCTGTTTTAACTAATTATTCGGCTAGTTATGAGCCGAATTTGAGCATTCAAAATATTTTTCAATTTTAAGATACATGCTTATACACTATTTCAAATACAAATAAGCTTGAGAATCATATGAAAACTCACTTCCAGATCGATAATATAGTGGTATTTTTACTTGCTATTGTTTTGTTCTCATCATGCATATCTATTTGATGAATTTGTTCTACCCTGTTTTGTTTGGACTAGCATGAACATAAACTCTAATTTCAATTCATACTTAGTCTGACAGGTTAAAATAACAAGGTAGCTAGCCTTATTTAAGACGACTTCAAGAATGTAGGATGGCAAGAGCTGTTGCTCTGCAACAGTACAAAGAAAATAAAGTCCTGTGGACAAAGCATTTTGCATGAACCACAGAACTACCGTTGATGCCAAGTTTCCAACCAAAAGCCACCAAAAAAAACTGGACTCTTTCTTGTGAAAAAGGGTCAAAAGCAGTTACTACTAAGAATTCAATGCCGTTCACAAGAGCTTCCAACTTATCTCGACGGGAATTCAGGTTCATTGAATCTGCCCGCAATAGTTAATCTTGGACTGGGCGAACTCAAGGGCGTAATTCCTGTCCACTTAATGGCGTTTCCTTGTTTAAAGCTTCCCAAAACGCACACTAATCCTTTGTTAGCAGCTGCGGTTGGTGAGGTTCCTCTCTTCAAATCAAGAAAAATGCCAACCTTAATTATTTACCTGCACATGGAAAACTTGCGAAATCGTCTTAATAATCTTGAAAAACCTCGTCGCAGAACACAAATACCATCAAATTCACACTTCAAATATAAAATATGTTGGGCTGATGCTGCATTCTCTCCTATCAACAAAATAAGGCAGAGCTCCTGCCCTTGTTTTATATATATATATATATACACACACACACACACACACACACACACACACACACATATATGACGCTGAAATGGGACACCATGGGTGTCTGGACACAAAGTCTCTCTATTTTTGGATTACTTTCAGATACGTGCTAGCACAATGGTATATAATATATTAGGCATGCTAAATCAATCATAGATGGAAAGTCTTAATCACACTAGCACACATCTAAAAGTAATATAAAGGCAGGAAAACTTGGTGTCTAGACACCATAGTGCTCCTGTTATTTATACTATATATATATATATATAGTATAAATAACAGGGACATTATAGTGTCTAGGCACCATATATAATACGTACTTGTTGGGCCTATTTATTTCTAGTAAAATTCTTGTGTTCCAAACGAGTCCAACTAAGTTATCAGCAACCCTTACAAAATTAAACTAGTAATCACTGTGAAAATCTTGGTATTTGATTTGATCTAAGAAAATGTTATGGAATCCTACGTGATTCACGCGTAAGGATTCCAAATTTCCATGTACCCATCTGACACAAGAATCTGCCGTGAAGTTTCCATTTCATTGTCTATAAATAGTATCATCTCTCCCTCGTTAGCTTCTCAAATTTGGCTTGAAACGCTCACGCACAGAACATCTATATAAATATATATAGCACTCACCGGTCACCAAGCCACCGTTGCTCGCGCGCCCGCACGAATCGAGCCATGCTTGCGAAGGCTCCTCCTCGGCCGTGCTCCGGCTCCGGCGGCGGAGTCCCGTGCCGCCGTGCACCGGCGAGGCCGGGGTCCGTCGGCCTCGCCGGAGGCGCGAGGAGGGTTGGAGCTGGCGTCAATCTCGTCGCGGCGAGGCCGATGACCGTCGTGGCGGCGGCCGCCGGGGAGAGGAGGGTGGGGCCGGAGGCCGAGCTGGGGCCGCCGGAGGCGGCGGCAGTGGCCGACGGGAAGCAGCTCGTCAATGGGTCGGCCGTGACAGGTGCTTGTAATAGATCCCAAGCGTTCTTCGTTCTCGTTGCAGCTAATTACATTATTAATTTTGTTTGCTAATTGATTAAATCTGTCATTGTCAATAAACAGTAGCAACATTTTTTTGTTCTTGTTTGCAAAACTAGTTCATGAGCATGCCTGAACTATATACATTGGCAACAAATTTTATTTTCTTTATTTTCTATGTCAGTTTCCTTTGGTTGCATCATCATAAATGGTTGTTTCTACACAATTGCTTGGATCTAACTGGTAGGGAAGAAAATAAAATCCAAATTTAATGCTACAACAGTACCACTGTATAAACCATATACAATTCAATTATTTTCTTTTTGAGATCCTGACTGATTTTCAGATATGTTTCTCCCCCTGTGCCACACATGATCCATTACTATATACATTTGTGCTTGACCAATCATCGAATCGATTCGTATTTCATCAAACAATAGCAGCCTGGTGGAACCCATTGTACGGAAGAAAGCGATGTAAGGTGCAGCTGAGTTGTGCTTGTCACTAGCCCTCTGTATCTGTCCCACATCTCTGACACGTGATAGAAAGAAATGTGGGGCCTTTTTGTGTTTTTCTAGAAGAAATCATCACGTTGTCCTCGTGGCTTGGGGATCACTTTCGGTGTCTTTGTCAGCTGGGACATGAATTACATAATTGAGGGTATCGGGTTCAGGCTGCTGTCTTTGCTTTGCTTTCTGAAAATATCTGCATGACAAGGTACTCATGTCAGATAGCCCACATGCACCGGCTTAACAAAAGGAATTGAACACCAAACCAGAGATTGAGACAGATTAGTACTTAGCTTGTGTTATGGCTGAGCTTTGATTGATGTTTTCGGTGGGTTGAGAGAGGTGGAAGAAGGTGGAATTTGGAATCGGGAATAGAGCGTAAGAGGTAATGAGAGAAAACGAACTCGCCCTCAGGCGCCTGTCCGGGATTATCTCCGGCCAGTGTCGAGGCTCTGAGATGCCAGGAAGGAAGATTGATTCTATTGCTTGTGTTCCCAAATTACAGCATAGGTTCTATATAGGACATGACAAAACCGACTCCAATCTAACTCACCTTATCATATATAACCGAATCTGTTAAGCAGACTCAGAATCCAACTAGTGTCCGACTCATACTTATATATCCTAACTTTCCACAACTAATACCTTCCTAACAAATATGTTTCCTTGTACCAAAACCTGGTTGCCGTCACCAACTGTAGCGTGTCATGCTTCATGCTGTAATCCGTCACGCCGCACCATCACCTCACTGATGCCCGGTCGCTGTAGCTCGTCATGCCGTGCCGTCGCCGCACTGCTGATCGGCACAGCCGAAGCTCCAGTTTGCCGTCTTGAAGATCTTCTGGTATAATGTTGTCCCCAATAAGAGTCCACAACAGCTTGGTTTCCATAGAACCTAAATTCGATTACACCATGATGCTGAACAACACGAAATCAAGACATATTATGCTGTCAGTTCTTCATTCTGAGAACATTATTTAGTTAACCTTGATATGAACTGGAAGATATGTTTCTTGATTGATGTGGATCATGCAATTCCATCCTTTGATCGGTATTTTTCTTTTCAGAAAATGCAAAGAAAAAAACTTGATTGATATGCTTCTTTATGGGCACTGGTTGGTGCTGACAAAACTGTAGGTTTGGTTATACTGAGGTGTCTGGGACCCTTAATGGGAATGGTCATAGATCAAGACATGACCATGCAAACTAAAATTGTCAGTTTCCTTCAAGGTGGGGTGACCACTTCAGATTTCAGAAGTGGAGCACAACAATTTTATGAAGTCTCTGTTCTACAGGCTTTTGCCCCCCTCCTCTTGATGGAAACATAGGAGAGTGCAGGAATCAGCATCTCTCTTAAAGTTTCAGTGATGAGAAATCACAATCTTGGAATGCCATATGCCAAATATGATTCAGAATGGTGTAATTTTACTGGCTTATTCGAAAAGACATCCTAAGTCTCATATTAATTTTTGCAGCATTCTATTCTACAAGCTTTAGCATTTATAGATTCTTATGGGTCTGAAATTACCAGGTATCAGCAAGCTTGTGACCTCAACTGTTGGCAAATCGACAAACATCCTGTGGCATGACTGCCCAATAGGGCAGCCTGAGAGGCAGAAGTTACTGAACCAGAAGGGCTGTGTTGTGTGGATCACTGGCCTGAGTGGCTCAGGTATGTACGAGCTAATAAAAAATCTTCATGGTGATATACTGAAAATGCTTAGCCTCTTATGTATGACAAGTTCTTAACATCTACTCCAGGAAAAAGCACACTTGCATGCGCACTGAGTCGTGAGCTGCACTCAAGAGGTCATCTGACCTATGTTCTTGATGGCGACAATCTAAGGCACGGGTTGAACCGAGACCTGAGCTTCAAAGCAGAGGACCGTGCTGAAAATATACGCAGAGTAGGTATGTTTGGTTCAGAAATCTGTCCGATCAGTTTTCACCTTACAACTCTACCACTTCTAATTGTGTTTGTGTCTTTTTCAGGAGAAGTAGCAAAGCTATTTGCAGATGCTGGCCTGATCTGCATTGCTAGCTTGATATCACCCTATAGAAGAGATCGAAGCGCCTGCCGCAATTTACTGTCCAATTCTTCATTCATTGAGGTATTTCTGGTCAACTTTGAAACTACCATGTAGACAAGTGAGACAATGTTGTCTTATTCTGGTTGGCATCTAATCACGTTTTCAGTAAGATATCTGGTTTAGAAAAGTCTATTTCTGTAGGTGTTTCTGAATGTCCCACTTGAAGTATGTGAAGCAAGGGATCCAAAAGGCCTTTACAAGCTTGCCCGTGCTGGCAAAATCAAAGGTAAAAGAACCAGCAGATTGTAATTTTCTTCTTATTATTTGCAAAGCTTACTGAGGAAATCAGCTGCAGGGTTTACTGGAATAGATGATCCTTATGAACCACCTTCTGATTGTGAGGTTAGCCCAAATCTTTGACCACAAGACTAGCATCAGCATCTCTGCAAAATCAAAACATCAGTATTAGCAGTATCAATTACTCTGAAAAAAGGCTGGTTTTATGACGATGATTCTTCACTTCTCTGATTGAGCCCTTGAACTACTCTTTGCAGATAGTGCTACAGTGCAAAGTTGGGGACTGCCTTTCACCTAAATCAATGGCTGATCAATTAGTGTCATATCTCGAAGAAAATGGATACTTACAGGATTAGAGATGGGTGTTTGTGACAAATCCTTACTGGAACTTGGACTGCCAAGGGCATATGTCTGTGTACCTGCTGATGATGTATCAAAGTCGGCAGTTCCTTTGGTACATCATACTTGGCGGCAACTTGGCTGTGTTGGCACAACTGCTTCCCCTGGATATTTTAGATTGAACATGTCTATCAGCAGTTCTGTTGCGAGACAGTGTTTATATCGAGAGACAATGATGTAAATTATGGAACGGTATTTACATCAGCTCTAATGGTGTACATTGTTATGATGGATTGGAGTGTTTACACCCAACAAGAAATGGCACATGAACCCCTAAAAAAAAGAAAAGAAAAAGAGGCTGTAAGAGTTCAGTGTTCACTGCTGTGACTAGAATTACTCTCGGCTGCCATATATACCAGAAAGAAAGGCTAAAGACTATTCACTCCCAATAACTTTCACTTAAAACCACACCTACTTTTTTTCTGATGAATCATCTCTTCATAGCTTCGCCGCCTCTCTATTTATACTATCTTCATCCACTGGGATGCCAAGAGAGAGTCTTTGGTATGTCGTATGTAGTAGTAGTGAAGAAGAGAGCTCCTACTTCCATGCTAATCTGGAGTGGACTAAACCATGGGAATGAGCGGCAACCGGGAAAATACATTTGATCACAGTGAGGGTTCACGTGAGTAATTTTTTGTCAATACTGAACTGCTTTGTGCAAACTGCAGACCATGTGTTATTCCGCGTTAAATAAAACTGGCATTTGCATAAATACACAGAAAATTACTAGCATAGACTATGCAACTGAATTCTTTTTAGCCATCATTGTTTACGGTAGTGATTCTTTCTTGTAGCAGTGACATGATACCTCCTCCTCATGCTCATATGTGGTTCTTGTATCTGTCATCCTACAACTACATTTAGGCAGCTTACCAAATTCATTTGTTCATTTTTAACTCCATAAAACTTCGATATAATATCTAAATATGCTCATTTGTTTGACTGAACCAGTGATTCAGGCCCATCTTTGTCTTAAGCTCTGCCAATTGCTGACGGTCATGACGCATAAGCATTGTTTGCAGAAGGTGAAGGAAAAGTGATTGTATTTTCCCTTGACCGATCCCAATGTTCTGTGGTCACCTGAACAGTTCGAGGCTGGTGCTATTTGGCTTTATCGATCTCTGCTTAGTTCATGTCGAACCTAGATTTAGCTAGTCTAGAATCCTCTGTAATTTCATTGTACAATTCTATAGATCAGTAGACAATACTCACAGATACATTACCAAAATTCATATCTTGCGAAAGCGCAAATAATACAGTAATAGACTTACATAGGCCACTTGGGCCGAATTCATTGCAAGCAGCACCGGAAACAGAAACTTTACTTAGGTGGAACCCTCAGAATACGCCTATAGGCAGCCAACCAGAGTTCGCGACCTAATTCTTGACCTCGTTGTCTTTCAGCTTTGTCATCTCCTTTAGATGACCATAGTTCTTGGCTTTATCCTTCTTACTGATAGAATAATAGTAATTGAGTAAGAATGAGTACAACGGTACTCAACAAGCTACTACATAGAATGTAATAATAATAAATGCAAGGCTGTCAAATGGAGGCTTGAGATTCTTTTATTTGCTAAAGCATCATTTTGAAAGTTACAATAAATAAGAAATTCTCTGAGACTTAGCAATTTAGCCTAAACCAGATGTTCTAAAGTTGTTTGAGAGAAAGCGGTAATAATATCAGTGTAGGTTGCATCTACTGTTACAACACATGGTTACCTCTACCGTACGCTACTTTAGGGTTACACCTACCCATTATCATTACTTGGTTACATCCGTCTAAGGGAAATCAATTCAGAGTTACATGCACCCGACAAGTTTTCATCTTACCTACAAAGTTTTTGAAATAAATACTAACTCGAGTAAGTTCCCATGCCAGCCCCATGACTGTGGGCATGGCTATTCGAATAGTTTTCACCCTGCAGAGATTGTACACTTTACCCATAAGAGATAATTAACTTATTATATTTCACACATTTTCTTAGACATATGAATCAAGAAGATCACCACAAAGGCCTTTTCAATGTATCTTTCTAGTGAGGCCACACCCGCTAAGGTTTCCACCACTGTGGGGTTACGTCCGCCCTCTCCAGAAGACCCCTCTAGCGCCAAAATTAGTTAGTCAGGTTATCCATTATAGACTTGTTGTTGCACTGTTTTACATTGGAAGGTCATTACAGGATTCAATCCTTAAAGTTATTTATGCGGTGCTACGATAAATCACACATTCTCAAGCTACATCTGCACTAGCACCTCTTACCATCTACCTAGATATTTTAAGCAAATTTTAGGGTTTTGGGAAGCATAAAATACTTTAGACCAATGTATCAGTTACTTCTCTCTAGTAACTGCCCAAATCAAGTTTCATATTTAAAATGATGTCAGGGCAAATTAATGTCCACGATATCTAAGCAAGGCTAAACATGTCATTTAGATACAACTTATAACTAGTATGTTTACTATTAATTCTAGGGTGACAAAGGTTCATGTTCAAAACCAAGGGGTGGGATAAAATTAAGCAATTATTCATAGGAATTTAACTATGAATAAATGTGAATATAATTTGTGTAACAATGTAAAGCATGCAATTTGATATTCTCAAATAAAAATAATTTGCATTCAAAAAGTAGGTGTGATATAATCAAAGTAATGGCATGCCTTGCTCAATTTACCATGGCCTTGATCTTACTCAAAGCCTTCTTAGTCAGGGATCTTGAAACGATTGGTACTCATTTTTATCCAGATCATGATCCTGCTTAGTTGTTGCTTCTTTAGGACTTCAACTTCTAATTACGTGATAAACAATCGAAAACCAAATAAATATGAAGAGCTTCAAAAGTCCAAATGAATCCAAAATGAACTTAATTGAGTTTCATTAGGATTGAGTTGATGATATGAAATAGGGTTTAGCGAGTAAGGGGCGCTTCACTAGGCCAAATGAAGCTTGAGCGAAGGAGGAAATGGTAGAGAAACTCTGCTGGGAAGGAAAATAAGAAAGGATCAACAGTGAAGGAATATTCATGGGAATATTCTACTCCAGATTCAAAGATGGTTAGGAATAGCCGATCGAAGAGTATAATGGCTTGATCTTTAATTTAACATCTTTTTTATTATTTTATATTTCTTAAGGAAGTTCCATGGGTTAGGGTTAGACTTATGGAAGATATGAGAGATATGAGAGTACATGGGAGATTGGGCATCAAAAGATGAGTATTGATTCTTTATGAATCTGGGCATGAGTTAATCTTAGAGTTTATAATTTACAAGAGTTCTCTCTTAAAGTTGTGCCTTGAATTATTGGTACATTAATTATTCTTAATTATCATTTGGTAATCTTAAATGCAGAGATAACGAGTGTTATTTAAGTGGGATTGCGTATTAATGCAACCATTCTTAATTTAATGCCAAAGGTAGAGATTATATTTTTATCAGGACCTTTAAAATTAAAGATGCTCTTGCATGAAATGTTATTATTTTATACATTTTTGTAATGCTTGGATTCAAGATAAATATTAATGGCATACAATTTATTTTTTGAGAGTTATCTGATTATGTGCAAGCTAGGTAAATTTTAATTTAAAAATCAATATTTATACATAAATATTATTGATATACTAATAAGATTATCTTTCCTTAATCATTATTCATTGCTTAAAAAGGGCATCATGACTTTTGAGATGTGTGAATAATATCTATTATTATTAAATGGCTTTTTTTGAGCTTCAGCTTTTGGCTTATTTTTTACTATTCATAAATTTCATCTTTTTCTGAACTTTTGGCTTTTTTGAGCTTTTTTGCCGGTTCTTTTTCCCCGTATTAGTTCACGTTGTCCGTAATGAGCTAACATATTTTTTTTAATTTTTTAAAATTTAATTACGCTAAATAAGCCACCTTCAGCTACAGTAAATTTCAGCCGCTACAGTGCAATTTCATCCATAAGCTGCAGCTTTTTAGCCGAACCGAGCAGGGCCATAATGTTGCATTAATTATTCTCATAATAATTATCTTGCTAATTTCTTGGTTGACATGAAATTAACCAAGAATTAGTTCATCACTATATTTAATTTTCATAAACTTTTATTCCAATATCATAATTGGATTTTATTATTACTATTTTTTATTTATAACTAAAGGATTTACTATTACATTTTTATTCGAATTTAAGTTAATTATTTCAATCTCTAGAATTATTTTCTATGAAAATATGGAAATTAATCTATGACATGTGGGCTAGTGGATATTGTTGGGCCCATCTGTCAAAAGAGAGGGGGAGTAACAGAGAGTAAACAGAAAAGTAGGGGAGAGGAGCAAGGCCGAACAGAGGAGCCGCAGGGCGCACAGCGGGCGAGGCTCCCTTGACAGTGGGCAGTGGTCGGAGAGGTGGCGGGGAAGCGTAAAATGGGTTGCCTGTGAGGTGGAGAAGCTAGGGGAGAGGTTACCACAGCTTGAGGCCACACTTAGAGCAATAGGCGGTAGCTTGGGGCGCCGCACTGGGGGCTGGACATGGCCACGGTGGCCAGAGAGGGAGGAGAAGGAAGGTAAGGGGAGAATGAGCTAGAAGGGAGTCAGGTGAACTCATAGGTGGTGTCGGAGTGTCCAGGGTGGAGCCGAGGTGGCCTAGCAGTTGAGGCCTATGGCGGTGCAGGGTGGCCGGCGTGGGGGTGGTGCTTGGGTGAAGGGGGCTTCGGTCGGCAGTTGGAGTGGCTCTAGGGTGGCGAGGAGATTCTCCTAGAGGGTGGAATCGGGAGGAGAGACACCAGAGAGGAAGGAGTGGTGGTGGTGGCGCGATTTGTCTAGAGATGGGGAAAACGACTTTCCGGTATGTTGTGTGAACGTAACTCCAATTAACTAAGAGGGGAGGAAGAGGACTCCCAGGAACACAATGTGACATGAGTACTTTTGTGGGAAGATGACTGAACTGGCCAAAACGGTGAGGGACATGGTGGCCATGTGTATAACTTGCGATCACATGTATGAATTGAAGCTTGTTATTTTGGACAACAATTCTTGTGTGTTGAATCTTGTTCAATATGAGAGAAAAAAAATAAAATTTAGTACTCATCTAATGTCTATATATTCATCTCTTATTGCACCATCTAGTATGGACAACATGAATAAAGATGATGAATTACGAAAGAATTTACAAATTGCTTCACCCTTGCTAGATGAATTTGCTATTGCTCCATTGAAATCTGATTATATGGATGAACTTTGTTTGATTCCAAAAGTTTTAGCTCTTCCCATATGTGCTACCACTACAAATTTACAACATCAGAAATTTGAATTGCATAAATGCTACACTTACATTTGCAAAACTAGTTGCAATAATTGCTGTGTGAGAAAATTTGATTTGCTTATTAACATATATGATTATTCTTTAGGTAATAAAACACATTGTTGTTTCATAACATTGATTGTGCATGAACAAAGAATTGTTAAAAAGGATGACATATACAATACCATGTATACACCTTGGCTTTTTTGTTACTCTATTTTCAGCATATCAAAAGCTGAGGATGTCTTGTTTTCAAGAAATGGAGGATGATGAGAACGTGTACCCTATGGATATAACCATATTTGCTATGCTTGTTATTCCAATTACAAGAGTTCCTCCACATCACTTAAATTATCAGGTAAGCTCATTTCAAAGAAGTTTCACTTTGTTTGATAAAAAACTTATAATATTATATAATGAGTGTTCGTTGCATCTATTTTTATGTACCGAGATTTATGATCAAGATCTTGCAATACATGAGGCTACACATATGTTAAAATCAAGGACGGTTTTTTGTCAAGAAGGGGAGGATGATGTGACCATGCCACAAACGCATAAGACCATAGCTCTCAAGATTGAACAAAAGGTAAATTTGTTTCTATCTATTATTACCAATGTTATTCATGAGAATGGAATACTACCTCATATCACTACTTTGTGTGTTCTCAGGTTTGACAAATGGAATACTTTCGAAACGAGAGGGAGGTTGGCACCAAAGCAATGGAGAAGAATAAGGAAGAAGAAAGCCAAGGAGAAGCTCATGCAGTGGGAGAGTGAAAGGGGAGAGGTCCAAGAACTTAAAGCCCAAGTTTTGGATGAGGCTTGTAAGCCCAATTCAGAATTTACTCAAGTCAAACCAAAATCAAACTCGGAACTCAATTCAGAATCGGTTCGGAACAACCCAATAGGTATGTAATAAAAAGGCTATAACTTTCACAAACGGAGTCCAATTCATGTGTTCTTGTACTTATTGGAAAGCTTATTGCAAGACCCATCCAATGGGTAAGGCCTCACTACAGAACCTTTTGGTCGCATCACAATCGCCAAAACAATCTGACATTGATTCAACCTAACAGGACCAATTTCAAACATGCCTAGAATTCGCATCTGAAGTCTGTTTAGGGTGGGTGAGTACTTGATGGAAAGCTTATCTCATTCTATTTCCAATGGATCTATATTCACGACAAAATTCTTTCTGTGCATAAAGAAATCACCAAAATAAGTCAGTGTTATTTTCTGAATCTGAGTCTAAAGGTGTTGTGGCACCTCCACTTGGGCCGAAGGGCTTTGTGACTTTCTTAGGGTGCATGTCCAACCCTAGGATGACCCTTGGCCACCTCTCTCTCTTCTCCAACTCATATATTCACCCCTACCCCTTTGAACTCTTTAGGTTTAGTTTAGATCAGTTTAGCCCCATGTGCAAACTCCACATTGTCTCTTGTGTCAACTAGACTAATAGATCCGTGTTATAGAACCTCAACCTTCATTGTGCAACTTTTATATCTAGCAATTTTTAGATTGTTCTTTATCCATGTTCTTGCTTGTTTTTGATTGCTTGCAGGAATTGATCTTTGTGATCAGGTTGACCGTGTTCTTGGCACGGTTGATAATGACTCGGAACATAGTATAGCGATTGTTTGATGGCTTGATCATATTTCGGTTAAGTAGCCTCATCATCAACGTCATTTTCTACCAATCGAATTATCATCCACTGGAAGATCGAGACCATTGCTACATCAGCACTGTGGGCGGTTCACCTTGAAGAAAAAAGGGAAGAGGGGGGGGGGGTGAAGGCAATGGAGCACGGAGGCAACCTAGGGCTTTAGGCGGAAAACGTAGTGCGTGGCCAACGAACATTGCAGTGTGATTTGCAGGTGCAACACAAGGAGGCACAGTGGGATTCCTGGGTGCAGCGCGCGGTGGTGGTGTCAGTGAGGCGTGTCTTGGGGCACAAGGGGCCAAGCATGGGTGGCACCAGAACAGAGAGGGAGGGAGGGAAGAGAGAGAAGGAAGAAAGAAAGGAAGAAAGGGAGCAAAAGGGAAGTTGGACCCAGCAGTTGGTGAGAGAAGAAGGGAGAAAAGAATGCCAATAGGAATTGAAAATTTGGATTCTTGTTGTGAATTTCCAAACATGAGATTTGAATTTGTTTTACAAAAACCAAATTGAAAATCCAGAGAAATTTTGAATAACACCGAAATGAAACAAAAATTTAAAAATTTTCATATTTTCCTCCTTTCAACATTTTGGGATGTTACAATTCAAGAAGGTCGTGGAAGAAGAAATATTACACACAGGGATGTTCAGATGGTTCATGGAATATGAAGGAGATCCTATTTTAGCACATATGCTCTTGCTAAGCACATTCATGTGATCTATTTGATGCTAAGCACATGCAATCAAGAATCTAACATTAGCCCTTTGTGTAACACCCCGGTCCAATCTCGGAGCCTAGAATATTACCACTACTATATAACATTCTGCCTTACCTCCATCGTTACTAGATTTTGACACTATCTCCTCTAGTTATACCTCAATGAAATGGTAAACAACATATATTTGACAATAAGTATTAAAACAATTATGCTATAAAACAAGAGTAGGCATGCCACAACTAAAACTTGGGTCACTTGCACCCAATAACGCTCGAGACCATGCACTTAAGAATGCTCAAGACCACGCACATGAGAATGCTCGAGACCTCACGCTCGAGAATGCCCAGGACCACGCACCTAGGAACGCGAATAAACTTGTATGCACAACAAACAATATAAAGCATTACCAGAAAGACAATGATAACGATTCTTACAGCAGTACCACCTTTGCTCCTTTAAGCAAGTGGGGCCAACCTTACCCCACGCAAAGTTTTAATAGTCACAAGCACACTCTTAATCAAAGTCCAACTTAAGTGAGCTAATTCATCAAAAGGCTTAGTACTAGTGCTAAAGGTGATAATTAACCTTTGAACATGGTGCAAAAGTGATATTATCATTCCCTGTATGTCGCCATCATGGTCAACTAAAAAACAATAACAAAGTAAGCATAAGTCCAAGACTCAACAAGTACATAGCAAAATAGTAAACATCATATTACATATATCTCCATCTTGGACCATATTCTCATTAACCGTTTATTATCCATTTACTCTTTCTTTTTCATTAACTCTTTCTTATGCATTTACACTTCTTTAGCATGGAAAACAATACAAATGCACATGCACATCTCTACTCTTTTCTCTAGCTTGTATCGGTATAACTGAGTGGACACCCGTCGATGTGCCACCTTCTCATTCTAAAGCAATGTAATGCTCATGCACATGCACATTTCTACTAATTTCTCTAGCTTATACTAGTATAGCTGAGTAAACACCTGTTAATGTACCACCCTCCCAATATCTCCATCCCATGAAGATATCTTTCCCTTCATCCCGTGGAGGTGTCTACCAAAGTAGGTCTTTTATATCCACCGAAGTGGGTCTCTTTCATGCCATAAATATACACTTAATGCAATGCATGAGCTTTATCATTCTTTACCATTCTCTTTCTTCATCACTTAGCCATCATCATGGAAACATGAGTAAACTTAGCAATAAAGCATGGTAAATGTTGCATAAAGTTTAACTATTAACACACATCAACCCATTTTACCATTTTACCATGCATGTGCCTGTTTAACCTTGAGGATGATGTGTGAATGACACCATCCTGAATAGGAGTGGCAATGGGGAGGGGGGTCACGGGGGAGGCCCCTACGGCCCCACCTCGCCCCGCCCCTACTAGCAAGCCCCCCGCCTTGCCTCATTAAGGTTACCAGGAAAGATGCCCCCCTGTTCCTGGTCTCCGCAAGGACCCGACCCCCACGGGAATCCCTGCAGGGGATACAAAATAGGTAAAATATTTTAAAAAATAATAATATGAATTTGTTTATTAATTTATAATTATTTAGGCATTTTTTAAAATATAGCTTCAATATATATACATATATATTCTACCATATAAATGCAAGTTTTAGTCAAATATACAAGAAAATGATATAATATTTCTTATTTCAAAACTATAATCTATTATTTAAAAAGATTTTTTATATTTATGGTTCCCCGTGGGGCATCATGGGGGAGGATGACCCCCATCCCTGCCCCGCTAGCTTAGCGGGGCCTCGCCCCGTTCCCCTTATGGGGGGAGACCGCCCTGCCCCCATGGGGATATTCCCCACGGGCCCCGCCCCTAAGGGGAATTTCACCCCTAATCCTGAACCTTCACTTGAACAAACATCACCCAACCTTAATACACCATAACCATGTGTGCACACATACAGAATAAAATCACCCTAAACTCGAAGCTTGCACACTCTCCTACTGGAACTCACCCTAACCTCCACAAAAAATGATAAACCAACATGGGGAAAGGGAATTGAAGCATTGCCCTTGTGACAAAAACTAGATCGGGGCACCTTCCTCCTCTTCTTAGCTAGATTTGGTGAATCTGGCATCGGTTCAGCCTCCAATTGTCTTTTTCTTTCCTCTTTCTCTTCTTTCCTTCCTACTTCTCTCACGGCCAACTTCCCTCTCTCTCTCTCTCTCTCTCTCTCTCGGTCAACCCCTTCCCCTCCCTTCCTTCCTCCCTCCTCTTCTTGGCCAGTAGGGGAGAAGAGTAATGCATACAGGCGGATGAGAGAAGGGCGACACAGAGGGCTGGCGATGACCAGCGGAGGGAGTAGCAGCAGGGCGGAGGTGGCGCTCAGCATGGGAGCGGCTGGGGTGGGCAGAGAGGTAGCGGCATATGTAGAGGTGTGGACGGAGGGTGGTGGCGGCGTTTGGGGAAGGGCGTGGCGCAAAGGGTGTAGCCAGGCGACGACGATGCACAGACGGGCGGTGGCGATCGACGAAGGGAGCAGGGGTGGTGTAGGCGATAGTGACGACTAGAGCTAGCGGAGAGATAACGCAGGTAGGGCAGCTTGGGCAGTGGCAGCGAGGAGCTGGCTAGGGTAGCAGCCCCCCTCTGCCTTGCCCTCCCCCTCTTCAAAGGTGTGGCCTGGTTGTGCTGGACCGGAGCTAGCCCAACCCCCCTTCTTTTTTTTTTAATTTGGAATATTACACTTTGCAAGTCATTTATCATAAAACTTTGAGAAATGAGAACTTTGCTCAACCAAAGAAACGTTTATCATTATGTCCTTTTACTCCTTATTCCTAATCAATTATTAGCCCTAAAAATCCGACTATCAATACATACATCAGGAATAAATACAGAGCGAGAGACACTGAAGCTGATGTCCTTATTAACTTGTTACTGCAGTTGTAAAATTTCAGTTTGGTGTGACTAGTATCTATCCACTGAAACTACTTCTCTTTTCTACAGTAGTTGGATAAGTGGCTACATATATGCCCTGTAACGCCCCCAATTTTTGGGTACAGGGACGTCGTACGGCCTGCAACAGCCCAGGAGTTCTGTTGCGGCTTAACAGTGTATCATGCCTGCTTATAAGCCATTTAAAAAGAGTTAATTGGATTAAAGTAAGACCTAATGGCCAGCTTTAACGACAATAAGGGCATTCAAGCCCAAAATTTAACTTACATACAAAAGAGCCGAAGAAAACTCCACAGGAACGCTTGAGTGCGGTCGTAACCCTAATGCGAAATCTTGAATTGCTTCCTTTTTCTTCTGGTATCTGTTGGGGGAAAATTCGGCAAGCCTGAGTACTCCCACCCCGTACTCAGCAAATCACATGTGGACATACTATATAACTAATTGCCAGGGTTCTCGGGTGGAGGGTGTATAGTGGTTTTATTATGAGGTGGATGCAGTTTTATTTGCAATCAAGTAAAACTTAAAACATTTGCTCCTTAAGATCAGGGGTTTTCTGTTATCAGACAAAGTCTCATCATTACTCAATTTAACAATCTCAGAAACACTACTTATGCCTTGTTTTTGGAATCACCCAATTAACACAGCTTCATTAACCGGAAGCACGGCGTATTCGAATACCATTTATTTCACTCTGCAGAGCTGCCCTGCTTTACCCACAAGATTTCTTAATTCCACGTCTGACATTAAGAAAACATGGTTTTTCGCTGCTCAATTCTTTATATAGCCTCTACCCGGTAGGGACGAGGCAACACAGGCAGTCGGCATTCCGCTGGACCACGCAGAAAGTCGCACATCGACTCCGTGTAATCCTACCGTTGTTGAGTATGGTCTCATTGTTTCCATACCAACTTTGTGTACGCGGGACATCCCTTAATCGGAGTCCCCGAAATAAGTTGTAGATATTCAATCGATTTGAGCAGCTACTAAACCAGGTTTGACGAGTCAACGCTTGTGGTTGGGCGATGTCTGTGTCTTTTACTTGGCATAAGGTTCTTGCCCTTATACTTTTTCCTGAGGTCCGCAGCCTCAGGCTCAGGGTAAGGTCGTGGCGTAGATCACCGCGTGATTTCCCACAGTACACCCTTCCCAGTCTCAATTCCCCTAAGGTAAAGTCGTGGCGTAGATCACCGCGTGATTTCCCACAGTACACCTTTACCTTAGTATCAGTTTTCAAATCCTACCGGCCCACAGCCAACACCTTAGAAGTGCATACCAGCATCACCGGCCTAGGGTACGGTGTCCCATACCACCCTACCCTCTCCGGGTTTTTCAACTCTACCGGCCAACGGCCAGAGTCACTTAGTAGTGTATCATGCTGAATGAAATGATCTTGTATACACTTATAGCATATGTTAATTCTTACTAAGGTTGTCAAGGTGAATATGGCCATCAAGGTAAACATGGCTTTTTATCAGTGGTAGGATTATCTAGATAGCATGCCATTCTAAATCTTTGTTTTAAGCAATTATCAGTTTGCAACTATCAATAATGAAAATACATTAAATAAATAATGTAATTTAATGGGATTCAATATGATCAAAAACATGTGACTTGCCTTGCGGACTTATAATTTCGACAATTTCGTATTCTTCATCTTCTTGGCCTTGACCTTGATCCGAGGCTTCGTATTCTTGAATCAGCTGATCCTCGACGTCACGTGCTAGCGCAAAGCAAGAAAAATCATCTCAATTCCGCGCTCGACGAAAATTGAGCTAGGAATAAAGAAATGGAAATAACAAAATAAATTCACCAAAATTCAAATAAAATAGGTTTGGGATTTTTGGAGGCTTGGTATGAATATTTGGAGCTAAGAAATGGGTTGGCGGGCTTGAAACGATCGAAACAGATATATTTTTGTATTTTTGGGCTTTAAAATGGCTTAACGGGTCTGGTTACTATTCATTGCGGGTATTTACTGTTCAAACCGGGTGAGGTACTGTTCATCGCGGGGGCGGATGCTACAGTACCGGGCGGGTACTGTTCATCGCGGGCG
Source organism: Dendrocalamus latiflorus (assembly GCA_017311315.1). Taxonomy (NCBI): domain Eukaryota; kingdom Viridiplantae; phylum Streptophyta; class Magnoliopsida; order Poales; family Poaceae; genus Dendrocalamus; species Dendrocalamus latiflorus. The sequence goes on along the minus strand of CM029642.1, from coordinate 16,212,722 downwards.
GATGCTACAGTGCCGGGCGGGTACTGTTCATCTCCTACCTCCCGCGCGCGCACTGTAGCACCGAACAGTGGAGATTTTGCACCGGCGACTGACAGCGCTACAGAGCTTTGCGACTCCAATCGAGGACATGGGTGGACTCAGGGAGATGCCGGGAACCCATTTTTGGGGTCGGCACCGGCTATTTCTCCGGCGATCGCCGGCGGCGAGCTCGGGAACCTGGTTCGGTTTTTGGTGTCCATAGGGTAACCGGGAGGTTAATTAGGCCATTGAGCAGGTGGTTAAGCATCTAGGGAGCTAGGGCAAGGTCATGGGAGCGGTGGTTCAGGCTGGGAAAGCCTGTGTGGAGCTGGCCACGGTGGGGTGCCATGGCCGAGTAGAGGAGCTCGGGGTTGAGGGAGTAGAGGGCTCGGGAGCTTAGAGCAAGACTTGGGAAAGGTTCCTAGGATCTCATAGGTGCTACCAACGGAAGGAATTGGAAAGTAATTGGCCGGAGATAGGACATTGGTCTAGAGCTCGGTTTTAGGGTTTCTTGCAATTACCCGCAATGGCGGCCACGGTGGGGGCTTTGGGTGTTCAGTTGGCTTCCTAAGGGCCTTAGCTGGTGGGGAAGGGCCTGGAGAGCAAGGTGGCAAGGGAGAGGAAGACACGAGAGAGGACGGGAGGTGGAGGCGGCGGTGGATATTTTCGGTTGCTACAGTGTTGCGCGAAAAAACCAGGTGTAGGGCAGAGCTTGCTTGGAGATTGGTGAAGATTTTGCTTGAGATTGGTGAGGATTAAGCTCTAGTTTGAGATTTTGCAATAGAATTTGGGAATTCAATTGTTTTTCAAATTTATGAAAATTTTGGGGGATGTTACATGCCCCCAGTACTTTGACTTAATAACATCCATCATTTCTACATAGCTTCTCTTCCTCTCTACATATACCAGTCATCACCATCCATTAGGATGCAGAGATAGTGAGTGAAACAGCCCATGTGGTGAAGAAAGCAGATTATTTTCTTATCTTCTATTGCATTTTCCTTTTCACACAATCTTAACCATTTTTGAGGGAGAGAAACCATCCACAAGTGCTACTCTGGAGTGTGACAATACCTTGGGAATGGGCGGCATGGGGATATCTTTCTCAACCACATCTAGCCAAATGATGAGATTACTTCCCATACATGTAAGTGGCTGACAAGGCAGATGTATAAGAACCATGTGTTCTGAACAGTAAGCAGCTTCAGCTTACAAGATGGCTTTTCTTATTCAAAATTATGAGATATTGATGGATTTTGTGTTCTTCTTGCATCGAAGGCCACCTAATGCTGGACCATGGACACCCTGCTGTTTGTGTGTGGCCCAACTGTAGAAGGTCGAACGGTGTAGATCAAGGCTGCATGATAATTTTCTGGAAATAAATTACCATCAGAAGGCTCAATATCTGCATCCATCCTTTCAGCATTGTCACTATTCACGTAAGAGGCAATGACTGACATTGAATTGGAGAGAACATTAAACAAAAAGAAAGAGTATAACAGAGCGCTTCCTTGAAAAAAAACAAAGCGCAAAGCTTGCTCTACTCTACTGTTCCTCGAGGGCTTAATCATGACCGATCACGGCATTAAGTTTCTTAAGAAACATTAAAAGTTAGAAACACAGAAGTACTCTTGATTATTAGCAAGATCTTATCTTAGAACAAATGAAATAACAGTACTATAACACCGATCACTCTGGTCGGACGAAATTGAGAATTTGAGACAAATGCAAAGTAATGTTTAGTGCTCGACGTTCTCATTGCAGGCTGCAGCAAATCTTATGTAATTTATCCCTTTGTATCCGTATATACGTCGTTTTGGACATAGCGGCAACTTTAACGACTAATTTCTATCGCAATATATTGGTGAAAACTATGAAAATATAGTATAATGAAAGTATTTTTTTGTGACTAATATATCAGTATTACTTGCGCTCTGTCAATCTAGATACACTCGATCTTTTTTTTTACGTGATGCAGACCTTTTCCCTTGTACTACTTCCTCGCAACTCGCTCTTTGAGGAGCCCATCGATTTGTGCCGACATTTCTATTCCATCTGCAAATAGAAAGGTTTATTTCCTTCTCTCTCCTACCGGCGTCTTCATGTAGAACAAGCCTCTGCAGCTGGCGCCGTGGTTCACTGGACTTTCATTGCCAGCGACCGCGCACTATTCGACAGGATGCCAACGACTGCAATGCAGCTCACTGTGGTTAAGTGTGGTCGTCGCCGTGGAACTCTCATACTTTGCACCAGGGTCTACAGGGTAAATTGCACTTTGCATTGGGTAATTTATCGTTTGTTTCACTTTGTATTAGGATTAATCTATATTTCACTTTACATCAGGGTGGACCAAATAAAATTTTGCTTTGCACTAGCCCTACCTTGTTTAGTTCAAACCGGCTCTATATAATGACAAATTGGTATACACAATTTTGATTGCTCTATTCTTTCAATTTGATTGCCTTGTTTAGGACTAGAATTGATTGGCTAGCACAAATTAAAATTTTATTTTGTTCACCCTAGTGTAAAGTGAAAGTATAGATTAAATATGGTGCGAAATGAAATAAACGATAAATTACCCAATACATTACATTATAGGGTTTCCCCTATAGTCTCTGAGTTCAAAAAAAAGTTACCCAATGCAAAGTGCAATTTACTCTAATTAAAATATGTTTTATTACAAAAATCAGTGTGGCCGTATTAGGGCATGTACAATACAAGATGCTTATATATGAATGTTTAAAGAGAGATGATATAGCCACATCATCAAGCATCCATGCAAAAGTTATTCCCTCCAATGCAAGCATCTCTTCCATGGGTGCTTAGATGCTATATTTTCTATTAATAGATTCAGTTATACACATAAACATCTACTAAGCACCAGTGCTTATTTAAGCATCGATGCTTTAAAATAAGCACCTTATCTATTCTATGTGGTAAGAAAAAACAGTTTTTCATTGCTAAGCATCTCTCTAAGCGTCTGCATTGTACATGTTCTTAGAAGAGCTCGGTCTCACCAACGAGGAACTGCAGTCCATTTATGTGTTGGTGATGGATGGCACTATCTGACCGCCCAACGATAGCTCTAGGTTAATGGCCCCACACCAACACATGGGGATGCACGTGCTCGACGACGACGAAGAAGGGAGCCATGTGGATGCTCCCTTATTACCATCTCGAGATCGATCCTCTCTACTATCTTGGTTGTCACTACGAAGAATTGATATTCAATAAATTGCTATCTTTTTTTCTTATCTTTCACAGTTTCCATTCGGTGCAATTGATGTCGCTACCAAGTACCGACGTTGATTTGCTTTCCAAGCGAGCCAAAAATCCCAAAAGACACCTTGTATAAACATATGTAGACATTAGTGCCGATTCACGATCGAGAATGTACATTGTGATCACACGAGGCTGATCATCCAAAGAATAGGCATTCTCGGTCGTCGGACACTAATGTCCATGTATCATGTATGTTTGTCCAAGGTCTCCTTGAGATTTTTTTTTGGCTCGGCCCGAAAGCAAAACGGACATGGTAGTGAACGGTAGAAGATAAAAATAAGATGAGACAGATTTATTAAAAGTTCATTCTTCACCATGGAAACCAGTATAACAGAGAAGATTAACCACTAGGCAATATGTTCGTCAAGCACGCACATCACCAGATGCTTTTTTTTTTTCCTTTTCGGCTATCAAGGTTTCTGCAGACAGACGTCTCACTTAGCGTATTCAGGTTCGAGTCCTCACCAAAACTATAAAGCAAAGCTGGGTGGACTTCTCTCCCTCTGGTATAATTCGTTGATACATTGACCAACACATAGAAACAGTTAAGCATATGTTTCGTACATTCGCAGGCTTTGCTGACCAGGTAATTTGGACTGCAAAACTCACAGTCCATAGCGATTAAAAACCAAAAAAAAATTTATATTCAACAGAAAAACTATCATGCATAGTTGAACTTTCTAATGTCATGCTAATTAGTATCTTAAAAATAGCAGACAACGCTCCTCTGTTTTCCATAGGGCTTCACAATTTCTGAATTTCGTAACATTTTTTCTACACCAATAGTTATAGCAATTGATGACATTATGGACACACAAATAAAGTATATACAACATTGGTGTGAACATGAAAAATCAAACTTATCATCTACCACGGTTGATTTTCATCGCAAGTTAACTGCTGAAACTAGCACAGTAGCTCCAGAGCACAAACTTTGCATATTTTCAGAAAGTCATCTCTTAACCAAATTGAGTGAGCACTTTGTAGGGAACCTTAGAAAATTATCTATAAATCTAGAGTTTTGAGCTTTTCCTAATGAGCCTCACAACAGCCCCAAAATCATGACACAAGGCGTTTACAGCTTTTGGCTTCCAGCTTTTAACTTTTCTACAGTAACCAACTTTCAAACGAAGTATCTTTTCAAGACGGGGTCTACTAGTTAATTATAGTACACACTGTAGTAACTTTATTTATATCAACAAAAACCGAATGTGAGTTTCTATTACTCTATAATCTCTCTCACGAACATCCTAAAAGCCACAAGCCAGAACCAAAAGTCACAACCCGCAGCCATAAAAAATTAGGCCCAAGATACTGGACGCAGTAGATCTCCAAAAACAATAGCGTTTCCAGGCTTCTCGGGTAGACCGTAGAACTCAGCGCATATTGCAAATCCATCTGACCTCTCAATAATTACGAAATTAGGGCTCTAAGGTCATTCATTACCTCAAAGATTGGACGAAGAACCGGCGAAGAGACCACCCGAAAACCTCTCCCCTTCTTCCTCCTCTGCTCTAGCCCTACCTCCGGTCTACCGCTGCAGCTGAAATCCTTGTCGCGGCAGTCATTTTCCTTGCCGCGGCTGCACTCGGCAGCAGGCAGCAAGCCGCACCATCATGTTGGTAGCGGCAGCGGCACAGCTCGAACAGCAAACTGCTGTAGCAGCTGCGTGCAAGCGCACATTCGATGTGGGTGGTGAAGCAGGGGAAGGCAGGGGCAGCTGCCATGGACGCAGGACGAGGAGGCTATGGGGTGCGGCGACGACGGCGGCGGCGGGTTCTCTCTTCTTGGCACGTTCGACGAGAACGGCGGGCGGCGACAGAGTAGGAGGCGCCGCTCGGGTATCGAGGGTTGAAAGCTATGGTGGCGGCGATAGAGTAGAACCCCATTGCCTCGCCCTTGGGCCATTAGGCCCAAATATTACTAGATAAAATTTCATTTTTCGCTTCTTCTAGTTCATTAATATTTCGGGGTATTATGGTGATAAAAGCGGTTGTAGCTTGTAAGAATTGGTATATTATTACTGATTCTACTTGCTAGCCATGACCGCAATTGGAGTGCTGTTCATGTAGAACAGGTTATTGTAAACAATAATTTTGGGAAATCATTGGAATAGTCGCAATGTAGAGTTCATGAATCATGTCCTTTTCATATTGGTTTATCGGTACTTTCTTTGAAAAAAAGATTTTAGGTTAATATTACCTTTCGTTTAGCAAAAGGATACTACAACTTCATGTAACAATTTCTTCTTCTTCTTCTTTTTGAACGGGCATGTAACAAATTCTTCACTTGGTCTTCAGACTATAGAAGGAAATCCGACCACTTAGAAATAAAAGCTCTTCCTTTTCTCTTAAAACATGCTGACCTTTTGCTTTCTTGTTCTACTACAACAGCTTTTTTAGGAGTGGCTATTTTACTGAAGCAGTGATATGATTTCTCTTGCTCATGTTCATGTATAGTCCCTTGTCAATTGCCGTCTTCCTACGACCACATTCTGGAAGCTCACAAAATGCATTAATTCCCTTCTTATTTAATCTCGTGAAACTTCGATACATTTTTATATCTAAACATTCAAACTTGATGTTCTTGTTTTGAAGACGGCATGATGACCTGCATTGGAAGTTTAATTGGAACAACAATCGTATCATGGAGGGCAGTCCCGTATCATTGGAACAACAATCGTATTCACACTGCTTCAGCTCTCGACTGCAATGATCCGGTCATCTGCACGGTGCACGCAGTTGGTCAGCCGTAATGATTCACTGATCAATTGCTGATGAAATTGAGGAGGACGTGGAAAACGAAATGTAAGAGATGTCTGATGAAAGAAATCCTCTTTCAGCACTTCTGCTCCTGTTAATATTCATGTTGTCCATTTGAAGCTAAGGACAATGCTATCAAGAATCTGACGTTGGCATTGTGCAAGTCATCTATCTCTATGTCTGTCTGTCTTCTATCTATCATTAAAGTGGTAGAAAAAGAAGCCACTCTCAAGCACTAGAAATTTCCACATTAATTGATGAAAAAAGAGAAGGATCTACCACTTTCGATGGTGGTGAGTCCAGATTATTATAATCTAGATAAAAAAGTCCATGTAAAGTTTAATCTAGAAATAACTGAAATTTAGAATAAAAAATAAAATAAAATAAGCAATTTGCATGATTAACATACACATTCCTAAGTAAAATCCCTAATAATTAAAGAAAAATTTCCAATTGGATTTGTATATTGATTCCAAAAAATAACTAAATTCAGAATAAAAATAAAATAAAATTAGCAATTTGATTTGATACAAATTCCAAAGTAAAATATGTAAATAACTACAATTCAGAATAAAAATTAAAGAAAAATAGCAGTGGATTTATATACGAATTTCAACAAAAAATGACTGAAATTCAGAATCTAAAATAAAAGAAAATGTACAATTTGATTTCCATAGTAGAATCCCTAAGTAACTAAAATTTGGACTAAAGTAAATAAAATTTGCAATTTGATTTGTATATGAACTCCACTAAAAAGTAACTTAAAATTTGAATGAAAATAAAAGTCATAATGAGAATAAAACAAATGGTATCGGAGGAGACCGCGAAAGAGTGCAATAGCGTTGATCTGTCCTGCAAGAATACATTGACTAATGGGGAACTATTGAGCTAAGGCAAGGACGGCGAAGATAAGGATAATGTCGTGCTACTCACCTTAGCCATTCGACAAGAACAATGTCGTGTTGCTCGCCGGAGCCATTGAAGAAAGGCCAGAGTCAGAGGAGCCAAGGGCCAAGACGATGGGTGCACTACCACACAAAGGGTTATCACAGATGGTTCTAAACTCTCATCACAGACGGTTCCTCAACTGTCTGAATTTTTGCGTCTGTGATAACAGACAGTTATCATAGACAGTTTGTGTACTGTCTGTAAAGGCCGACTATCACAGATGACTACAACCAAAATCCATCTGTGATATGTCGGAATGATGCCTTCAATTAGAAATAGGAATGCTTCAAAGTTTCATATCACTGTTGTATTTAAGATGGCTATACTCAAGCACACAAGCGTTTGATCCTCCTACGTCTAAGTTCTAATCAAGTGCAGTACATACATCGGGATTTAATATCTACTGGGCGAACGATACTGAAGCTGACGTGCTTGTTAACTTGTTACTGAGGCTGTAAGATTTCATGTTAGTGTCACTGGTATATATCCACTGAAACTACTTCTCTTTACTGATATACTTGGACAAATGGCTACACATCTACCCCCAGTAACTGAATTAACGACACACCTACTTCTCTGACACATCATTTCTACATAGCTTCTCGTCTCTACATATACCAGTCATCTCCATCCATTAGGATGCCAAGACAGTGAGTGGCATAGACCGTGTGCTGAAGAAAAGAAAGCTTTTGCATTTTCAATCTCTTTTCTTTTTACTAGAATTCTCAATCTATTTTTCACCCCCTAACATCTTCGAGGGAGAAAAACCTGCCACAAATATGGGCAATGCATTGGGAATGAGCGGCCTCAGGAAAAATGCTTCGACGGCTCCGAGGAGAATGGTAAGAATACTTTCTGTACATGTGACAAGTTAGCTAGCGTGTAGTACAATGTGCTACATGTGTTCTAGTAACTTAATTGCCACCCTACATGCTTGCAGCTTCAGGCTTCTTCTGCTAATGCTGGACTATGGATGCCAGGCTGATTGTAAGTTGTAACACCTCGGCCCTCTTTTAGGCCTGGGATGCTACTAAACCAACACTTACCATCTCAAACAGGGCACTACTGCTAAAAATTTCAGTAGTAACTCCCCTATTTATATAACTATCAGACAGGGGATAAACAACATAAACACAATAACTTGCAATAAGATAACTGAGGCAATTGATTCCATATCACAGATAACATAACATAACCAAGCCTTAAGGCTCCATAGCCAAGAAGGCTCACAACTACGAGCTCGAGATCATACTAAACAAAGTAATGAACCACATATGGATTTACAGGGTTTCATGGTGGTGGCCTCACAACTTTTGGACCGTGTGGCCAAGGATATCTTCTCCCAGGCATATGGGTGGCGGTCTAGTCTACGGATTGAAAGTCATTAGATTATGCTTGTTTTTGCTTGTTTTTGGTTTTGTTTGGTGTAGCTGTGTGTCTCCGAGTGAGGCAGAGGCTGGAAGATTTTATTCCAAGACTGTGTATCACCTTGATGTATGGTTCTTGGTTTATTAATAAAGACTTCCGTTATCAAAAAAAAACATATGGATTTAGCACTGATAGGAGAGTCTCACTCCACTTTTAGCAAAAGAGGAATGACTGTGTCCCAACAGACCTACAACATTCCCAAAATAGCCTCGAACTAAGGTTTAACCAAATCAGCTTAGCAAAAGTTTAAACATAATTGCTCAGTGGGCGACTAAACTGTTAATTAACAAGTGCGGTTCAAAAAGGGGCACTACTACAAAATGTCGTATACTAGACGCCACATCACAGATGGTTCACTAAAACCATCTGTATTAAATACAATCACAAATGGTTTTAGTTTAGAGACCGTCTATGTTGCTGCCAGCTCTAAAAACCGTCTGTGAAGAGAAAATATCACATAGGGTTCATGGTTAAAACCGTCTGTGAAATATCACAGACGGTTATTACCAAGAACCATCTATGATATTTTCAAATATTATAGACATTTTTTACTTGAACCGTATGTAATACTTCACAGACGGATTGTATTAAAAACTGTTTGTGATAGTCAAGTTATCACAGATGGTTTGTATAAAAAAACTGTTTGTGATAATTCCACTATATTAATAGCACTCAGACCCGTCAACCCTCTGTCTTAAATTCCAGATCTACGCTGCTGCTTTGAGCTGGAGACAGGACTGTTAGGCGATTTGGTGAAAGGAGACTATTTGGCAAGAGTAATTGTAAATCCACTATATTTTTGACTATCTATAGTTAGTAATTTGTTCCTACTTGTATTATAATTTACATTTATAGTTTTTGGTGAAAGGAGAATTGAAGATGGTTGATCTAGCTAGCTTGATGTAGAGAGAAGATTATTTTACATCTAGCATAGTTTAGGGTTTAGTCAATTCATAGTCTATTTCTAGTTAATTCAATTTAATTAATTATTATTGCTATATATAGCTAATTAATTTAGATCATACATATATAGTATAGTAATTAATTTATTGAATATATTATACTAAATTGTTATATGTAACGTAGGACAAAAACTAGATGTACATTAGGAACCATGTGAGTGGAGTACATTAATGGCATTTCTGCTTTTACAAGAACTACCGAGGAGGATATGTTGAATAAGGGGGTGGAATATATGTACTGTCCATACATTGATTGCGAAGATCTAAAGATGTTTAAGAGCCGAGCGCAAATTAAGCACACTTGATTCGAAGGGGTTTCAAAAAGTCATAAAAGAAGATGGAGAGTTCCACAATATAGAATGAATTTTACTACGATAAGATTGAGCTTAATTTAACTAGGATATCCATTTATTTCATTTTTGTTAATTGATCTATGAAATGGATATTCTTGTTTCTGAAATGAATGAATATGAGATGTATATATACTGTGTTGATTTACTTGTTTCAGAGGGCATGGCTAGCATTTCCCGAGAATAGCCAACAAATAGAAATAGGTTTAGGAATAAAAAAATATCACAAATAGTTATTAACTCATAACCGTTTGTGATAATTGAGTAACACAGATGGTTTTTACTAGAAACCATTTGTGTATATTGTTTATCACAGATGATTTCAACTACAAACCATCTGTGATATTAATATATCACAGATGGTTTATAGTTGAAACCGTCTGTAACAAATAATATACACAGACGGTTTCTACTAAAAACCGTCTGTTACTCAACTATCACAGGTGATTTTTAGTAAAATCGTCTATGAAAGTCTGCATCACAGACGATTCAAAATCCATATGTGATGATCTTGTATTATTACTAACCTATAAACTCAGCTGGCTTATGAAACCATCTGTGATGATGTTTTTGAATTATCTGTGATGACCTTCTATGTAGTAGTGGGGTCTACTCCCATCCTGTGCATGCCGTCAATTAGAATCACCTAAAAAAGTCAACAAAACAAGCGTGAGTCCAAGACTAAGCAAGTACAAAGTAAAATAGTAAATGATAGATTCACATTTTATTATCCAACACAGACTCTTTAATCTCTCTTTTCCACTTAGCATCTTTCATTTTCTATCAACCATGCCTTAGGCATTTGCGGTATATCTCTAACACAATGAAAATGCAGATGCATATGCACATGCCTTTCATCTCTTTAGCATATACTGGTATAGCGGAGTGAGCACTTATCGATGCTCACTCAACCTACCTTCTTTTATGCGGGGACCTAAATAAGCCCAACTCGACACAACCGGGAGTGCCTGCCTTGAAGTAATAGTGGCCCATCTCACTGTAGCAAATAAACCCAACACAATAACACATTGTGATTGTCAACTATGTGAAAAATAGAAAAAGTAGAGATTAACATAATAACTACAATAACAAAGATTTGAGAGAAACAAAATATGGTTTAACACATACACATACATAAAATCTGAACTACTGCGAGCTACACCTAATATAAAATGAATTCTGACTACAAGACAACAAAAGAGTTCACTTTTAACATGAAAATGGGTGTGCATTACAAAAATGCAGCATCAGAAATGCCCTTCTATGTGAAGAATAAGCATATTACAAAAGGTAGAATACAATACAACTGTTGTTGCTACGCGAAATGCCTTCCTTTTGACTGCAATATAAGTGTAAAGAACTTACATCAAAACATAAATTAATAGTACATTACAGAAGAAACTAACAAAACAAAAACTTTCCACTATGCACATCCAAACATAACTAAATACTGAATTAACTCCTTACTACTAACCTATACAATGCTTCTACTAACATAGATCTAAATTAGCACTTTCAATTGTTCGAGTTGCCACTTTTTATTGAAAATTTAAGATAAATTAAATTTGAACATTAGTTGTGAACTGAAATTTCTACAATGATGTAACTATTTTCATGTGGTGGCATTACTTAGACTGGCCTCATAAACAAATACTGTTCTAAGTGAGAGAACTTACATGGACCCCTACAAAAGATAAGAGACAAAAAATTATTCTAATCTAGACAAAATATCATAACCTATCGATGATAGAGACAAAAATATTCTAAGCTAAACAAAATTATTCGCTTGGTGAACCCTTACAAAATACAGTCAAAATAAAAATTTAAAAACAAAAACAAGATATAGAAAATTATGCTGGTATGCACATTTACTGTATGTATGCAGGTTTTCCAATGAAATGAAATATACATAGAGCTGTAATAACTAGGAAAACTGCATTCAACGAGATGGAGGTAAACATTACTACTATCATCCATTGCAGGGATATTACAAATATGCTAAGTGCCATATAGAAATTTTATATTACAGATAGATTACTAAGAATGACATGTAAAGAGACACCACAAAAATTGCACAATTTCGTCGTAACTTTTTACGTAGGAGCATGGTGTGTGCTTACTAATCTTTTAAGAAGTAACATTAATACCCAGGGACTGCAAGTCTACAAGAAAATATAGAGGTAAGAATACTTGATGATAGAGGTAAGAATACTTGATGGTAGTAAACATATTAAATATGTCAACAATGGAATGTGAACAAAAGTTGTACTAAAATTGCACATTACCTTACATTGCAATTTTAATTAAAATGGTATGCAAGATGTAATTTGGCAAGTATATTCATATAGGTTATTTCCATAGGTGTTTTCCTTTTGGTAACCTTGGTGGATCCCAGTAGAAACATAAAAAAAATGTAGGCTAGCAAAAAAAAAATCTAATTTTGGTGAACCCCTACTAAAACCCAAACATAACCTAATACGATAAGATTAATACTGAAAATTAAAACAAAATACTAAATAAATAGAAATAAAAGACAACTCAATGTTGTAACATTTATACAAAATATTTTCAGCTTTTGAGCTGCATGTATTTCCATGGTTTTTCGATTGTTTGTATTATTTACTAGTTAATTAGAAATTATTTAATATATCTTACATAATAATATAAGATAAATTAAGATAAGTTTATAGACTTGTGCACCCCAGCAAAACCTAATAAGACAATTTTAATTTTGAAATTTTAAATTACAATCCAAAACAACAGATATTGCATAAAGCTCAAACATGGAATATATATACAAATTGCATGCAAGTTTTCAACTAGAAGGTAAAACAACAAACTATAATTCTCTTTGGCCATAGTTGACAATAAATCAGATATAAGTCTGAAATGTCTGAATAAGAAATTTCTACTTACCAAGAAAAAGGTCATTTTCTATAAATACATTAGATTAACGATTACCCTTCAATTCTGTTAAAACTAAATAATAATACCCTCAAGATTAAGCTAATTTACATGACTTCAAAAAATTAAAATAAAGCTATAGAATAGTCTCTACTAAATCTGAGACATTCTCTTTTTTATAAGCAGCTGGGCTCGAAGGCCCTAAACTCTGGATTTTATTTATTGAAAGTGAAGTACATCTGTCCCACACTATTAAAGAAAGGGCCCTCATAAAAAGAAAAAATGCATATAATCTTTTGAAGTACAACAAGGTTTTGAGCCAAGAGATGGAGATGAAACTTAAGCAGATTTCTGCAGTCAGTTTCTTCACAATACAAAGTCAAAATATAGATATATCTAACTTTATCATTAATTGAGATATATGTTTATTAAAACTGCTACTAATGTGACACGTATTTAGAAAGAATTTAGATGAATCTCAGTTAAAGGCTACTACTAACTCTGAGAAGCACTAGCAATAAAATTTTTATAATTTTTCATCACAGAACTTGTCTACTTACTCAAAATTTTCTATGCCTAGGAGAGCATAACAGCACCACAAAGACTTAGAGGTAGATCGTTATGAGAATCTCAGAATTAGTTCTAAGGTACAAAAATCAGGCATAGGCTTGGAGAATCAAGATGGAGATAGAAATAAAAAAATGTTTCTAGGCTAGGCAAATAATATGGTGACCTCGGTGAACCCATAAATAAACCCATACAAAACCTAATAAGATAAGTTCCATACTGAGTCCATATAAATAGAAATTGCTAACATGTCAACACCATAATATTTATAGTAAACCCTGCAAATTTTGAGCTTGAAGTGTTTTCTATATCTTTTGAGCTTGAACCTAATAAGATAAGTTCCATACACCGTAATATGTTACACCAATGGCAACAACACCAATAAGTCCGAACTTCGGCCATGCACCCTAGGGCCAGGTTTTTCATCAAAAACACACTACGGAAAGCCCGCTGAATTTCTAGCAATCAATACTTCATAGGCTATGAAGCATCAGTAGCCTAAGTTCGTAGGTCATTCCGTAAGCACAACAAATGGATACTAGGTGTTGTTCGACTTCGAGTCTCCGACCCATGCAATGTTGTAGATAACACGCTAAGTATCACGCCTGGCAAGTACAAAGCTACTAATACAATTGGTCCGATTAACAGTTGAGTACACTTAAGAATTCCATTCATAGTCACTAAACTTTCTCTTTGACAAGATTACTTCCACATTGAAATCCCCTTGTTCAGTGCTAGGCATCCATCAACCAAAAAACAATAAAGAGGACAACTGAGGACAACATAAAAGGAGCAAATGGTTGTTTAAACTTATTAACGAAAAGGATGTTTGGCAAAGCCTTATTAAAAGGAAGTACTTGTCCAATAAAACTCTTACCCAAGTTACAAAACAACCGGGGGATTCACATTTTTGGTCTGGCCTTATGAAGGTCAAGGATCAATTCTTTGCATGTGGTCACTTCCGTGTTCGTGATGGGTCCCAAACTAGATTTTGGGAGGATACTTGGATAGGTGACAAACCCTTTAGTGTTGCATATCCCGCACTCTATAGAATTGTGAGGAGAAAAGACGCCACGGTATCACATACCTTAAGCTCTATACCTCTTAATGTGTCCTTTAGGAGGGCCTTGGTTGGCTCTAATCTAGATGATTGGCTTGATTTGGTGACTAAAATATTTTCAGTAAACCTTACAAGTGGAGATGACTCTTTTATCTGGGATTTGTGTAACAAGGGTACTTTTACGGTTCATTCTTTTTATATGTATGTGATACAAGAAGGGGTAGTTCCCCAAAAGACCCCTCTTTGGAACATTAAGATACCTCTGAAAATTAAGATCTTCCTTTGGTACCTTCAAAAGGGGGTTACTCTCACAAAGGATAATCTAGCAAAAAGGAATTGGCAAGGTAGCACCATTTGTTGTTTTTGTAGCTCTATGGAGACGATACAACATCTTTTCTTTGATTGCCACTTTGCAAGATTTATTTGGAATACCGTTTATATCACCTTTGGAATTCAGCCCCCTTCTAGCTTTGCGAACATGTTCGATTCTTGGTTGAATGCCATTCGGCCAAAACTTAGAAATCAAATATTTGTAGGAGCTGCTGCTTTATGTTGGGCTATGTGGTTGAATAGAAACGATATGGTATTCAATAATTCTAAATCTAATACATTTCTGCAGGTTATCTTCAGGGCAACATATTGGACTTGATAATGGTCCCTACTACATAAAGAAGAGGCGAGATCAAATCTCAAAAATGGATGCACATTGTTGGAGACCATAATCATGGAGGTTTTTGCGAAGTTCGGTTGGAAATTTAGGAATAGAATTGAAGCGTAGCTTCTTTCTTCTCCTTTCTTTATTTGTAGTTTGATTTCTTGTGGAGTTGGAGCCTATGTGCTCGGTTTTGTATTGAACAGCTGTGTACTTTCTCCCCAGAAAGTAGAAGCTGGAACTTTGTTCCATTATCTAAAAAAATAAAAGGAGCAAATGAAATAACACGATATGACCTAAACCCATAGAACCAACTGACACGTTCATATAGATCCAATTGACACTATAACTTAGTCTCAAAAGAAAAGAAAAGTAGAGTACTTTTCCTACAATATAAATTCTATGTATCTGCCAGCATCACCAATGCCATGACAAATTGATATTGACTA